>CM061538.1:295770595-296370595 GCA_030864215.1 Capsicum pubescens | reverse complement strand
CTTACTGAATATCTCATTATTTGGTTCAGCATAAATGATAGTTGGGAGGCTAAGGTTGTAATATTGTTAACTTCAATCTTGCCTTCAACCTTTTTCATTGATCATCTTGAGGCATCACCATGCCAATCTAGATTTTCTTGTGTAATTTGGTTCAACAAGGTGTATAGCTCATCATATGTCTTTTCCAATGCTTGACCACCTGTAGTTTAATCTAGCAAAATTTTGTGTTATGGTCAAGGGCCTCAACAAAAGTGTGAGTTGGTACCTCATTAGACTGACGATTATATGGAAAGTCCCAAAAAAAACTTTGAAACTCTCCCAAGCATGATACAGGTTTTCATCTGGCCTCTATTTAAAGCTCACAATCTCACTGCGAAGTCTCGCAGTCTTGCTAGATGGAAAGAAGTGGATGGAGAAATTTTAGGGTAAGTCATCCCAAGTTGTGATTGAACTTGTCGGCTCAGCGTTCAACAACTTCTTCGCTTCCCCAAGCAGTGAAAAGGGAAAGAGTGTCAGACTCATATAATCAGCTGACACACCTGTAAGGATTAATGTGTCACTGATCTACAAAAAATTCTGCAAATGAACTTGATGATCTTCACGTGAAAGCTCGGTAAACTGCCCACTACTAATTAAAAGCCGCACCATATTCTGTTTCAGCTCAAATTTTCCTCCTGAAGACATTTTTTGAATAGGGGAGGTCAAATTTGTCACATGTGGTATTGCCACTTCGCGAACTGTCCAGCAGACTGGTGGGTCTTCAGCCATAGAAGCAGGAATATCTTGTCTTCATTAATTTGTGGGATGCGGTAGAGAAGGATTATTTCTCTCCTTCGTTGCTATAAGTGTTGATTGAACTCAGGGTCGGGTTCAACCAACTCCATATCCCTTGTCAGCTTACTATTCTGTTAATTTGTGCCTGCAAATTCAAAACCAATACCAAGTGAAGAGCACCAAAGAAATCAAAAAAGTAAAACTAAAACTAAAGTAGTTGTCAAATTACAAGTCTCCGACAATGGCGCCAAAAACTTATTGCGCCCAAGCACACACGTAAGTGTACGTGGTCCCTTCAAGTAATAGAGTGGCACTTTATAATCCAAGTATCGATCCCACAAAGACGTGTTGACAACTACCCAATTCTAGTTCATTATTACGATCAATTCAGTGCAAATGTAGACACAAGAGTTTGAAAGCTATAAGTAACTGTAAACTAAAACAATGCGGTAAATTAAAGGTTCTGTGACAAATAATAGAGAGAAACCCAGGGTTAAGGCTCTATAAATAATCATACCATATTGAAACCCTAAGGGTTGCACCATACAGTGAGGGACCAGGACCCTCAAAGTCAATCACAGGTAACAACATAGTAAAGCAACCAGAAATAATAAGAAGTGCGGAAAGAGTAAGAACACAAGATTTTAGCGTGGAAACCTCCTTGATCAAGGAAGTAAAAACCACGGCTTGTCCTTACAATCTCTCCAAAATCCTCTATAATCAAACTTTTGATTACAGTGGTTCCTTTTGCTTGTAATAGCTCTACTATAAGAACATCTTGACAACTCTTCCAAGGACACACCCTGATATTGATTAACTATAACCAATACCCACCTTAGGTAACTCTACCTAAGCTCTCTCTAAACAAATAGAAAAGTTCATTACTCTTATAACATGAGTAATTCGTTTACAAATCAAGCTTCACTCTAGAACAATTTCTGTTTAAGGACACACACATACAGCTAAGAACTTGAGTAGTATTGAATATGGGGTTTTTTCCTTTTTGTTCTCTTCACTATCTTCACTATCTGGATTTGCAAAAACCATTTAATGAAGAATCATCTTTTTTCTTTTATAGATAAGTGATTATTAGGGATGAAATGTTATTGGGCCAGGTATCCTAATCAGTACGAGAAGCACCTGTCAGTTTGTTACACAAGAGGACAAAATTGTGTAGACACGCATGCCAGTTGTACTGTACCATGAACATCCAAGGACCTGGTCCCTTGTAGTCATCTGCTCATCATCAAAACTATATATAGCAAGTTTCCCCATTTTTAATGATGACAAACCAACCACAAATCTTTGAGCATCAATGCACATTCATCATATTTAATCAGTGTGATTACCACTATTGAAGAGAAATGTTCCCCCTATTATTATGATTCCACCACTATGCAACATAGGGAACCGGTCCCTTATTGTTATTTGCAGCAAAAACTCTTAGCACATGATCACATTTGCTTCACCCTACCATCATACACAATTATTCATTTAGTACATTTACATACTTTTCCTTGTCAACATGCCACACAAGTACACAAGTAGAATTCATACGTTCATAAAGTAACATGAAGAACAACTTTAAAATAAAGTAAAAAAATAAAGTACACAAGTAGAATTCATACGTTCATAAAACAGAGGTCAATACCAATACAATCATACCAAAATAATACATAAAATACCTGCCTTCAAGAGCCAATACAAGAAGCAAAATATAAAACTGACACAGGATTGATTAAAGGACAGGGATAACAGGGTTTAGGTAGAGGGAGGTTTGGGGGAAAGGGACTTAAGAAACATCTCTATTCTTTTATTTTTAGCATTGTGAGCATCCAACAACTAATTTGTGAGAACCTTTACTTCAACATCCAGTTCTTGAACTTCACCAGTTAGTTTTGCCACTTTCTTGGAGTTTTGCATTTTCAGCTGCAAGTTCATCAGTAGCACCTGGTCCCTCAGAAGACAACTTCTGATTCTGCAACTTCAAGTGTACTATCTCATCATCTTTGGTAGACAACATGATCCTTAACTTCTCTATTTCCTTGCCCAACCTTTCCTGAACAGCTAGTAGTTCAGATACTTGAGACACGGATCTAACTTTGCCCTCTATGCATTCATTCTCCATAAGAATTGTTAGGCTGACCATCTGCTTGGCTGTTCCAGGTGTTCCCCTAGTTCCATCCACACCATAATGTTCAAACACTTTATTCAATAGTATCCATATGGTATTCTATGTTTTCCTTTCTTTTCATAAAGAACTTTATACATATACTCTATTATTAGAGCAGGAAGACTTATCAATGCAAGCTTTCTCAAGGATTCAATAAAAAATAAGTAAACACTAGAGGCAATTATTCTTTTTCTAGACCTTGGAAATAGTACCTTGTTGATGAAATCAAATAACAACTAATACTCACCTTTTAGAAACTTTTTTTCACCGTAGTTGTTTAGGTCCCTCTTACCTTTGATGCCTCAATCATGAATTCAGTAGTAGGTTGTTGATTTACTATAGTTCTTACCTCTATAACAGGTATATCCAGGATTCTTCCTAGTGTTTCTTCATCCAGCTTAAGAACTTTTCCCTGCACTTATGCAGTCAAACTCAAACCTTCATCTGAGAATTTCTTAGAGTAGTAGAATTATCTCACCTCACCTTCAAAGACAATGGGAGTTGGTTCTTCTAGCAGGTGCAACCAACCTAATGCCTCACATACTCTACCATTTTCACCATTCCTGATTTTTCATAATTTTTTGGATCAAACACTCTCCCAGACAGAACATTCTGTGTTCTCAGGTTCCCAATCCTCCTTTCTCTGGACATGTCTTTCTTTTCCTCATTCTTTTTCTTTCTTTTGGGCTCACTACTTGGATCTCCTTTTTCATAAGTTTTTCTCTTCTTGGGACTAGGTCCCTCAGAGTCTTTTCTTTTCTTGACAGCTATATATTTATATCTTATTACAGTAGAGCTACCAGTCTTTGACTTAGAGGACCTGGTCCTCTCATCAACCTCAACTTCTTTTCTTCTTTCCTTAGTAGCAGTAGCAACTCCTGAATCTATGTCCTCCCCTTTTTCAACCTTCATAAGTTCCACATTTTCTTTTTCTTCTACTGCAATAGACTTTTTCAGCCTTCTTCTTTTCATAGTTGAAACTTTGTTGACCTTCAGGGCATCTTTCATCATTTTTTTTTCAGAACCTCTTATAGAATAAATTCTAGTCACTTTTACCTTCGAGTTCATTATTTTATCCTTTTCTCTACTTTTTTTTAATTTCTTCACAATTTATCTCAGAGTCACTTCATCTTTATCCTCCCCATTCTCTTTATTTGGAGGTAACAATATATATTTACCCCTATTTACTTCATCATTATCACCTACTTCCTATTCCAATTCATCAATTGATCTTTATTTGGTGTCATATGTAAGCAGGAGTTAGTTTTCGGCTACCCAGTTCTCATTGGAAGAAAGATCAACCCTTTTCATTAGAATCTCTTCACCAAATAACTGACCGAAAAATAGGGTTTAAATTTGAGAGTATAGGAGAGTCAGGTGATTGTTGTGTTTTAGAGGGTTTAGCTTTTTTGAATTTTTCAAATGATTCAGGGATTCGGAAATTTTCAGGCAGTTTTGAATTTCTTGAGAAGAGGGAGTTTCAGGTTGATAAGTTTCTTGATCTATTGGGGACCCAAATCCTTGCTTTGGGTTCTCTATCATGATTGGCTGAGATATCTCTTGAGGTTAAGGAGGTTTCAATGGATACTGACTCTATTGTGGGTTCTGGACATTCTAAGGAAGATTTAGTTAGAATAATTGACTCAGATTATTGTTGAGGACTAAAGTTAATGTTTTCCATGGTTTCAATTCCTGAAGAATAAAGGTGTTCAACTTGGGGATGTCCAGTTTGACTCTCTGGAGTTTTATCTACTTCATGGCCTTTTGCTAGGTTTGAGAAAGTAGTAATGTCGTATATTTGATTTTGAGAGACAATGATGAGTTGGGACCAATTTGGCTTAAATGAGACTTATGGATTTGGGAAAATGATTTGGACTAGTTGAAGAATAATGACAAGAAGGTTTGATTTATCAATTTTAAGAGGTGACCAATGTCATTAAAAGATGTTCCTATTGAACTGACTTGACTGAACCTAATAAGTGTGACTCTTCATTTTGCAAAAGAATTAACGGCTTAGAGAAGAGAAAATACATGGGTTTACAAATAGTATGTTATGATTACTTAAGCATCTTGTATAGGTACTAACCTAAGAGATGGGACCAGGTCCCTCTCTTTTTGACTGAATTCTTTACTTGTGTTTTCTTCAATTATTCTCCTCCTAAGTTGTTCCCATGGGTGTATACCTACAAAGGTATGGAGCTGAGTTAGATTAACATATACCTACTTTATCATGGATACATGTTTCCTCAACATAGCTAAATTTTGGAAGATATACTAATTCACATATTAGGTCAGTTAGCTTGATCAGTCCATGCTCTAGCCTCTGCACACCTATTTTTATCTCAATAATTGTCCTCAAGGTCGATCTGAGGACCAGGTCCCTGACTTAACTTTAATTACCTTGCTGAAACTTCTCTTTCTAAGATGAGTCTTCTAAGGACCAGATCCCTTGAAATCAACAGTTTTAAAATATGATACCTCCACCTTGGAGTGCCTTGAGAGAGAGGGAACACAGTTAGATCTTCTAAAATTAAGCACTGAACACTCACTTTTAATGACTATTCCTGACTCCAATCCCCTTTCTCTAACCTGGAATCATGATCACTTGTTTGATTTGGGAACCCACTTGAGTTTGAGTTCCCAGTAAGAAGACAATGGTGTGATCAAAAACTTCTTGGCCCATCTAGATAGAGAATTCTTCTTCATCTTATTCAAATACTTAAACCCATTTGGCTGTGTATTTTCCTACTGAACATATCTACATTTATTCATTATAGCTCTTATCCAGCTTTGATAATTTTCCTTAGTGCTTCCATCTTTTCCACAATGAGTACACATAGGTTTGGGAGCCTTGTTTCAAACATCAATGGTAGTCTTTCCTTGCCACCCAGCAGGTTGGAATTCTCCTTGATAGCCCAGTCCTTTGCCATTATTAACACCCTGACTAATCAGATTAGAAAGAATATGTGAAGAAACAGTCCATTTAAGAGACTTGTTCAACTCTTCTCTTAAGAGAACCAAGTCTCTCTCTAACTCTTCATTCATGTGAAGTGCAGACATAAGGTGTTTTTGAGAATCCCTCAACCTTTCCACAAGATCAACATAAAGCCTTGAAGTTTTTTTCTTCCCTTTTCCATATACATTATTATCTTCTTTAGATTACTCATTAAACTCAGATTTTTATATTTTATTTTTGTGAACAACTCTTCAATTTTAGAAATTTGTAAAGTTAAAGCAATCATCTCATGCTCTTGATTCTCTACTTTTTCCTCTAAGACATTCTTCTCAATAGTTACTTCATATACAGAGTCTATCAACACACATGCAAGCCTTTTTATCTTCCTAGAAGTGTAATTATCTAGATTCTTCTTAATATTAGTAAGATTTGTCATTTTTTCTTCTTTATCTTCTGAGTTGGCCATAAATGCAACCAAGGAATCATAGATAACTGGATTGTCTTCTACTATCAGCATAGAAACATCTCCAGACTTCTCATCTTCATTAAATTCACTAAAAGAGTCTCCCCATGCTGCCAGTGCTTGCTTTATTGCATACTCAGTTGTAGTTTTCCTTCTTGATTTTTCAGGGATCAGGTCCCTGTTATTTCCCTTGTCACTTCTAGTCTTGAGATGCTCCTAATAATCCAATTTGTTCATTAGGCAGTCCTTAATGAAATGCTCAAGACTTCTACACTTGTGACATACTTCAACATTGCTTTCTCATTTGCTTCTGCTTCCTTTTGTTTGGAACTGACCATTTTTCCTCATGACTGATAATCTTTTTTGCCAAATAGGCAATATCAATGTCCTCTTCTACTAAATCATGTTTTGAAGCTATCAGTACTAGGGATTTTTCTCTCTTATATTTATTCTTCTTCGGCCCTTATTTCTTCTTTAGCTAATGAGACTTTAGATTTTCAATCAGTTCATCCATAGTGAGGGTTTTCAAGTTTCTCGCCTCAGTTATAGCATCCACTTTTCTTTCCCAGGACTTGGGAAGGACACCAAGAATTTTCCTCACTTACTTATACAATGGAATCACTTCTCCGAGGAAATGAAGCTCATTACTGATAGAAGTGAATCTTGTATGCTTTTCTTGGATATTTTCTCCGTCTTTCATGGTAAAGGTTTCATACTGAGTATTCAGTATGCCTACCTTAGAATCCTTCATATCAGTAGTGCCTTCATGAGCAGTCCTCAAGCAATCCTAGATGTCTTTAGCATTTTCACAGGTTGTGATCCTGTTATATTCATCGGGCCCTATACCACAAACTAGCAATTTTTTGGCTTTTTAATCCTTTTCAATCTTCTTTCTATCTTCATCATCATACTCTCTCCTGCTTTTAATAACCATTTTGGTTATCTTTTCTTCTTTGACTTCTTTAATTGGAACATGAGAACCATCAAGAATTATATCCATAAGATCATTATCCTCAACCATAATCAAGTCAAACACCCTGATTTTCCACCACATATAATACTACACATTGAATCTTGGTGGTCTAGTGGTAGATTTCCCTACTTCTAGATTAGGTGGAGCAGTCATGCTAACCAAGACACTCTAGGTGTGAACCTTTTAGAGCGAATGGTCTCTAATACCAATTGTTGAAACCCTGGGGGTTGCACCACACAGTGAGGGACTAGGTCCCTCAGAGTCAATCACAGGCAACAATACAGTAAAGCAACCAATAATAATAAGCAGTGTAGGAAGATTAAGAACACAATATTTTAATATGGAAACCCCTTGCTCAAGAAAGGAAAAAACACGGCTTCCCCTCACAAGCTCTCCAAAATCCATTATAATCAAACTATTGAGTATAGCCTTCAATGAACCTAACTCTAAGTTCCTTTTTCTTGTAATAAATCTACTACAAGCTCATCTTGACAACTCTACCAAGGACACACCCTGATATTGATTAACTCTAACCAATATTCACCTTAGGTAACTCTACCTAAGCTTTCTCTAAGCAAAGAGAAAAGTTCATTGCTCTTATAACATGAGCAATTCGTTCACAAATCAAGCTTCACTCAAGAATAATTTTTGTATAATCATACACACATACAACTAAGAACTTGAGTAGTGTTAAATATAAAGTTTTTGCCTTTTTCTTCTCTTCACTCTATGGATTTGCAAAAATCATTTGATGAAGAAGAATCTTTTTCCTTTTATAGATAAGTGATGATTAGGTCTGAAATATTATTGGACCAAGTGTCCTAATCAGTACGAGAAGCACCTGCCAGTTTGTTTCACAAGAGGACAAAACTGTGCAGACATGCATGCCAGTTGTACTGTACCATGAACATCCAGGGACCTGGTCCGTTATAGTTATCTCCTCATCATCAAAACTATATATAGCATACTATGCTATTGAAATTCATTGGTTAGGTTATTTATCTTGGTTTTTTATTCACGAGATTGATATTATGACTATGGTCTCCCGAACCTCTAATCACCTATCTAACTTAGATCCACAACTACATCGTTGAGTAGAGATATGAGAACTAAGTTAAATGCATTCATATTTCATCTCGTAAGTGAATCAAATAGGTTACTTAGGTATATTCCTATCCTAAATACAAATTATAACTTCATTCTATAGAAGATTAAAATCCTATTCTATTTATCCCCATGTACTATCCTCGTGTGCCTCCTTTCAGGATCACAAGATGACTATGGAAGTATTCTAAAGGTATCTAATCCTTAAAATAGTGATAAAAAGAATAAATAAAAAATTAAATATGATAAATAATCAAAACTAAGTAAATTCATAATAAGAGTAATCATGTCTTGGCCTAGACCCCGAAAAAGGGTGTTTAGCTGCTCATGGGCATAATCATAATCGCAATGATAGAATACATATTAAAATACATAAACACACCAAAGTAATGGAATAAGAACCCTAAATAAAGTGTTTTCAAGACTTACTCAAATTTTATAGGTCGTCCAAGGTGTATAGCATAATGTTTAAGGGTCCCATTTATAGGAGGACAAAGCTGCCGATTTGAACTAGGGTCTGTGCCGCAGACCCTATCGCGGTGCCTAAGGTATTTAGTGTGCCCTCATAATGGTCACACACTGTAGTTGGTCCCTTATTAAGACCCCAAGGCCGTGTAACATACCCTAACGCAGTGGCTAACGTCCGTGGTGCGCTAATGACTCCAAAACTTTTATTTTACTTCAAATCTTGTCCCCATGCTTTTGTCCATCCATTCCAAGTCTTCTGGTGTTGTTTCCACTTTATTTACTGCTTTTGTATCATCCATATATCATAATCATCGACTCATCAATCATCTTATAGCATTAAATACCATGAATTAGAGCTTAAAATAACAAACAATCCAAGACGATGAACTAGAAACTTAAGCTAAGAATACTAGTTTTGTGCTTTTGATCTTTAACTTAGTTTTGACTGTTGTCTTGTTTAAATTGTCCCTTAAACACTAAATAAAGTTATTCCACACATAATCACACAATCATACTATTAAAAATCATAATGCACACTAGAATCCATTGAGATCAACTAGAACAACACATAGCTCAAGCTAGTAACATTAGTTTTCTCGTCTGAACTCTAAGTGACCAAATTAATTATAAAATTATTTGAAAAACACATTAAACATTGTAATCAAGTAATTTAACACTTATATTCTCAATTATATCATTATTAACACATAAAGCGCACAAAAAATCTTTAAAATAATGCAAAATAAGTCCGGATAACAACACTGAGGTGCATAAATCCACCTCAGATTTTTAAATTCAACATATCAAATAATTTATTTTTTCTCTCTCTTTCTTATAATCATAATTGTTTTAGGGTTCTTGGAGTCCATAAGAAAAATGTTCTAGAAAAATTCTCCTAAATTTATTCTTTAGGCAATTACAATTTCTTTTTATAATTTACGCTCAATATTATAGGAACCTATCAATGATATCAGAGTTTTTGATTTTATGACTTATTACTGTGGAGGACCATAATGCTTGATTTCAAGAAATTCCTAGGGAAGTTGACACTCTCAAGGGATTGATTGACGTAGTGGTAAACTCTATAGCTGAGACTCGTCGAGCTATATATATATGAGTAGTATAGGACATGGATGTGATCAAGAGGATATTGATCACAAATTAGAATATTAAATCAATTTTCTAACTTAGGAATAAAAAAAATATTTGATAAGTCGTCAACTTGACGACTTGCTAGCACATTTTAAGCCTAAATTATCATGTTTTTCTATTAATTTGATGGTAATATTTTACTTAATGCTCATTTATGTAGGTAAAAGTTTAAAAGGGAAGATGAGCAAGTCATTCAAGTCAACAAGAGGCCAAATGTGAAGGAAAAGAGTTATCTTCTTTGGATCTGCTCAAGGAAATCAAGAGCAAGGTGGCAATTTTGTAATTTTCAACAAATGTAGAGTGGGAGCTTAAAATAGGATTTTTGTTCATTTTCAAGACCTAACTTCCATTTTTTCATCTTAGCTTTTATCTTTTCATTTTTTCATCTTAGAGTAATATTGTACTAAGTCTTGAGTGAATAATATTTGTGAGTGATTCCCAAAAAAGGATTAGTGATTTTTCATTGAAGAGTTATTGAAACTCCAAGCTAGGAACTAAATTCTCTTTATTTCTCGTGGATGAAGTCAATGATAATTTTGGTATATCTCTACCCCTTCTATCTATGAGTAGCTAATTCTAAAGCTTGGGGTTATGCTTGATTAGGTTGTGGTTAGTGTATGGGTATTAGCTATTTATTCTTCTAATTAGTTATTTGTGATAGGTGTTGCATTTATTCCATGATTCAATTAAGTTGCGGGTTGAAAACCCAACAACTCTTGACCCCATATCGTCCTTGAAAGAGGGAATATGGGTGAGGAATAAATGCAACCAATAACTTGAATCATTTCATTTAATGACACCTCTTAAGCATAAGGATGTTAATTGAGGCAATAGATATGTAAAATTGTTACACTTGTGAGGTGTTCGAAAGAACCCATTTGTGAAATTTGGTATTGTAATTGAAAGATGGGCATCAATACCTTTAAGTCTATCCTACCCATAACTTTTAGCTAAAGTTGGATAAATTTTCAAGTACTCATGCATGAACCCACACCTAGATTTGCATAACCCTAAGGCCTAGTCCCAATTGAATTCACTCTTAGCATTTTTCAATGTCAAGTTAGTACTCTAAAAGCGAAGTAATTGTCATTATAAACATATTCAAACTAATTCCCCCATTTTACATTTATGTTTGTTCTGTTCATATTACGGGTTCATCTTTTTGTAGACTATCAACATTCTTGTGTTTTGAATTTCGTACTTTCACTACTTGTGGATTTGACCCCAACCTAATGAAACACCCTAGTTTCTGGATCTTAGAAAATTTCCTCGATTTTTGATCTTTGGACAGGATATGACTGGGGTAAACGAGTCATACACTTAGGTACGGTTCATATGAGTAAGTCGTATGCTAACCAGTGTTGGTTAGTGGGATGGACTTTGGTTACTAGAATGGATATGACTTGGGGGTACGAGTCGTATTGGTGGGTACGAATCATTTGGTTCCTTAACTTAGTCTGGAACTGGGTTACTTGGGTTGGGTCTGAGTACGATTGGCTCACTTGGAGCCATAATTCATGGTACGAGTCGTACCCAGGACTCGTATTAGAAATAGTGTTCAAACCTTATGTGATTCCATCTTGCTAGGGATATAGGTGGAGATTACGAATTGTATACTGTCAATACGACTTGGGAAAGATGAGTCATATACTAGACAGTATTGATCCAAGGGTTTAGGTTTGAGATACGAGTAGTGGCCACCACTCGTATCGGAGGATACGACTCGTGAGGGTCAGTCGTACCCCTGTGACGAGAATTTTAAGGGATTTAAGTGAAGGCAATTTGGAAATTTCCCCACTTATCCTAATCAGGTCCCACGACATATAGGATACTTGGAAGGTTATTTTACCCTAAGATTCTATTCATTAGCACCTAGAAATATTTCCTAAACACTCTAAAATTCTCTCAAGAGCTTTTGGGAAAGAAAGCTAGGGTTTCATCCTAAGGTCTTAATTTGTGGCTTGTGTTGGTGGTTTATTTCCGTCTACTTCTCAATTAAGGCATGTATCTCTTCCCTCATTGCTAATTCTAACTAAAGACGTGGTTTTACATGATGTTTTTCATGATTTTATAATTGTATGATTTTGGTTTTCAATTATGATTTGGGGGTTTTGGTTATAAATGATTAGCAATGGGTTTCCATGGTTTAATTATGCTTTTATATGCATCAATGGTGGTCTTGGATAATTGGATTGTATGGGAATGGTTTTATGGTAATTGGAATTGGTTTTGGTTGTATTATGCCCCTAATGTGTTTAACAAAATGCTTATAAAGATATGTTCGTTACATTGTTTACTTTAAAATGGAACTCTTGTTTGTTTTCAAACTTGGTACAGGAGTTATGCATGGTTTAAATGGTTTGGAATGGTCAATGGCTAAATGTTTTTTCTTGCGGGATACATGGGATCCCCCCAGAGGTTTAATATGGTAATTGGGAAGGGCACTTGAAAGTCCCCTTAAACCTATAAATGGTTGGCTATGGATGATACTTACAAGTAAGGGTTGGTATGACGATACCAATGTCAATGGACTTGGTTAATAATAGGATAATGGTTTGGTTATTTGGAAAATGGCCTTAATTGGGCATTAAAGGGGGAGGTGTAGCTAAGCCGTGGAAGGTGGAGGTCCCGAGGGGACAGAAATTGAAAACTCATATTTACTGATATGAGGTTTAGTCTTGGTGATCATGTGTGTGTGTCACACTTTATTTTGGGGGATGTATTAGTCATCCCAACTAGATACTTCTCTGGTCGTATAGCTACACGCACTAGGGCCCTTTCAGTAAGGGGAGCTGAACCCATATAGCCCATGGGTGGTTTAGGACGGCAAAGCTACACATCCTAGGTAATGGTTTAAAATGAATGCTAAACACGGTTCCCTTTCCTGGCATGGTTGTGTTCATTATGGATGATTTATTTAGTTTTATAAATGGCATTATTTTATCCTTATCCTGAGATCATGTTAGCGGTCACTCGCTAACCCGTCTACTAGCGGTTGTATACCCACGCTATGGAGGAACTAGTTGTTCTTTTCATCCTACATAGTGATTGACTCGGGACAATTGTTTGGATTGAAGTGGTGAGCTTCTATATTTCTGAAAGGCTCCATTTCATGTCATGGATATTTTTAAACACTTTGATTTTATTTTGAATATTGGTTTTGGCTATGGTTGGGGGCATGTCCTAACAGGATTTTGTTACTCTTTTGGTTAAAGGCTTTATGGTACTTCTATGGGTTAGAATGGGCAGAATCGATATTGGTGTCAGCCTTGGCATTGGAATCAGCTGGGATATTGGCATCATCGAACATAATTTCTCACTGTTCTATCATATTTCATTTTGAGATTAATTATATTATGTTTGAAAATCATTTGGTAATGGCCTGGTTTATTGCCCTTGTTTTGGTAATTGGTTTGGTTTGGTTTGTTGGGACGGTTGGACTCGGTTGGGTCGGTAACGGTTGAGATCCTATCTCAGAGTCTTGATCTGAACAATAATGCTATCTTGTTATATATTCAAAATTTAGCCAACTCACGGCAGGAGACTGTAGGTTGGGTTGGGTAACAGGGGTTATCTCCTGTATCAGTCGGACTTGAGATGCCCATTACGAAATGGTCTGGGGGTCGAGTCGTGTCACCTATGTTGGGTTATTGTATTTACAATGATCGCTTACACCCATTCAAGAGTGTAATTTAAGTGTTATCAAAATTGGCACTGTTTTCGGGGAGTGAAACATAGTTTTCAATCTTGTAGTATTTTTAGTTACTTTGGGTTAGTCGTAGTGTTTTATTTTACATTGTTTTTTGTTTTTATTCTTTCTCAGGTGCATATAATAGTATACACGATACTATGAACCAACACGATAGAAATGTCAAGACGGTTGATGGATATCTTAAAGACGAGGATCACCTCGGCGATGCGGGTCGAGCTAGTGCTATTCGTATTCCACCAGCGGAAGGAAATTGAGTATTTCATGTTACTAGTATGATGTTTCATTTTATTCAAATAAAAGGGTTATTTAGAGGCAAAGCACATGAGGATGCTAATCTACATTTGAAGAATTTTATTGATGTGTTTTCTCTATTTGACATAGCCCACATATCTCAAGAGTTAATCCGGTTGCATCTATTCCCATTCTATTTAACGGGAGAAGCGGTCTTATGGTTGTGGTCTTTTCTCGCGGGGTCTATCACTTCATGGGTTAAGCTCACAAAGGCATTTTTTTTAAAGATACTTTCCTCCTTATCGGATGTTGCAACTAAGGGATGAAATTGTCAACTTTCTCCAATTTAATAGCGAACCATTACATGTGGCTTGAAAATGATTCAATAACAAGTTAATGCAATGCCCAAATCATGAGGTTTTGGATAAAATGCTTCTTCAAATCACTACTAGAAAACTGCTTATTACCTAGGGATTTTCATAGGAATAATGTGGTAAAATCTCTAGGATTACCTGCGGATTTCTTTACCAATTAGAATCCAAAGAAAATACCTTCGTATGTAATTATTACCTGCGGATTTATAAAATCCCTAGGCAATTTAGCTGCGAAAATAAATCTGCAGGTATGTTATTTGCGGATTTACCTGCGGATTTCACCTCCGAATTTTCACGAAAAAAATCACAAATTATTCCCCACGAATACTTCCAAGTAAATTCCTAGGTAATTTAGCTGCAGAAATAAATCTGTAGGTACGTTATTTGCGGATTTATTTGAGATTAAACATCAAAATCTTGCATGAATTATTTGGTAAAATTTCATAAAAAGGATTTTACCTGCGGATTTTCAGGAAAAAATTTCCAAATTATTCCCCACGAAGATTCCCAAGTAAATCCCTAGGTAATTTAGCTGCGAAAATAAATCCACAGGTACGTTATTTGTGGATTTATTTGCGATTAACCATAAAAATTTTGCATGAATTATTAGGTAAAATTTCTTGCAGATATTTATGAAACTATTCCGCAAGATAATTCATATGAAATACCCCAAGTAAATCCGCAAGAACAAATTTTTTCAAGAAAATTTTCATAAATATTTAGCATGTACATCCCCATAAAAATTTTGAAATAATAATTCACACGTAAATTACTAAAAATATTTCACAATTAATTAAAAATCTATTCAAAATCTTCAATAATTCTCAAAAACATCATTCGATACAAATCTAATGTAAACCCTTACAGCTAACAAAAAAAACATAATTCAAAACATACGCATCAATAATTAATGTATGATTCTTAAATAGTCCAAAACAAAATATTTTAAATTTGAATCCTCAATAAAACTACCAACCATCAGGATCAGATCATTTTCATTCACGTTATCAGAATTATCAATTTCATTCACGTCGTCAGAGTCACCATCACTTTCATCCTCATAAGCTTGGTTGTCTTCTTGAGATGGGCGTTCATCATTTGAAGATGATTTCTTGTATACATGCTTCATCAAGAAGTCTAATTCCTTTCTCATCCTCCTTCCACAATTGATGCACTTTGAGCAACTAATATTTCTTGTTTCTTTCTTTCAAACTCATTCTGCATAAGAATATGTTAATTCAGGTCATAAAAAGTGCTAAAAATACACTATTAGCATAAATTATATAATATTATAGTATCAAATAAAATCATAACAATCAACAAATATAAATATGTATATATTAGCATTTTCAAGTAACTATACTTAACCATTTTCAAGTCACTAGTACACATTTCAAGTCACTACACTTGACCATTTTCAAGTAAATAATTCACATTTCAAGTCACTACACTTAACAATTTTCAATTCACTAGAACATATTTCAAATCACTACACTTAATAATTTTCAAATAATTAATTCGCATTTCAAGTAATTATACTTAACCATTTTCAAGTAACTATACTTAACCACTTTCAAGTAACTAATTCACATTTCAAGTAACTACACTTTAACAATTTTCAAGTCACTAGTACACGTTTCAAGTCAGTATACTTAACCATATTTTCAAGGAACTACCACTACTAGAAAAAACAAGAAAAACGACCATAAAAATCAACCAAATGTGGTCGCTTTTTCTGTTTTCACTTCAAGTCGCTAATTCACTTCACAAGTTACCAAAATAAACTAAATTCAAAATAAAAGTTCACATTTCAAATAACTACACTTAAACATTTTCAAGTCACTAATTTACTTCACAAGTTACCAAACTAAACTAAATTCAAAACAAAATTTTACATTTCAAGTACCTACACATTTTCAAGTCACTAATTCACTTCACAAGTTACCAAACTAAACTAAATTCAAAAGAAAAGTTCACATTTCAAGTACCTACACTTAAAGCATTTTCAAGTTGCTAATTCACTTCTCAAGTGACCATGTACTTTACTAAATTCAAAACAAAAGTTCACATTTCAAGTACCTACACTTAAGCATTTCAAGTAACAAATTCACTTCACAAGTGACCATGTACTCTGCTAAATTCAAAACAAAAGTTCACATTTCAAGTACCTACACTTAAAACATTTTCAAGTCACATTCACTTCTCAAGTGACCACACTTTACTAAATTCAAAGCACAAATTCACATTTCAAGTACCTACACTTAAACATTTTCAAGTCATTAATTCACTTCTCAAGTGACTATGTACTTTAATAAATTCAAAACACAAGTTCACATTTCAAGTACCTACACTTAAACAAATCGAAGTCACTAATTCACTTCTCAAGTGACCATGTACCTTACTAAATTCAAAACAAAACTTCACCTATCAAGTACATACGCTTAAAACATTTCAAGTCACTAATTCACTTCACAAGTTACCAAACTAAACTAAATTCAAAACATAAGTTAACATTTCAATTACCTACACTTAAACAAATCAAAGTCACTAATTCACTTCTCAAGTGACCATGTACCTTACTAAATTCAAAACAAAAGTTCACCTTTCAAGTACCTACACTTAAACATTTTAAGTCATTAATTCACATCACAAGTTGCCAAACTAAACTAAATTCAAAACACAAGTTCACATTTGAAGTACCTACACTTAAACAAATCGAAGTCACTAATTCATTTCTAAAGTGACCATGTACCTTACTAAATTCAAAACAAAAGTTCACCTTTCAAGTACCTACACTTAAACATTTCAAGTCACTAATTCACTTTACAAGTTACCAAACTAAACTAAATTCAAAACAAAAGGTCACATTTCAAGTACCTACACTTAAAACATTTTTAAGTTGCTAATTCACTTCTCAAGTGATCATGTACTTTACTAAATTCAAAACAAAAGTTCACATTTCAAGTACCTACACTTAAAACATTTTCAAGTTGTTAATTCACTTCTCAAGTGACCATGTACTTTATTAAATTCAAAACAAAAGTTCACATTTCAAGTACCTACACTTAAGCATTTCAAGTAACAAATTCACTTCACAAGTGACCATGTACTTTACTAAATTCAAAACAAAAGTTCACATTTCAAGTGCCTACACTTAAGCATTTCAAGTAACAAATTCACTTCACAAGTTACCATGTACTTTACTAAATTCAAAACAAAAGTTCACATTTCAAGTACCTACACTTAAACATTTTCAAGTCACTAATTCACTTCTCAAGTGACAATACTTTACTAAATTCAAAGCACAAATTCACATTTCAAGTACCTACACTTAAACATTTTCAAGTCATTAATTCACTTCTCAAGTGACTATGTACTTTACTAAATTCAAAACACAAGTTCACATTTCAAGTACCTACACTTAAACAAATCGAAGTTACTAATTCACTTCTCAAGTGACCATGTACCTTACTAAATTCAAAAAAAAAACTTCACGTATCAAGTACCTACACTTAAAACATTTCAAGTCACTAATTCACTTCACAATTTACCAAACTAAACTAAATTCAAAATACAAGTTCACATTTCAACTACCTACACTTAAACAAATAAAAGTCACTAATTCACTTCTCAAGTGACCATGTACCTTACTAAATTTAAAACAAAAGTTTACCTTTCAAGTACCTACACTAAAATATTTTAAGTCATTAATTCACTTCACAAGTTACGAAACTAAACTAAACTAAATTCAAAACACAAGTTCACATTTGAAGTGCCTACACTTAAACAAATCGAAGTCACTAATTCATTTCTAAAGTGACCATGTACCTTACTGAATTCAAAACAAAAGTTAGTTAATTTTGGATATTGATGGATGATTTTGCCTCTTGACAACCTGAATAAAGATCTATAGTAAAGCAACGCATTAACTTTTCCATCCTCTCACATTTAATTTTGGATATTAATGGTCACAGACAACTAGATCATGTACGAACAGTACAATTTCATTTAAGCAACACCAGATAGAGAAACTTACACGTCTCCACCTCTTTCCATCGAATTCGTTCACAAGGATTCCATTCACAGAATACATCATCGATGAAATCCAGTATCTACTATCTCTTCACATCATCTACAGCATTAGACAAAGTAGATGATTAAAAATTTCACGTTAGTCGGTTTAAGCAAAGCAAGAGCTACTGCAGACATATAAATGACCAAATATACCTCGTGAAAGTACGAATCCTCCCAATGCGAATTGTAAAAGTAGAAAAATGATCTAATTATACTAGCAACTCTTAGGGTCCTGCCAAATGCCCCGAGGAATTGAAACAACATTGATGCCATTTGTCTTACTAATGTGAGTAGCAAGAACTATTTGAACAATCTGCAAAAACAAAATCTTGATCAGTAATCACAGGAAAAATAAAATAGTTGAACGTACCTGACCTTCATTGTGCATCGTCTTTTACTTCACGTACCTTGCAGGGAGTGGAACAGTACAACAGTGGGGATGGTTGAAAAGGATAACGGAGGGACGGCTAGTGTTGTTGTTTCCACCGTAGTTGGCGTTGGGAAAGGAGGCGGCGGAGGCACCAGTGAAGGCGATGGAGGCGGCATCGGTTGTTTTGGTTTTAGAGAGAAAGAGAAAGTATAGAGAGAGGAAAGAGAGAGAAGATAGGGAGAGAGGCGGATGGTTTTGGTGGAAATGAGATTAGGGTTTCTTGTTTTTCTTAAAAGGAGAGAAGTGAGAAATTTGATCTCAACCGTTGGATTGGTTTTGATCAATAGCTAAGATTAAAGTTATTTAAAAAGGAGTCAGAAACATTGAATTTCAATTTGAACTTAAAATTGTTATCAATTTGGCTATAATTGTCATCAATTGAATACAAATTGGCTATAAAATTTATGTTAATTTGGTTAAAGTTGATATTAATTGAGTACAAGATGGCTAGAATTTAAATAAATTAGGAAAAATTATTTTAAGTTAGGCTGCTATTTAATAAATACAAAAATGTATCGCTATTAACAATAGACAACGCATGTAGAATTAAGATTATTTTACGTGCATTTGGGTAGAGGTGTTAGTTAATCTTGAATTACTTATCCGTCACTAATGACCATTAGTTTTTTGATCTCAATAACGAATCAAGCTAAGATTGATGATCAACGCAAATACATTTTTGATATCATATTCAGCTGCTTAATTAACTCGTATAAGCTTCACAAGTATTTTCAAAATTGAGTCAAGCTAAGGTTTATTCAGCTTGAATTAATATCAATTCTGACTAAAATTAATATTAATTGAATAAGAATTAGGCTAGACATTACATAAGCTGGGTAAATTGAATTGACTTAGATTGCTATTTAACAAATGTAGGAAAGATGTAGTAGTAGTAGTAGTAATAATAATAATAATAATAATAATAATAATAATAATAATAATAATAATAATAATAATAATAATAATAGTAATAATAATAATAATAATAGACAATGTTTGTAAATTATGGGCATGTATAATTGCGGAAATGATTTAATAAATATTAGCAAAATTATTTAAAATATTAGATAATATAAAAAATAATAATATAAAAATAAATTGTATATTTTCAAATCATGATTGCGACACATTAATATTTATTTGATATCAAAATAATGCGTAGAAAATATCAACATTTAAAATTAATAATTTTTCTAAAATAAAAGCCTAAGGTCAAAATTGGGTGTCAACATAAGTAACCCGATTTATTCCCACAGATTGACGTCCGTGGAGGGTACAATGTATCCAGACCTTACTGCTAAGGTAGATAGGTTGTTTCCAATATACCCTCGATTCAAGAAAAATAGTCTGAAGCTATCCAATTTCAAGAAAAATATTCATAAAAATTGATTTAATATTAGTCGTTGATCAAATATGATGAGCGATTGAGATTAGACTTGAGCAATTGAGATTAGACTTGAGGAGATGAGTTATATTAGGATTAGATATTGGGTTAAATAAATTGAATTGATGATTTCGATTGAGTCAAATTAAACTCAATTGACACACATCAAAGAATTCGAAATAAAAATCGCAAATATGATTTATAAAAAAAAATCACAAATTTTAAATGTCCGGTCATGACATAGAAAGACTCACTACTTTAATCTTCAAAATCGAAATAACTGAACCAAATTTATAGAAATCGAATCAAATCGAATTTATTTTGGTTTGATTACGGATGTCATTTTCGTCAATTCGAAAATAAAAAAAACAAACCGATATTAAACAAGCAAATCGAACAAACAGGATGTCCACCCCTAATGATATATGATTTGAATGAGTATACGATATTTCTTTTGTTTCAATTTATATGACATTCAGTTAATTTGATCTATCTTCAATATTTTAAAATTGTAATTAGTATATTCAAATTTTATCCGAAAAATATCTTTTGTTTAAAATTATAATTTCATTTGAATTTTGTATATTTATATGATATATGATTTGAATGAGTATATAATATTTCTTTTGTTTCAATTTATATGATATTCAGTTAATTTGATATATCTTCAATATTTTAAAATTATAATTAGTATATTCAAATTTTATCCGAAAAATATCATAAATTGTCATTTGTGTCATGTCAATGATTATAAAAATGTAGATGTATTTTAAAATATTTTCCAAAATTCGTATAGTCTGATCATTAAAAGCAAAAAAATATCACATAAATTAGAAGATTCATTGATTAATAGTTTTGCCACAAAGTGAAATAATTGATAGTATAATTAATTTGTAAATGAAATAAATAGGCTTACAAAATAAATCATTTTATTCACTTGATCTTTTCCCCTAAAAATAATGTATATTTAGTTTAATTAGTGTAGTAATTTGAAGCAAAATAACATACTTTCACTGTTCAATTTATACGATTTAAGTTTATTAAGCATAAAGTTTAAGAAAAAAATAATACTTTAAAATATGACAAGTCGTGATATTTATGCGACTGTAAAAGCTTGTCAATAAGATAAAATGAAAAAATTTAATTAAATTATTTATAAATTCATCATTTACTTAAGTCAGAGGAAAAAATATTTTCTCTTTGCGAGATTTAAAAGTGGAGAATACATAGCATTCTATGGGTACATTAGGATCAAATGTAAAATAGAGATCATGTAATTTTTCACTAAACAGAATTCGGATTAACCCCGATGATCCTGTCTGACTCCGCGCCCCTGCTTACACTATAAAAGAAATTATACAAAATCAAGATTATTTTACCTCAAATTTTTTCTATGAATTTAATATATATATATATATATATATATATATATATATATATATATCCATATACCTGCCGATTTACCTAGAGATAACATACCCACCGATATATTTCCCCAGGAAATATCGCAAGTAATAATTTCGCAGGTAAATCCCTAAGAATAAATCCCCAGCAAAATTCGCAGCACAAAATTCCCAAATAATTTTTCAGTTAATAAAATTCATTACATAAATTTCCACCAAAATATCTCTAAGTAAATCCGTAGGATAAATTACCTGGAAATTTTTCTATGGATTTAAAAAATATATATATTTGTTCATATACCTGCGAATTTACCTAGAGATAAAATATCTATCGATATATTTCCCCAGGTAATGTCGTATGTAATAATTTCACAGATAAATCCCCAAGAATAAATCTCCAGCAAAATTCGCAGCACAAAATCCCCAAATAATTTTCTAGATAATACCATTCATTACATAAATTTCTACCAAAATATCTCTACGTAAATCCGTAGGATAAATTACCTAAAAAATTTTCTATGGATTTAATATATATATATATATTTGTCCATATACCTGCGGATTTACCTAGAGATGAAATACCCACCGATATATTTCCCCAGATAATGTCACAAGTAATAATTTCACAGGTAAATCCCCAAGAATAAATCCCCAGCAAAATTCGCAACACAAAATCCCCAAATAATTTCCCAGGTAATAAAATCCATTACATAAATTTCTACCAAAATATCTCTAAGTAAATCCGTAGGATAAATTACCTGGGGATTTTTCTATGGATTTAAAAAATATATAATTTATTCATATACCTGCGGATTTACCTAGAGATAAAATATTTGCCGATATATTTCCCCAGGTAATGTCGCAAGTAATAATTTCACACGTAAATCCCCAAGAATAAATTCCCAGAAAAATTCTCATCACAAAATCTCCAAATAATTTCCCAAATAATAAAATTCATTACATAAATTTCCATCAAAGTATCTCTAAGTAAATCCATAGGATAAATTACTTGGGAATTTTTATAGATTTAAAAAATATATATATTTATTCATATACCTGCGGATTTACCTAGAGATAAAATATCTGTCGATATATTTCCCCAGGTAATGTCGCAAGTAATAATTTCGTAGGTAAATCCCCAAGAATAAATCCCCAGCAAAATTCGCAGTACAAAATCCCCAAATAATTTCTCAGATAATAAAATCCATTACATAAATTTTCACCAAAATATCTCTAAGTAAATCCGTAGGATAAATTACCTGGAAATTTTTCTACGAATTTAAAAAATATATATATTTGTTCATATACCTACAGATTTACCTAGAGATAAAATACCCGCCGATATATTTTCCCAGGTAATGTCGCAAGTAAGAAATTTGCGCAATATGGCGCCAAATTTACCTGCGGAATTTGTTGCAAATATATAGTTCACAGGTAATATATTTTAATATTGATGAATTTAATAATTTCATAGGTAAATCCGCATGTATTTTTTGTGATATTATTCCCTAGGTAAAATCCCCAGGTAATAAGCAGTTTTTTAGTAGTGAATTTTCTATAGGGCATTGGATCAATTGAACAAGACGGTAGCCGATAATGTGGTCGAGGGTTCTCTTGTCAAACTATCGTATGGTGTTGCATCGACTTTGTTAGATCAAGTGACCAAGAAAAATAGAGGGTGGCACACAAGAGATACCGAGGTGGTCGTGGGGACTCCCTCAGTATCTTTTGTGAGCCAAGAGAAAAAGAAAAAGGATGAAAAAAGAGATGTAAATATCGGTAAAGTGATGACGCAACTTGATCTTCTTAACAAGCATGTGATGGGAGCTCTTCCTAAGGCAGTTAACACCGTTGCTTCTAAGAGTGAGGAAATTAAGGCCCTTGACGAAGAAATTTAATTCTTGTCGAACCAAGCGGGGGTAAAAAATCAAGTTCTATTGACACAAAAGATAGATAGGTTTCCCGCCCTACCTATCAAAGGCAAGGCGGGAATCAAGGTTAGAAGGAAAGAGATTGTGATAGAGATTAGAATGATAGAGACCGGTATTGGAGAGATAAGAAGAGTTACTATGATCGGTATGTACCTCCACATGATCGGTAAAAGGGTAAATAATCAAGTTCTATTGACCCGGATAAGCTTAAAAATGAAGATGCCCTTGCTCGGATTTTAATGGGTGTTACGGGGACCTATAAGATAGTGAGAGAAATTAAAGGTGACTTCTCACAACTTAATCAAATAGTGACTTCTCACTCGGCCTCGATCAAGCAACATGAAACTCAATTGGGCCAAATCTCGACACAAATTAATGTAAGACCAAAGGGTGAATTGCCTAGTGACACAATTATCAATCCTAAAAATAATGCTCACATCATGGCTATTATCACTAGGAGTGGTTGGACTCTTGGTAAAGATGTTGTTGATCTTGGTGAAGACCCCAATGAAAAGGCAAATGATGAACAAGCCAATGCAAATAGAAAGCTGCTAGAAGAGCCAAATGATCATCCAAAGCCTAATGAGACAAGTGTTGAACGACCGAAGGTAGTTGTATAAAATATTGAAAGTGAGAAAGCTCCTAAGGTGGTTGATGATGTTACTCCAGAAATGGATGAAACTCTAATTGTTCCATTGCCACAAATCAAAATTCCTCCCTCATTTCCACAAAGGCTCAAGAAGAAGGATGATGATACCAAGTTCAAGAAGTTTCTTATAAAATTTAGCAATTTATCGATGAATATTCCTTGCTAGAAGCCTTACAAGAAATGCCTGGGTATGCTAAATTTATGAAGGACTTGGTAACGAAGAAATGAGTTATAGATTTTGAACAATTGAGGTAACCCACAATTGTAGTACTATAATATCTAGCACCATGGTGGTGAAGAAAGAAGACCCAGGTTCATTTACTATTCCTTGCACTATCGGGGTGTACAAATTTGAAAAAGCGTTGTGTGATCTTGGGGCAAGTATTAATTTGATGCCATTTGTCGTGTTTCGAAAGTTAGGCTTTGGTGTTCCTAAGCCTACCACTATTAGGCTTCTAATGGCTGATCATTCAATCAAAAATCCTTTTGGTGTGTTGTATGATGTTTTGGTGAAAGTTGACTGATTTATCTTGCCGGTCGACTTCGTTATTCTTGTTTGTGAGATTGATCATAAGGTCCCAAACATTCTTGGTAGACCATTAGTGGCTATCGAAAGGGACTTAATAGATGTGGAATATGCAGAGATAAAATTTTGAGTGAATAATAAAGAAATATCCTTCAATGTGTATAATTCCATAAAGCAACCTATGGATTTACAAGTGGTGTCGGTAATTAATGTGATAGATGATGAAGTGACTAACTCCATAGAAGTGAGACGTGTGGATGAACCCTTAGTGGGTGTGTTGTGGAACCTTGGGGGTGAGGTGGTTAAAGAATATGATGAGGTGGTTGCTTCATTAATGGGTCTTAGATCTTACACCAATAACCCGGTCAAATTAGATCTTGATTTGAAAAATCATGAGAGCCCACCCGCCAACTCATTTATTATTGAACTACCTCAACTCGAACTTAAGTTGTTACCATCCCACCTCTAATATGTTTTCTTGGGTGAGAACAACATTTTACCAATCATTGTGGCGGATGATATTGAAACTTGTCAAATGGATGGCTTGAAGTCAATTGTGAAAAAGTTTATTCGTGTTATCGGGTGGACTATCGCGGACATTATAGGCATTGCTCCCAAAATTTTCTCTTTTAAAATCAAGTTAAATGTTGATCATATTCCTAGTGTGGAACACCAAAGGAGACTCAATCAACCGATGCAAGAGGTGGTTAAGATGGAAACTATTAAGTAGCTTGATGCGGGAGTTGTCTACCCAATTTCCAATAGTACGTGGGTGATTCCTATCCAATGTGTTCCCAAGAAAAGCGGTATGACGGTCGTCCGAAATGATAATAATAATCTTGTACCTATGCGTCCCATAATGGGATGGAGAGTGTGAATGTACTACCATAAATTAAACTCGTGGACCAAAAAAAATCATTTCCTCATGCCTTTTATGGATCAAATATTGGATAGGCTAGCCGGTCGAGGGTGGTATTACTTCCTTGATGGTGACTCGGGGTACAATCAAATTTGCATCACCCCAGAAGACCAAGAAAAGACGACCTTCACTTGTCCCTATGGTATATTTGCTTTCAAGCGCATGCCCTTTGGGTTATGCAATGCACCAGTTACGTTCAAACGATGCATGTTGTCCATTTTTGTGGATATGATAGAGGATACAATGGAGGTTTTGTTGGATAACTTCTCTATGGTTGGGGACTCATTTGAGTCTTACCTTGATCATTTAAGTAAAGTCCTTCAATGATGTGTGGAGACTAATCTTATTTTGAATTGGGAAAATGTCACTTCATGGTTAAAGAAGACATTTTTCTAGGCCATAAATCTCGAGAAAGGGCATCCAAGGATCAAACAAAAGTTTAGGTAATTGCTAAGTTACCCCCACCTATATCTGTGAAGAATTTTAAAAGTTTTCCTGGTCACACCGGATTCTATCGATATTTCATCAAGGATTTTTTGAAGATTGCTCACCCTTTGTGCAAGCTCCTTGAAAAGGAGGCAAAATTTGACTTTGATGGTGATTGTGTAAAGGCTTTCAATTGTGTTAAGAAACTACTTGTGTCGGCTCCTAGTATAGTAGCTCCGGATTAGTCATTGCCCATTGAATTAATGTGGGATAAAAATGGTGTTACTCTAGGTGTGGTATTGGTCTAAAGAAAAGAGAATTTGTTCCACATGATTTACTATGTAAGAAAGATGTTGAATGATTCTCAACGTAATTATACGGCTACAGAACAAGAGTTATTTGCAGTGGTGTATGTTTTTAAAAAAATTTGGGCCTATTTGTTGGGCACGAAAGTGATTGTGCATACAGACCAGGCCTCTCTTAGATATCTCATGGCAAAGAAGTAGGAAAAACATCGATTGATTAGGTGGGTATTGCTCTTGCAAGAGTTTAATTTTGAAATGAAGGATTAAAAGAGGTGTGAAAATCAAGTAGCCGACCACATTTCTCTCCTTGAATCCAATCATGAGAAATTGGGTGAGATTGATATTGATGACACCTTTCCTGATGAGGTAGTCATGTCACTCTCGGGTAGAATGGCACCTTGGTATGCAAATTATGTTAACTATATTGTGAGTGGTATATTTCCCGACGAGCTCAATCATTATCAAAAGAAGCGATTCCTATTTGATGTGAAAAGGTATTTTGGGGATGAACCATTGTTGTTTAGGGAGTGTACGGATGGTGTGATCTATCGGTACGTCATGGAGGCAAAAATAAGAGATATTCTTGAGGCTTGTCACTTCTCTCTATTCGGTGGTCATCATGGTGGGATTCAAACAGCCGCAAAGGTTCTTCAAAGTGTATACTATTGTCCTACCCCTCATAGAGATTCTTTTGAGATGGTCAAAACATACTTGCAATGCCAAATGCAAGGTGGTGTTTCAAGGAGGCATGAGATGTCTTTTAAGACCAATCTCGAGGTTGAACTATTCGATATGTGGAAGATCGACTTCATGGGTCCCTTTGTGAGCTCATATGGTAATAAATATATCTTGGTATCCATTGATTATGTCTCGAAGTGGGTGGAGTCCATTTCTTTACTGAATAATGAAAGCAAGAGTGTCACCTTTTTCTTGAAGAAGTACATCTTTACAAGGTTCGGGACTCCAAGGGCAATTATTAGTGATGGCGGCTCTCATGTTTGTAATTAGATCTTCGGTGCCTTGCTTAATAAGTATGGGTGAAGCATAAGATTGCTACTCTATATTATCCCCACACTAGTGGTCAAGTTGAGGTTTCAAACCATGAAATCAAGTCCATCCTTAAGAAAACCGTGAATGTCGGCCATACAAATTGAGCAAGGCAACTCAATGATGCTCTTTAGGCATATAGAACAGCCTATAAAACTCCTATTGGTATGTTCCCTACCAACTGGTGTTTGGAAAAGCTAGTCACTTACCCGTTGAGTTGGAATATTAGGCTTTATAGGCTTTGAGAAAGTTGAATATGGATTGGGAGGACGCCTTCAAAGCAAGGGTGAATAAACTTCATGAGTTAGAAGAGTTTCTAATCAAACCATATGAAAGCTCTGTGTTGTACAAAGAGGAGATGAAGAGGTGGCATGATGCTAAAATCTTAAAGTGAGATTTTCATGTCTATGACGATGTGTTCCTCTTCAATTCAAGATTGAAACTCTTTGCGGGGAAGCTTAGATCGAAGTGGTCGGGGTTGTTTGTGATCTCAAATGTTTATCCTAGTGGAGCTATTGAGTTGGAAGATCATGAGAAAAAGAAATTTGTGGTGAATGGGCAAAGATTGAAGCACTACTATATGGGTGGACCAAGGGTGGCTAAGGTTGAGTCATTTTACTTCAAAAATCCAAAATGATGATCAAGTGATGTCGTGCCATGACTATAACTAAGGAGCTTCTTGAGAGGCAACCTAAGATTTATTTTTTGATGTTTTGAATGTTTTTTATACTAATTTTAGCTTAGTTTTGGTTGTTGCAGGTAATATCACAAAATTGGGGTGCAAAAAGGTTGGTTCGGAGGCTCGAAACTAAGCCCAGAACCAAGAATTTTATGCAAAAAATTCATGTACCAAGTTGTTGGCAACCTGCGTTGGACATGCTTGAGCAAGCCAGCCGCAGGTGTTAAGCACTTGGAACACAGGTGGCCTAAATTTAAAGCAAAATCGTTGAAGCCTACTGCCTAATGGTGCGCTGGACTTGCTGCAGCAGTCCAATCGCAAAACAGACATGGATAAAATACAGGTCAAGCTATTTTTCGCGTGTAATCTATCCCAACCTGCGCTGAACTGCTTAAGCATTCCAGGCGAAGGTCCATCGCACTTTGAACGCAAGTCGGGCTGGAGTATTTTGCCATACCTACGATGGACCTGCTTAAGCAGGCCAGCCACAGGTGCAAAGTAGATGGTGTGCATAAGTGTTTAAAAACTGTGATGTTTTCAAAATAGATTGAATCTTGTTGGGCTGACCCGACCCGGTCAACCCAAAATCTCTTTATACATTTAAAAAAATGCCAAAGGCAGTCCTCACTTTTAACATTTTTTTTATAATTTCCTTCCAAAATAGGTATTCTTTTAAACTCATCATCTTCTCTTTCTTTAACAAGAATTGAGATACTTCTTTTGGACTTGTACTTCAATTTTTCTCTTCTCTTAAATTAAGAAAGGTATGCTCTTTCATGGTTTCACTTTTAAAAAATTCTCTTTAAAAAATTGACATTATGCTTCATAACTCTTGATGATTCGTCATTTAAATTTGATTTTTGTGAGCTTATTAAGATGATTTATACTTGTTGTAATAACTATATTGGCATGGCTTGCCTTGTTTCACTTGTTTGATTAATGATACTCTCTTAAATTAAGCTAGTGCACCATGTGTTTGACAAAATATCCATTAAACCTTTCTTGCTTTATTTGTGTGGTGGGTGGCTCAAGTAGGATAGTATGAGCACCTTGGATGTGCTTGGAGATGATTTGGTGATATGAGCTTGCTCACTTGTGCTTCTATTCTCTTTCTCCAAGTTCTTAGTTAGCATGCACATCATGTGTTTGTTGAAATGACAATAAGAAAGGAATGCCTTGTATGCCTGTAATGGTCAATGTGATCTTCCTTAGGGCATAATGTGGTCATTTTTTATGCATCATTTTGAGTCCAATTGATCCTAAAAATGAAATAACTGGTAGTCATCAGTTGAGGGAGTTTGTTGAAAAATGTGGCATCTATGGTTCTTATTGGTCACTATGCCAACCGGGAGACATGAATGCTTGTCTTGCCCTATAATAGATTGGATGACATCATTCTTAAGGTTATTAGTCATTCTTGTTTCCATTGGAGGTTATGGATGTCCTATGAACTAGTTTTGTGAAATGTGAGGAATGTGAGACAATTTATAGCCCAAATGATTTAGTGTTATAATGAATGAATCCCATGGGCTCTAATGATGAAGTTACCTTGCATCCATCAAAATTTTCTTTTCTTATCTTTATTTTCTTTCTTAACATACAAAAATCCAAAAATATGTTTAACCGTTTATCTTTTGTTTTATTTCTTTCTCATAGGTATGTCTTCGAAAAACTTGCCACGAGTAGCTAGGAAGGGTAATGCCCCTGATAAAGTCAAATCCAAAGCTACTTCCACAAAGGGAAAAGACCCGGTATCCAAAGGTACTCCAAAAGTCCCGGATGTACAAGTCACCATTGATCGTACACGAGAGGTCGGAAAGGAAGCGGATCAAATTCAGTTTAGAGTAGAAGGTGTGGAGGAGCTATATGATGATTGGGTAACCACTCGGGGGTTCAATCTCGAGAATGTCTTTAGCATGAAGGGAGTTGACACTCATTTCCCCAAAATCATTGTCGAGGTTAAAGAACGGGTATGGGAACTCTTCATGGTTATGACGCCTTCTTCTTACCCACTATGTTACTTCCCAGAAATTGTTCGGGAATTTTATACTTCCTACATTATTTGGAACAATGAACAAAAACACAAAATACCAACCGCCAAACAACCTTGTCTTGAGAGTGTATTAGTTTGAGGAATGTAAATCCCCTTGCACGACCTCGGAGATCAATGCGCTCTATTTTGCTTATGACTTAGATTCCATTGTGAAGTGCAAGAAGATGATATTTGGCGGACGTCAAAGTTTCCCGTGGCTTGCTAAGGGCCTTCCTCCATGGGCAAATGGTGTAGGTCAAATCAAGAGGAGAGAACTTTTGGTTCAAGCCAAACATTGGCTTGGATTTGTTAGTAACAGTCTACTTCCCTCAAGAAATTACCAAGATGTCACGAATGATATGGCCATCATTGTTGGATGCTTCATGGTTAAAATTACTATCAATCTGGGAGAGTTAATAGCAGAGATGATGAAGTTAAGGTCAAAGAAATCGGGCACTTTATTGCCCTTTTCTGGCACTCATATCTATGCTTTGCCTTAAGTTTAAAGTACCACTGCTCTCTAAGATTGATCAATGTTATATACACCGGAGTCATTAACATCACACATTGTAAGGATGAGGATAACCCTACAAATATAAAAAAAAAAGTTTTGGTTTTGGTAGACTTGGGTGCAAAAGGGTTGCCAAGCTTAAAAAGGGTGGAGATTCCTCCAGATTCTACACTTGATGCTGAGACTCATCATGATTCTACCGATACTCCTCCATCATCAAGCACCGCACCACCACCTCGGCCTACATAATCGGCACAGTCTTCTGCGGTGACGTTTGGTAAGGTTGCTTCTATGACTTTGGCGAACAATGCTACTCTTACCCAATTGGTGGCTGGAATTTCTCAATTTATTCAGGCTGCTATAGCACCTCTATGTGATCTCATATCAAATTTAGATAAGAGAGTGGCCACGCTTGAGATGAGAGAAGATTGTGAGGGGGTGGCATCTTTGAGGGCAGACCTTGATAGTTTGCAGGCAGATTTTCATTCCGATCAACCTTTTTTAGGTTTTGATGAGACGGAGATTGTTTTTCCCCGGAGACTTCTGGCCCAATACTTCTATTTAAGGATTTGTTCGAAGAGTGTCATGAGCACATTGATGAGGAGGCCGAGGTTGATCTTATAGAGGGGCTACCTGAGGCCCGACAAGTTGAGCTCATCATGCACCTATCCAGGGATGATGAGCATGAATAGAGGGTTAGGTCTAGTTCTAGAACTTGGCATGATGATGAGTTTCCCTTTATAGTAGACTCGGTGAGAGGATCCCAATTTGATGAGATTTTTATTTAGAAAGTACGATCATTCACCAATATGGACTCGAGCACCTAGTATGCCACAGGGAGTCTCTAGCCTTTTCTACTCTCTTTTATTTCTGCATTGGGGACAGTGTACTATTTTTAGTATGGGTGGGGCATTTTTATAATTCATTTGATGGTTGGTACCTACTATCTCATTTTATGGCATTTTGTTTGATAGACTGTGTAGACATACTCTATTTATCACTTTGATGTTGTGCACTCGTTACATTTTGTTATGTTTATTTACTTTAGCCCTCGTGGGACTTGCTTTTTATTATTGGCATTGCTTTGGATGGGCCCTTATTGGGCATTTGGATAATGATGTCAAATATTGTCCTTTTTGGGTTTGTGTCATGTGCTAAATATAAATATGATATCCGATTTTGCGCATTGCTCTTGTCGCCTTTTGCGTATACGTGTACAATAAACTCCAAGGGTTTTCTTCGGAACTCGGTTCTTTTCTAAGGAACAAAATTTCATTTTCTATTTCTTTTGATAGTTCGTTTTTATTTTAGTTTAATTTCTTTGTCGAATCGAGTGATAATTCACCCATGATGGGTGACAAAGTGACATCCTTAGGTGAAGTATCTAGTCGTTTTGGTTAACTAGGAAGAAGCAAAAATTCAAAAATACTTTCAAAATGTCATTGACAAGGAATGAAATGTTTTTGAGAAAAAACAAAAATATCGTTTTCTTTTTTTTTTGAAAAAAAAAAATCAAGGACGTTTTGAGCTTTCTTTTGAGTGAGACCATTAAACTCAATTTTTGGCTCTCTCTTTACAAGGATGAGTCTTTGACTCAGAGTAACTTATTAAGCCCAAATTGCTCAAATTGGTTGGGAGATAAACTTTTTGCTTTATGAGTATGATGCCATGTATGGTGAGATTTTTGAATGATTCTTATACATATGTGTAGTCTAGAACTTGCCCCGGGTGTATTCAAAGTAAAATTCTAGGCAAGCTTGATTTGGAGGATGACCCGAGGCCATTTTTGACCAGTCACATAGCCAAATTCCCACCTTAACATTGTTTCCAAGTTAACCCATTTGAGCCTTTTTGCCCATTTTTCTTTCTTATTGTAATGATAACCATGCTAAAACACCTAAACCCTTTTGAAAATATCTCTTTTGGAACTTAACCTCTTTTGATGCATCACATGATTCTAAATAATGGATTATAGGCAAAAGCCTAAGTTTGGGGGTTGTGTATTTGGGAGAAGATGATCAAAGAAAATACAAGAAAGGTGTATGTAAGGTTGTCAAGTCATGTGCTTAAAAGACAAAAGATGTGCTTGATGGTAAAGTAGAATAGCCTAGCCCATAGAGCTTAAAAAAATATATAAGAAAGAGGCTAAGAAGGGCTTATAGGTACAAAATCTCTTGAAAAAGTAAAAGAAGTGAAAAAAGAAAATGGTGGCTTTGAATCGGTTGGTAAAGGTTAATCAAAAAGTTAGAAAATATGAAAAATGATTTGAAGAAGAATAAGGTGGGTAGTTTAAAAAATTTAGGAGTAGAAAGGGTTAGGCGATTGCATTGAAGGAGGTCTTTTAGTCACTTGATCCATAGATATTCCTTCCCGCACCTTGAACCTTCATCTTAACCCGCAAGACCTTGTTGATTCCAAACTAAGTAAGTCTACATTAGTGGTGAAAAACACAAAGGGCAAGCCTATAGTTCTATTCGATGTACTTGAATTTCTTTGTGAGAGTGAATTAGAATTCTTTCTTTATTTGAGCTCCTTTATGAATTGAAGTATCTTTGGTGTGTGGAGTTAACTCTTGCATATGAGCGGCATCGGTACTTTTGGGTAGAGGGTGAAGTTTTACTATCGGTTTGGGTAAATGAGTGAAGTGAGTTGCATTGTGAAGATTGAGACAATCTTTAAAGATTTTATGTCATATCTTAAAATGCGTTGTGATTTGGAAAGTTTATTTGATACAAACTTGCATCCTTGCTTCATAAACATGTGCTTATTGAAAAAAAATTATTTACTTATTGCCAAGACATGTCTGAAAAGTGTTTGTAGAGCTTTGTTAGCTTATTCCTTTAGTGTAGCTTTCTTTTGGGTGGATTTGAGCTAAACACCATATCTAATTGAATTATTCTTGGTTTCATGAGGAAAAGCAATAGTTTAAGTTTGAGGTGATGATAAGTCGTCAATTTGATGACTTGCTAGTACCTTTTAAGCCTAAATTATCATATTTTTCCATTAATTGATGGCAATCTCTTACTTAATGCTCATTTGTGTAGGTAAAAGTTAAAAGGGAAAGATGAGCAAGTCATTGAAGTCAACAAGAGGCCAAATGTGAAGGAAAGAGCCATCTGTTTTACATCCGTTTTGCATCTGCTTTGGAGCTGCTTTCCATCTGCTCTTCATCCGCTTTGGATCCGCTCAAGCAAATCAAGAGCAAGGTGGCAATTTTGTAATTTTCAATAAATGTAGAGTTAGAGCTTAAAAGAGGTTTTAGCTCATTTTTCAAGACCTAACTTCCATTTTTTTCATCTTAGCTTCTAATTTGTCATCTTAGAGCAATATTGTACTAAGTCTTAAGTGAAGAATATATGTGAGTGCTTCCCAAAAGAATAATTAGTAATTTTTCATTGAAGAGTTACAAAAACTCCAAGCTTGGAACTAAATTCTCTTTATTTCTCATGGATGAAGTCAATGATAATTTTGGTATATCTCTACCCCTTTTGTCTATGAGTAGCTAATTCTAAAGCTTCGAGTTATACTTGATTAGGTTGTGGTTAGTGCATGGGTGTTAGCTATTTATTCTCCTAATTAGTTATTTGTGATGGGTGTTGCATTTATTCCATGATTCAATTAAGAGGTGGGGATTGCAAACCCCAATAACTCTTGAACCCACATCATCCTTGAAAGAAGTGATATGGGTGAGGAATAAATGCAACCAATAACTTGAATCATTTCATTTAATGACATCTCTTAGACATAAAGATATCAATTAAGGCAATGGATGTGAAAAACTGTCACTCTTGTGATCAGGTGTTCGAAAGAACCCATTCGTGAAATTTGGTGTCATAATTGAAAGATTGGCATCAATACCTTTAAGTCTAGCCTACCCATAACTTTTAGCAAGTTGGATAAATTGTCAAGTACCCATGCACGAACCCACACCTAGAATTGCATAACCCCAAGGCCTAGTCCCAATTAAATTCACTCTTAGCATTTTTCAACGTCAAGCTAGTACTCTAAAAGTGAAGTAATTGTCATTATAAACACGTTCAAACTAATTCCTCCATTTTACATTTATGTTTGTTTTGTTCACATTGCGGGTCACCTTTTAGTAAACTATCAACACTCTTGAATTTTGAATTCCGTGCTTTCACCCCTTGTGGATTCAAACCCAACCTAAGTTGGGTTATTGTATTGACAACGATCACTTACACCTATCAAGAGTGTAATTTGAGCATTATCAATGTTCCCGAAGACCGCAAAACTGTTAGAAATAGGAACTATCAGATGCTAACCAGGAATTATCAAGTGGAATTTCCAAAATTTGATTGTGAAGGATTAAGAGATTGATTGTATAAGTGTGATCAGTCCTTCGAGATGGACAAAACTACTGACGACATGAAGTTGAATTCGCATCATGCAAGTTATAATAAGAAGCTCTACAGCAGCATCAAACCTACATGAAGAGTAGATTAACCAAAGAATGGCCCAGGTGGAGTATGTGAGGTGCTTAGATTCTAGGTTTCGACCAAAGCTTTTTACTAATCCAATGGGTGATTCTTTTTTATGATTTAATGGGGGATTTAGAGGACTTTAAACAAGTAAGTTTTGTCCAATATTATGTAGATATTTTTGATGAATTATTGACTAGACTGGAGTTATCAAAAGAGTATGTGCTCGGTTGTTTTATCAAGGGTCTAAAGCCAGAAATTAGTTTTTCCATGAAGATGCTAGGCGCTAGAACTTTGGATAAGGCCTTTAACTTGTCAAGAATCCAATAGCAGACCTTGGTGGTCTAATCCTAAAAGTTTTTCCAAGTTTTCACCCAGTCAACTATTCTACTTATTCCTATAATACTAACCACCAGCATGATACCCCGGTCATTTACCAAACCATAATCAAATAATAGAGCCAAAAATAACTTTAGAAATGTCAAATTGCTAACACCTAAGGAGATGGGTGAGAGGTGCAGTAAGGAATTGTGTTTAATTTGTGATGAGAAGTACTCTTTTAAGCAAAGAGACAACTTTTTCCTATGAAAGTGGAGGATGGGGATGAACCTGTAGAGGTTATGGAGGAAGATGTAATGGTTGATGCTACTATATTTTTGTCAATGATAGGACAAAGTTTTGAAACAAATCAGGAGGGGGCCATTCTACTTTATGCATCAGTCCATGCCATGAATGGACTTCATAATCTTTGAACTATGAGAATGTTTTATTCAAGAAAACAACTAATTTTGTAGACCTGAATACAATCAAGAAATTATTTTTAAAAAATTTATACCACTATATAAAGCGTCTAGAGACTTTTTATTAATAATAAAATAAAATGAGTAAAGCATTTAGTACCCGTCTGAACAATGACTAAATTTGCTATGATACACTCCAACTTCACAAGGGTCCTATTATGCCCTTGAGCTCAATTTTAGTGAATTTTTGTCACTGGATAATTCTGGAATCGCCTATTTTCTCTCTTCTTGAATAAGCAGATCTGAAATTCTTCACGCACCGCCATTGTCCATTTGAATTCACAACAAAGTTTTGACTATATGTAGGACAGCAACCATCTGAAATTGAACCAACAGCTTCTATATTTCATGTTGTGAAATGGTAGGTTGTATGTTGTTCTTCACTTTCATTTTTTGCAACAAAGTTTATCCCGGTGTTCATTTTGTGTCGGAAGCATATTGTTCAATCAAGGGAGTTGTTATGTGTCTAGATTTGATCCTTTCCTTATGCTATCCATTCTTTTTTTTTTTCGGTTAGTTGAGACTTGAGGTGATATCTAATACAATTGCTTAGTGAAGAAATTTGAAGGAAGAACCCACTCTAAGCACAAAGAAGAAAGTTGGTTCCTACTGATTCATCGAATTGTTCATGTTTTTATGGAAACTTGAGTATTTGAGTAACAATAATTTCTCTTTACAGTACAAAGGTGTTTACGTACACTTCTAAAATAGTTGTTTTGAACATTTCACCTAAGATACATCTTTTGAACTCATAATTACTTAACAAACATTTCTCAAATAGTTGTTTACGACCTACCAAAGGTGAGTAGTACAGTTTCAATAATTTGCTCTTTGCTGACGGCAATTTCAACTCTCTGAATTAGGCGGCTTTTTGTAACTGAAGACGATATAAAAAGCCTATCTTGCTTTCGGGTCCTCTTTGCCGTTTGTCTTTACTTTTATAACCAACCGTTTCATCATTGTTGCGAAGTGATTGTATTTTTAGAGTGCTCTACTCTAAGAACCGATGAATAAGTTTATGCTGTTTAATCCTGGCAGAATGAGACTCTAATAGCAGTTAAAGTTCCTCACGGCACCACCCTGGTAGTCCCAGATCCTGATGAGGTAAGTTGAGAAAGGAAGCGAATATGAGAAAATGTATTTACATAGTTCGTGTAGGTGAAATAACATGCTTTATCCACAGGTTGTGGACTATCCACAGAGGAGATATAGAATTATACTCAGAAGCACAATGGGTCCGATTGACGCCTACCTTGTCAGGTATCATTGGCTTGTAGAGCTATTAACATGTCATGGTCACTATTTCCTTACGTGGTACTCTTTCTTTCAGAAAAGGTCATCTGACTCTCCTATTTGGTATTTTCCGTTTTGATTAGTAAATTTGAGAAGAAGTTCGAGGAGATGAATAGTGATGAACCGTCAACGACCATCCTAGATGCTTCAAGTTCAGGCTCAAAGGATTATCCAGCCACGGAGATATCAACTGTTTCAAAACAATGTTACCGAGAATGGAGGACAAACACAAAATGTTGATCAATTAAGTTCTGATGTCGGTACTTCACAGGATTAGGGTGGTGGAATGATAAAGATTGTCCCTTCAGATGTTGATGTAAGTGTGTTTCTCTGGAACTTGTGCGTGTTTGGTCAAGCTTCTAAAATCAGCTTATTTTGAAAAGTGTTTTTCAAAAAAATACTTTTGATGAGTGAGCAGTTTGAGTTTGACCAGTAAATTTAAAAAACACTTTTAAGCAACAATTAGTCTTTGACCGAGCTTTATTTTTTCTAATAAGTGTTTTTCAAAAGCTCACTCCTTTTGGTTTCTAAAAAACAGTTTCCATTACTCACCAGAAATACTTATTTTCTCCCAAATGCTTGGCCAAACACCTTACTTTTTTAAAGTAAGCACTTTTTGGTCTCCCAATGCCAAACATGTTATTGGTCTTCATGAAAAGATATCAAAGCTAGATACGCTTACGCACCAAACAAGGCAAAGATAAACCTTGTTCTTCAGTTCCCGTCTCAAAGTCAATGTGATTACCGCATGTACACAATAAGAAACTGGATAAAGTTCACCAAGTACATGTTAAAATCTGTTCTCATGATTATGCGTTCTGCTCGTGACAGATGTACAGGTTCTAAGTGTTGCTGCGTGGCAGAAAATGCACTACTATATTGATTCTTGAATTCCTCCGTTGTTGTGTTAATGCTTTGTGTTTGTTGCAGGGCGCGACAGATTACTTGTTCCTATCAGATGCAAATGTTAGCATCACAGATATGTGGAAGAATGATTGTATCCTTGTCTGTTAAATTTCTTACGTTCACATATCTTTTTACTAAATCCCTACTTCCCTTAACTTCAATAATACCTACAGTTGGATGGGAAAAGCTTGCTCCACGATTTCGGAAAGCATTCTCCCAAGATTGAAGTAATGGGAAAGCTGACCACTTATTGATGCTCAGTTCAAAAACATGTATAACATCAAAATAAAAATCATGTATCTTTCTCTAGCAACTCCATGTTAATTGACTTGATGTAAGCATCAGAAGCTTAAAAGAAAACATCAAAATCTATTTTTTTAGCCCTCTAGGGGTATTTTGTTTTTCATACAGAAACAGTATTTTGGTGTTTTGGAAAGAGAAAACAAAGTTTCAAGATTTTTTGGAAACATCAAAATCTTGATTTTAGCCTTCTTGGGGTGTTTTTTTCATACAGCAACTACATATTTGGTATTTTGTTAGTGGGAAAAAGTTTCAATATTTTACCATTAAGAAAAATGCTGAAGTGTTTTTACATATTCAAGGATAAATAAAGGTCCCACAGAGGGGAATCAGCACCAGAATTGAGTAATGAAAGTAGAAGTGGTAATCCAGAAGAGGATAGGGTAACAAGGTCTACAGGTTCAGTATCATCTGCTCGAAGCATACCGAAAATTTATAGAGAAAGAGAGCAGAATTTGAGTGTTTTTACTCTCTCAGAGCTTAAGGAGGCAACAAGGAATTTCAATAGAATGTTAAAGATTGTGGAAGGTGGTTTTGGTAGTGTATATAAAGGTTCAATTCAGCCTCCTAATGGGAAAGGTGATCCTGTTATTGTTGCCATTAAGAAACTCAATACACTTGGATTACAGGTATGAACCTATTTCTTTTATTTGTGGTTTATCATGTGTGTATCATTTCATATTCGATACGAGTAATATGATTTTCTTGCTTTTTGTAAGAAAGATCAATCTTGTTAAATGTTGGAATTTAGAGATTCGGCGTATTGTGGTAAGATTTAGTTGTAATCTGAAGTAAATAAGTGCATGATTTGAATCTTTGATTAAGCAAGTTGTAGTAGAATTGTGCTAAGATAATGTAATCTTATTAGATTGAGATGTTCATAATTTGTGTCCAAGTAAAACATCGTGATACATATGATCTTAGTTTGGATGAACTTTTATGAATGAAAAATGCTTGGTTACACTACTGCCTTACTATTTGCATTTATTTAAATATGACTTATTTGTGGAACAAATATCGTGTAACGTTCTATTCAAGTGTTTCGCGTGGAAGGGAGGATGAGGGGGTTGCCACATCACATTCAATTGTCTGTAGTGTTTAAAATTGCTACTTGGTGGAATTTTCTGGTGAAGTCATAAAATTTTCCAAAAGACTTTGCTTCATGAAGGCTTTACGTGTTTTGTTTACATGTTGATTTGGGATTTGTATTCCTAAACCTTATTCTTCTCTGGAATCTGAGCACTCATTCCGAGATGTATTTACTACTTATAATCCAGTATGGCTCCTTTATCAATAATTTTGAGTGAGCTGGTTACTCGGATGAACACTGTCGCGAAGCTTATGTTGTGGTCAAACAGTTGCAATCTCTTTCAAACTGAAGGAACTGCGTTGTTAGCATTAATTGTAGGTGATAAGATGAATGCGCTAAGGCTCCAACTAATTCAGCTAGCAACACGTTCTGCCTTCTTGCTTCTTTTCTCCACATTTCGGTGATTGATACTTCGAATTCCATGATTTTAAACTACTTTCCTCTTTTTATCCTATTGTCTTCATTTATATACGGTATACACTTTCTCTTGTTTCCTTTCTTATTTTTATATTTTTAAATTAGGTCACTTTCATGCTTTCAAAAAGGCTCATAGGATGGATCCAACATCAAGTGAGCGTGGTGGGCGTCAATGCAAGAAATACCTGTTTCATAGACTTGAAAGGGTAGGAACATCATATTCAAGTTAAACTTTGTGGTTTCATCTTTCTTATAGAACCTCCTTAAATGTACTCTGATGCTGCTATTTGGTATAGCCATAGATGAGAGGATTTTCCACAGGTTGACCTCTAGAGACTTAAGTAGGTTCGTTGCGATGGACTATATCTCTGTGTTTTACAATAGGCTCCCTCTAAAACATATTATGGATTTTTTCACATTTTAGCCAGTATCTGTTTTATTCAACGGATTCCCAGTATGTTGCGATATGGCCTCCATGTGTACCAAAATTAATTTATTTCCTTTCAGTGGTGTCGCTATTCGGAGGGCATACTACTTCAACCTCCGGGCTAAAACATTAAATATGCTTCTTCTGTTTCTTGTTAGATGTCAAAACTCCAATGTGACAAATAGCTTCCATTTGATATGTTTGTTTGACATTACCCGCCTTTGTTCTTTCTGTTAATGAGTAGTTCATTTTCATATTTTAATTGTTCTGTGTATTTAGTGTTAAAAGCTTTCAGATCAATCTCTTAGTGATTAGCATGATGTAAACTTTGTACTGTCTTTGCTGATTCTAGAAATAAGAAGAAACTGAACCTCAACTTGCAAGAAATGATCCAAGAGAGATTCAGAAGTTTTACAAGAACTTTTATGAGTGAAATATCATAGATGGCCGTCATGGCTTGTTGATTTTTTTTGTAATGGCATACCATTGTTCACTTAATTACTGGTCGACTTTACATTATCAGAGAGGAGATGGCTAAGATCTATCAAATTGTAAGTGTGCTGTATGATGTGCTGAGAACAATGGTACCCTCTTCAAAAGTAGGTAGTGAGGTTTGTGTTTTTATGTAGTCCTTGGAATTTTCCAGTATGTATACCTCTTCTGGAAACTTTAAGCACTACTGTCTTCGTTTTCACAGTAATATGGTATTCCCATAGTTGTATAAAACATATATTTGGGATGATATGATATGTCGATGATAGTGATATTGTGGTGTATTCAAATCTAGTTATTTGATATAACGTGCAACAGTTACTTTCTATTAATCTTTATATACAACCTGATCATTACATTAGGATCATAGCAAAATTACGCGTTGGGTCCATGCAAAGCATGGACATACCTATCTAGTTTATATAGAAAGGTGAAGAAGTGAACGACCAAGTGCATTTTTGTCAGAATACAAAAATTTCAACTTATAAAATGAATGTACGTTATGCATTGACAATATTCAATTGACCAGAACACCAGCCAACTTTGAGATAATTACCAAATCACATTCAATCTCTGCAGATATTTAAGCATGTGGGTCCTCTTGTTTGCCATTCATTTTAAATCCATTTATTTAAAGTAACAAACTAACAATTATCATTCAAGTTTTTTTTGCTTTCTAATTATTTTATTTTGTTACATTCAAACTAAAGTAGACTAAGAGTGTTAACTAAAAACAAGTATTTTCTCAATTTCAATTTAATGTTTTAATCAGATTAAGTACGAAATTTAAAAAATGAAATTTTATAACCTTAAACTAAAGATTGTGTAAGGTATTAAAATGTTCTTTAAATATTAGTTTTAATATATAATTAACCCCTTTAATTTATCGGAATATTTTATTAAGACTCTCAGACTAAGCTTTATTTCAATCGAACACCTAAACCTCTAATAAAGTGTTCAAATTAGACACTTTTAATTTAAATTAAGATTTTTTTGTGTGTATTCTCATCATCTATTGAGTAGTTAAATCAACCACATAAAAGTGTCATCTCTTTTAATTCTACGCAAAACTCATTCACATTTTTCGCTTTTACTTTTTATAATAAATATAAACAAATTAATATGATAAAAAAATAGAGTAATTGACAATAACACTATCATATTCTATAGCTCCACAAGTGAGTTTTGAAAATGATAAAGTGTATGTAGACCTTATTTATAACTTGTTAAATAGAGAATATTTTTAAAATGCCCTCTACTTAGAGAAAGCAAAGATACAACATTCATGAAAATATAAGCAATAACGAGTTAAGAAGGAAATAGAAGCATATGACACAAAGTAATAAAATCATTAAAAAATGAATATAGCAAAATAATATTCAAAATAATAAAAATTTCAAAAATAGATTAAGTTTAAAAGAGTCATTTAGCTAGAGATGGTGCGATTTGACTTTTTTTTATTTTATATTTATTCATTTCTTTCAGTTTTACAAGGAGAAAAATAGGTGATTCGAGAAAATTTTTGAAAAAAAAAAATAAGAAAATAGAATTTGTACTTCGTCATTTTAAATATTTGCTATTAATTTAAATAGTTGAACTGATGTAAATTTGATTTAATTTTAAAATTAACCGACACAATTTTTTTATATAGAAATAATGATTATCTTTGATTCAATTTACGTGCATTCATAATAAAATATTTTCATGATTTTAAATCAACCAAATCAAATTTAGTTAATTAGAAGAGATCACTTATTTTACTTTCAAGTTATTATTTAATGGTTAAAATTACTTTTTTTCATATCAAATAATAACAGGAAAATAGTTTATTCTAAAATATGAATATAGCAAAATAATAAGAGTATTAAAAAATTGAGCAAGTTGGATTAAAGTAAATAGGAGAATTTACAAAATTTTAAATTGTAGCTCTTCATATAAGAAAACAGAATTTGTACTTTGTCATTTTAATTATTTATTATTAATTTAAAATTAACCAACAAAACTTTTTTCTTATAGAAATAATGATTATATTTAGTCCAATTTACGTTCATTAATAATAGAATATTTTATAATTTAAAATTAATCAAATCATATTTAGTTAATTATAAGAAATTCCTTATTTTGTTTTTCAAGTTATTAATTAATGCTTAAAATTACTTTCTTACATCTCAAATAATAATGGAAAAAAAATTATTTAATAAAGCTATTTTTTATAAAAATGTCAATAAATTTCATGAAAATGTTATACTTGATATTTGAGTATTTATAAACTTTATATTTATGGCAAAAATTAATGATAAACCCTTTGAATACATTTCATGGACTATTGAATAGATCACGATTCAAACATATAACTTTTGGTTACTAAAAAAGTAAATGAATTTAAGCATATTAGTATTTAAAAATAATAAAAAGGAATATCAAATGCATTATTGCACTTTAAAAATATTACATAGCCAATTAACATAATTAAAAATATTTTTTTTAATAAATTAAAAATCTTTGGGCTAATAAACAAATTTAATTTGTAACTATAAATATTTTATATTTAAGAAATTCCCTAAGAGATTTTAAAAATCATTAGAAAATCCCAAGGAAATACACTTATGATTTAATACTATATGTAATCTTTTCATTAAACTGATATAATTGATAGAGATAATTAATTATATATCATTTTACATTAAAAAAAAATAAAATTAAATATTGTATTATAACAATATCTTTGTTATTGATTAAGATCAATTATTTGTAGAATTTTACGTGATAGTAAGATGCACTTTTAGATACCAAAAAAAAAAAAAAAGATGCACTTTTTTAGTTTTAAAGTTCCTTTGTACGTGATAGATTAAAATTATTAATCTTTAAATGATTAATACATAGTAGCGCACAATTGTTCTATAAAAAGAAATGAAATCTAATAATTTATGTATTATCCGAATGTAGCATTGTGATATCATATGATATCTCGCTTGAATGAATTAGTTGGTACTAAAAATGTTAGTAACGAAATAACTATTAAATTTAAATGTTTTGCAACCTAAAAGATGTTTTTTTCATAATTGATACCAGTAGCATTTGAAAATATTTTCGAATTAAATTACTTAATACTTTGTTTTTTCTAAATATTTGTGGGTGTCAATAAAATATTTGTTAAAATGTTCTATTTTTGTAGACTAATTTTGTTATTTTGTTATATTTGATAAAAACTTCAGTCCCATTTTTTCACTTTTACTTTTTATCCATTAAATATTAACAAATTAATACGATAAAAAATAAATATAATAATTGACAACAACAATACCATATTCTATAGTTCCATAGGTGGATTTTGGAGACGAAAGAGTGTATGTTAGACCTTATCTACAGTTTGTTAAATAGACAAAATATTTTCGAAAGACCCTCTACTTAAAGAAAGCAAAGACACAATATTTATGAAAACATAACCAATAATTTATGTATTAGCCGATAGTAGAATTATGACATCGTAAGATATGTCGCTTGAATGAATTAGTTGGTACTAAAAATATTAGTAACGAAAAAACTATTAGATTTAAATATTTTGCAACTTAAAAGATGATGTTTTTCCATAATTGATACCAACAGTATTTGACACTATTTTCGGATTAAATTTCCTTAATACTTTATTTTTTCTAAATATTTTAGGGGACCAATAAAATATTTGTTAGTGTTCTATTCTTTAGACAAATTATGATATTTTTAAATAGTCAAAATAGTAGGAAAAACTTAAATATTATAATACAAAAATTAATTCAAAATCTAAAAATTGTAATCAATTGCATTGCACGGGCCCTAAAATTATCTAGTATAAGAAAATAGCAATATGCATGTGTAACCATTTTATTGCACCATAAAAATGAGGACAAAACTAATAAATATAAGAAAAAACCGTATCCATGTGTAAACATTTTATTTACTACTATATATAAGTGAAGGTTGGGGTGACTAAAATTACCGAAATACCCTTGGTAGTCACCCCAACCTTCACTTATATATAGTAGTAATAGTAAAGTAATAGTAATAGTAATGTAATAATGGCAATAATAATAATAATAATAATAATAGTAATAGTAAAAAAATGAATAATATAATAATAAGAAGAAGAAGAAGTAATAATAATAATAATAATAATAATAATAATAATATAATAATAATAATAATAATAATAATAGTAGTAATACTAATAGTAAAAAAAAAAAAAAGTAATAATAGTAATAATAATAATAATAATATAATAATAATAGTAATAGTAATAGTAAAAAAATGAATAATAATAATAATAATAATAATATAATAATAATAGTAAGTACCCACAAAAAGATAAATTAGTAGTACATCAAAAACTTTCATTTATATATATACTAGATAGGTATGCCCGTACTTTGCACGGGCGCAACGCGTAATTTTGCTATGAAGCTTGTAGACACGTGATTTTGACCCTCTCCGAGTTTAATATATATATTTTTTGGTATTAAATATTTATATTTATTCCGCTATTATTTTAACTCTTATTTTATTTTTAATAAATTTTTAGTTAAGAAGTAAATAACTAAATAAAGTTAATTTTGAGATATTTTATTTTTATTTTTCTTCTAATTTTAAAAAAATAATACAAAAATTAAATTAGTAGTTGTAGTACTATTTATTATATTTATTTTGACTATTTATAAATTTTTATTGTGTTTTCTTAAATATAAAAATTTAATTAGTCATTATTATATTTATTATTATTATTATTATTTTATTTATTATTATTATCAATAAAAGAAAAAAAAATCATTCAAAATTTAAAATGCTCCTTATCTGATCCCTAAATAACTACTCCCCCCAATTCGCCCCCTAAAGTCCTGTACTTAAAGGATTCTTCACTCCAAAAACAAGAGAGATTTTTTTTACAGTACTATTTACCAAACATTGTCAAAAATCAGAAAAACAAAAAACAAAAGCAGAGAGAAGAAAAATAAAAGTGAAAGAGTCTGAGTTAAAGGCTTTATTTGCGGTTTTCAAGTTGGTGGCTTCTGAAAATTAGATATTGTTAACTTTCAAAGTCAAAAGATTATACTCGTTTATTTATCTTGAATTCACCTCCCAAAGGTAACACTCAATTTCATTGTATAATTTAATATCGCAATTGTGCGAAACTTGATTTCAATGTCATGAATTACGTTACCCAGATTTCACGTGTTCTTAAACGGTTATTACTTGTTGGCATTATAATATGAAATATATTTAGTGTCTCTTTCCGTTGTATCTTTAAATCAACAGCAGAAACCTTCTATAACGGATTTTATTTTAAAGCCGATATGTTCATACGTATGATTATCATGTTTTGAAAATAAGTTAAAGTTAAACATTAGGTTGTTGATTTTATTTGCATCTCTGTTTGTCTTGAAAAACTATGTAGATAATATTTTTCTTTTCTGTTGCATTGGTCGAGAAGTTAAGTGTATGTATCTACAAATATTACCTAGTAATTTGCATTCAATATAATAAAGTATATAATCAAAGTGTATGCATTAAAGAAATCACAGACGGAGAGAAGAATAAAAGAAATAACACATGGTAGGAGAAATTATCATTAAAATGAAGAAACTGTTTTTAATTTTAATTCGAAGATTAACTGGGTGGTTATTTAATTTGGAATTTAAATTCATAGGAATAAGCAATTTTTGATTTCATTATTTTTTTTCCTTGTCTTGTAAATTTCCGTGCTCTTGATTAGATTAGTTGATTTAATTTGTATAATAAAAATATCTACAGTGTATAGAATTGTGAGAAAAATGTAAATGAGCATATGATTTTTTTAAAAAATATTTTTTAGGAGTGCAAGTAGATATATATTATTGCTAAAGTATTGATAAATATATTTATTGCTAAATTAATCTAATTTTTATTAATAATTTGAGAAATGATGAGATAGGCTACAAATTTATTCAAGACTCATTACATGATAAAAGAAAAGAGAGGAAAAAAAACTGCAAGGGAGCGAGGTGAGTTATGGAATAATCTAAAACTCGTTGTAGAATAAAGAGCAAAAAGAATAAAAATGGGTAAGAAAAAATTGTCTCGAGTTTACAAGAGACGGAATAAATTTCTTTTAACGCTAGATAAGCTTTAGTCATGCTTAATATCTTCGTCTCAATTAAGAATGCGGTGTACGCATCTTTCCGAGACATTTAAAATTTAAGGATGTAAAAAAATACACCTTGGCAAATACTTTTCTAAAATTAACTTGACAAATATTTTAAAACTTTCACAGATTTGTTTAATATGAAATAATAGACGAGTTTTAGTATAATAAAATGAGCGATTTTAGGGCCTACTAACATAATTATCAAAATAGTTTAAGTTAAGATAAGTTAATAAAAGCGACCGTGATAGAATCACGGGACTCGAGGGATGCCTCACACCTTCCCCTCGGTCAACAGAATTCCTTACCCGATCTTCTATTTTCGCAGACCAATAAAGAGTTATTTTCTTTTGATTAGGGATTCAATAAGGTGACTTGGAACACCATAACTCAATTTCAAGTGGCGACTCTATAAATAAAATAATTCATTTTCAATAACCGTCACTTTAATTGGAAAAATCCTTCGACTCAATCCCTTCGGGCGAAAAAGGGGTGTGATATCTCTAGCGACTCCGCTGAGGAATTATAAGAATTCGAGCTTTTTATTTTGACTTATACTTGCTTTAATTATTATTGATATTGTATTTGTTGGCCTTATGTGCTACTTGTCGCTTATTTACTGCTTTGATATTGATTGAACTGTATTATATACCGTCTTCTCTTGCGCAACCCCTCTGAGTCTCTGAAATAGGATAGAAGGAATGCAGCACATGCATCCTACTTTCTTTTTTAGATAGCCGGAGTGTCAAGGTACCTGGTGAAGGATTATAGTCACACATGTTAGGCGGGGTTCGGATCGACAACGAAGGCGGTGTTGCCCTGCTACCGACCAAGTTGTCCCTCCCCAGCTCGATAGTCCTCTCGGGTAAGTCAGTCTAGACATCTATCCCTATTAGGCTTAAACTTAGAAGAACTGAAAACTCAGAATCTGGTTATCCCTGTTAGGTACCGCTTTATTTGCATCATATGCATTTGACTTAGCGGGACTCGGCACAGGGGCCGGGTCTGTCTAGGACAGGTAACCTACTTTATAAAGACCAACATGTGCATCTTACGTGCTCTTTGACATTTGTTTGGAAGACTGTTTGTTTGTTGACCGGCTTTAGGCAACTTTAAAATGCAAAAGATTAAATTATCCTCACATTTAGTGAATCATTTAAAAAAAAAGATTGTTTTTAAAAGAAAGAAAAAATTTTAGTAACATAGTTTTACGATCTTCATGAACTACGAGGGTTTGATTCTCATCTTAGTGAGATACGTAGGTATTCCTTTCCGGGATACGACCCTATCTTTTAAAAAATTATCCGTAGATTTATTGGGAAATATTTGGAAAATATGATTACTTTCATAATTATTTTTCTAATTCTCAAGTCCAATTTTTATATATATCTTAAATATCCCTAAATCTTTAGGGATCATGAGGTTAAGTTTTACAAAATAAATAAAAAATATATATATAAATTTTAACAGCCCTGAATCTTTAAGGATCATGAGACTAAGTTTTCACAAAATAAAAAATATAAATAAATTTTAATAGCCCTGAACCTTTAGGGATTTTGAGGCAGAGTTTTGTACGATATAATTTTCAAGAGCTACGCATACCTGATTCTCATTTTATTGAGATACGTAGGCAGTCCTTTATGGATTCGCTGATTTTAATGAAAAAATATATATTTGTGTTTCTTTCTAAACAAATAAAGAAGAGAGTTTTTGATTTATATATAAAATAAATTAATTTATTTTCAAAAATAAAATGTGTTTTATAGTATTAATGAATTCAAAAAATAAAAATATTTCTCATTTCTCACATTAAAAGGAAAATGTGTTTCTTCATATTTCCAGCTTTCCGAACTACGTAAGATCTGATTCATGTCCTGGCATGATACGTAGGCAATCCTCCAAAGGGTTCGATCATAATTTTTTGAAAAATACACCTAAAAAAGTCGGGATGAATCACAAAGTCTTCCATGATAGGTTGGAAAATACATATAGAAGCATGACATATAACGTGGTATTATAATGTGTTTAAATATAACACTCACCCATTTGCTACTTGGTCTCAGAAAGATAAAGTAGTTGGTGGTTGGTTTGTGGTTTAAACTGGCATCACATCCGTACAACACTAGATACAAAGAAAAGAGAAAGATGACCCACAGAGAAGGTGTAGGGTCTGACAGTGAAGAAGAGCAAAATCAGTTGATTTCGCAGGAATTAGCATCAATGAAAGAAATTAAGTTATTGAAACAACAGATGGCGGAAATGTACCAAACTTGGCTGAATGGACAAGCCCCGCTTTCTTTAATCCCTAGACCTTCGACTACGAATGATCCAAATCCTGTTCAAGCTCAAACTAGCGATCCATTATACCCACCTGGATTCGGCCCATATGCTAATGTGACTGGTGTTGCTGGTACTTCTACCATGCGCCCACCAAATCCGTCTGTCACAAATAACCCACTTTTCACTTATGTAGCACCAGCTACTGCGGGTCTTCAATCGACAGCACAGAAGAATGTGGGAGAACCAAGTCATGATCTGTTGTATTCTCCTGAAATGACTTTCAAACCTCAAAATCCACATTATCATGCTCATCAACACGATTCTCCTATCGTGATTGAGAAAATTATTAAGAATGAGGAACAAGAGGAGATGGATAGGAAAGTAAGAAACTTGGAGCAGAGTATGAGAAGTATGCAAGGATTAGGAGGACCAAAAAGTGTTTCATATAAAGATTTGTGCATGTTTCCGGATGTCCATTTGCCTATGGGATTCAAAATGCCCAAGTTTGACAAATACGAAGGGTACGGTGATCCAGTGGCACACTTGAGGCGTTATTGTAACCAATTAAGAGGTGTCAGAGGTAAAAAAGAATTACTCATAGCTTATTTCGGTGAGAGCCTTTCGAGTTTAGCCTCAGAGTGGTTTGTGGATCAAGACATTGACAAGTGGAGAAGTTGGGATGACTTGGCCAATAAATTCGTACAAAAATTTCAGTACAATGTCGAGATGATTCCTGATAAGAAATCCCTGACTAATATGAAGAAGAAGAACAATGAAATTTTTAGGGAGTATGCAATTAGATGGCGTGAACAAACGGCTAGGATAAAACCGCCAATGAAAGAAAGCAAGATAGTGGAGGTGTTTATTCAAGCGTAGAATGAAACATATTATCAATATTTGTTACCTGCATTAGGCAAGCCATTTATTGAGGTCCTCAAAATGGGAGAGATGATAGAGGATGGAATTAAGTTTGGTCGCATTATGAGTTTTGCAACATTAAAAGCAACTACTCAAGCAATTCAAAAAGGTTCAGGAAGTGTTGGAGAGAAGAAGAATAAGGAAGATGCATCTTCTATTGTAGTTGGATAGCGGGAGCGGTCAAGAAGACCACGTCATCATCGCTCTCAGGCTCAAGCCCAAGCTCCACATAATCACCTTCAAAGTCCATTATACTCCAGTCCCCCACCTTCATATCCAATGTATAATGCACAACCACATGTTCAACCCCCATCTTACCCACAATGGCGCACACCAACTCTTCAGAGTCATCCCCCAATTCCACAAATATACCAAAGCCCTTCTAGGCCCGATTTTCGATCCAAACCAAATAATAAAATGAGGCAGATATCGAGAGATAGCTTCACACCAATTGGAGAGTCATATGCCAGTTTATTTCAGAGATTGGTACAGGAGGGCATAATTACTCCTCTCCTTGGGCACACTGTTATCCCCGTTCAAGAAATTTTGATCCTAATGCACGATGTGCGTATCATTCTGATGTTCAGGGTCATAATATTAAAGATTATCGAGATTTAAAAAGAGAAATTGAAAAGATGATTCAAGATAGATCAATTATGATGCAGAACATTGACAATGAGGAAGGCTCTAGTCATGCTGATATGAAAATTGACGGCTAAGAGGTCAAGCTCAGCAATTGGGAAGTCACTCCTCTCCCTGCTAGGAAGAGGTCTAGTAGTTTGTTTTCTTTTCTTTTCTTTTCTATTACCCGAATTATTTTAGGGTTGTAGTTTAGGACCTATCTTGTCTGATTTTCTTATAATTTTTATTCAAACTCTTCTATCTTTCTGTCAATAAAATGCGTGTCCGTTTAATTTTTTTTTTATTTCTCAATATATATTGTCTTTTTTTCTTCAAAGAGCTCTTTCTATGGTGATTCTGGTAATATGATAAGCATGTTGAATTTTAAGCCAGATCTTAAAACCCAATCTATTGCTGAAATATTCGATCAAGAACCTAGAGTTGAAAAAAAATGTGTAAGAAAAATAAGTAAAGTGTTGAGATATTTTGGGGACCTAGTTACATCCTCACTTGAATGTTTTGAGGCAATCACTTTGCGAATAAAGAATGACTTAATCTTCAATGAGAAGGTTCAACTCAAGCATTTTTGAATGAGATCAACCAGAGGATATATAGTTTCTATTGTCAGAAGAAGCAACAGGAAGTTAGCTTAAAAAAAAAAAGGAGTCATCTGTTGTAAGGAAAGTACAATACAAGTAAACCTTTATGGTTTACAAGTTTAAAAGAAATGACACACGTGCATGTGCTTAGTCACGATCAATATTGAAAAGATGTGTATGATCTTCATGTTCCATACCTAGATTGCATGTTATGTACTTGTATTTTTAAGGATTGATATGACGAAGGCATTTTATTCTACTATACAATTGTTGTGTCATCCTTTGTTATCCCTTTTGATCTTTTGTTTTATTTCTTTTATATCCCTCTTTTGGAATCAAGATAGAGTCTGAAAAAAAATTTAAAAAAAAAAAAAAGTGTCAAGAAAAAGAATAGAGTCAGAAAAATGTCAAGAGAAAATGGAGTCAGGAAAAATATCTCTCTAAAAAAAAGAGCAAAAAGCAAAAAATCAAAATGTCTGAACTACGTTTGACCTGATTCTTGTTATGACAAGATACGTAGGCATCCCTACTCTGGGGTTCGGACCAACCAAAAGAAAATTCAAATTATCCAGAATGAAATGAAACTGGGGCAAAATTTATTTTCTTTAAAAAAAAAATCGATTCCAAAAGTTGTATGTTTCACCCAATATTATGTAAAAATTTTAGCCACGTGCCTCCCTTTTCTTTCTAACCTTTTCCAAAAGCCAAGTTACAACCAAAGAAAGACCTTCAGATCGATCTTTGAGAATGTCAAGGCTAAATATGTTATGGGTGCATGATGTTCCGTATGTTGGGCATTATTTTCAAAAAAAAATGAATGAAAAAATAAATGAGTAAAAATGAGAGAGTCTTATTGGTGAAAACCCTTTTGGGCACCATAAGGCGACAGTGAGCTGAAAAAAAATGAAAATGAGATAGGTGCTGACAAAAATCCATTGAGGTGTCGCTAGTCGAAGGAGGATTGTCATCTAGAGGGAGCATATTCAAGATTGATTCCATTTCAAACTCAATAATTGAATGAGAGTTGTAATGATTAGTGCGGGTAGATCAGGTTGTTTAATTCAAAATGCATGTCATAATTGTTAGAATCGGCTACCACACTCAAATAAATTTTCTTCTATCATTTTAAAAACAAAAGATGCCTATTATTTTTTCCTTTTCTTTTTATTTTTTTATTTTTGATTTTTTGGTATCTTTATCATCAAATAAAATTTTTTGTCATTTTTCTTGTGTCTCTGAGTCGAGTCCGTGTCATAACAAGTGAGAAAAGATTTTAAAACTGGCTACCAGCTTCTTCAATTACACAAAGCAAGACAAAAAGCCAACACATGAAAGAGATATGATTGTAAGCCGAAATAAGGCATGCAGAAAAGTTTTGTCAACAGACGAGTCTGGAAACTCATGAAAATACCAAGGTTTAAAGGGTTTATTTGAGAAGCATGGCAAAGAAAAGATACTGTGTTCGTTTCAGAGTCACTTCTAATAATCTAAGTTTGGTTCAATGATGCAGCAAGTCGGTGACAGATGTTAATGGTTGGAAGCAAGGTTAAATGTGACGAGAGCAAGAGTGATTGCCACGGAAGCTAAAGCCACAAACCTGCCACCATGTTTTTGAACTCACAAGTTTTCTTTGATGAAACAGGAAACATGTTACCTTCAAATTAAGGACATCAGAGCATAAATATCAAGGGCTGCAATGCCTCATTTCCACAGATACAGGAAGCAATGTTGTTGCACAGGTTTGATAATCAAATTATGGTAAAAATTTAACCCCTAGGAGACTCACTTCCTAATCTGGATAATTCAAGTTTCATTTGTTAGGTGATGCACTTCCTAACTTGAACCATCACTCCTAGAAGACGCACTTTCTAGTTGAGTCATTTCATTCAACCCCTAGGAGACGCACTTCCTAGTCTAGATAATTCAAGTTTCATTTGTTAGGTGATGCACTTTCTAACTTGAACCATCACTTCTAGAAGATGCACTTTCTAGTTGAGTTATTTCATTTAAACCCTAGGAGACGCACTTCCTAGTCTGAATAAGTCAGTTTTTATTTGTTAGGTGAAGCACTTCCTAACTAGAACCATCACTCCTAGAAGACGCACTTTCTAGTCGAGTCATTTCATTTAACCCCTAGGAGACGCATTTCCTAGTCTGAATAAGTCAGTTTTCATTTGTTAGGTGAAGCACTTCCTAACTTGAACATTCACTCCTAGAAGACGCACTTTCTAGTCGAGTCCTTCAATTTAACTCTTAGGAGACACACTTCCTAATTTTGGTCATCAATTTTACTCTGACGAGATGCATTTCTTTAGCAAGGCTTTGATTCACACTTTTTCTGTACTTTTTAAAAATTATAACCTGATGATGCTCACAAAATTTCTAGTACAAACTGGGGCAAAAATTTTGTTCGTGTTTATTGAATTTTACTTTCTGCTCAGGACCCTCCTGAAGAATGGGACAGGACCCTCCTGAAGAATGGGAATTTATGTTTTATGCTCGGGACCCTCCTGAAGAATGGGACAGGACCCTCCTAAAGAATGGGAATTTAGTTTATATCTAGGAGCTCACCTGAAGAACAGGGTGAAGAAAAAGAGAAAGTCCAGGAGCCCGCCTGAAGAATAAGGTGAAGAAATTGAAAGTCCAGGAGCCCGCCTGAAAAACAGGGTGAAGAAATTGTAAGTCCAGGATCCCACCTGAATAACAGGGTGAAGAAGGAAAGTTCAGGAGCCCGCCTGAAGAACAGGGTGAAGAAAAGAGAAAGTCCAGGAACCCGCCTGAAGAACAGGGTGAAGAAAAAGAGAAGAAAAAGAAAGTCCAGGAGCCCGCCTGAAGAACAGGGTGAAGAAAAAGAAAGTCCAGGAGCCTGTCTGAAGAATCGGGTGAAGACGAAGTAACAAGTCAAGAGTCCGCTCAAAGAACAGGGTGAAGGAATAACAAGTCAAGAACCCTCCTGAAGAATAGGGTGAAGATTGTCAAGTTCAAGTCAGAGAAAAGTTTGAAGAATAAATCAATTATCAAGGTCCTCTCAAATGCCAAAAGCCAACGAGAAGGAACATTTCGTGTTTTAAGTTCAACTCAGAATAACGACTATCTCACCATTTGAGAAGTCATGAAGATTCAAGACAAAACTCCAGAAAAGTAGCATAGATAGGATCTTTCTCTTGTATCTTCACTTTATTTTTTGTTATTCATTTCAATGTAAAAGCAGAAAGTCGTGAATCGAAAACTCAACGGAACCTCACTTGGCTTTTAACTCGATTTCTAACTCATTGTCACACCATTTTACCCCATTTGAACTATATGTGACTTGATTCCCTTAAAATCCGGGATATGTAGGTGGTTCAAAACCAGAATTCGGTCACATCTTTTATTTTATTTTATTTTATCATTACTTTTAGAATAATCGAAGAGTCAAAAATCATCTCTTTGTCTACTTCTTTGTATGAAAATTCTTTGAGATTTCAAACAAATAGGGGTAAAATATAGACACGTGATTTTGACCCTCTCCGAATTTAATATATATATTTTTTGGTATTAAATATTTATATTTGTTCCGCTATTATTTTAACTCTTATTTTATTTTTAATAAATTTTTAGTTAAGAAGTAAATAACTAAATAAAGTTAATTTTGAGATATTTTATTTTTATTTTTCTTCTAATTTTAAAAAAATAATACAAAAATTAAATTAGTAGTTGTAGTACTATTTTATTATATTTATTTTGGCTATTTATAAATTTTTATTGTGTTTTCTTAAATATAAAAATTTAATTAGTTATTATTATATTTATCATTATTATTATTATTATTTTATTTATTATTATTATTATCTTCCAAAAAAAAACAAAACATTCAAAATTTAAAATGCTCCTTATCTGATCCCTAAATAACTACTCCCCCAATCCCCCCCCCCCCTAAAGTCCTGTACTTAAAGGATTCTTCACTCCAAAAACAACAGGGATTTTTTTTACGTACAGTACTATTCACCAGACACTGTCAGAAACCAGAAAAAACAAAAGCAGAGAGAAGAAAAATCAAAGTGAAAGAGTCAGAGTTAAAGGCTTTGTTTGCGGTTTTCAAGTTGGTGGCTTCTGAAAATTAGATATTGTTAACTTTCAAAGTCAAAAGATTATACTCGTTTATTTATCTTGAATTCACCTCCCAAAGGTAACACTCAATTTCATTGTATAATTTAATATCGCAAATGTGCGAAACTTGATTTCAATGTCATGAATTACGTTACCCAAATTTCACGTGTTCTTAAACGATTATTACTTGTTGGCGTGATAACATGAAATATATTTAGTGTCTCTTTCTGTTGTATCTTTAAATCAAGAGCAGAAATCTTCTATTAACGAATTTTATTTTAAAGCCGATATGTTCATACGTATGATTATCATGTTTTGAAAATAAGTTAAAGTTAAATATTAGGTTGTTGATTTTATTTGCGTCTCTGTTTGTCTTGAAAAACTATGTAGATAATATTTTTCTTTTCTGTTGCATTAGTCGAGAAGTTAAGTGTATGTATCTACAAATATTACCTAGTAATTTGTATTCAATATAATAAAGTATATAAACAAAGTGTTTGCATTAAAGAAATCACAGACGGAGAGAAGGATAAAAGAAATAAAACATGGTAGGAGAATTATCATTAAAATGAAGAAACTGTTTTTAATTTTAATTTGAAGATTAAGTGGGTGGTTATTTAATCTGGAATTTAAATTCATAGGAATAAGTAATTTTTTATTTCATTATTTTTTTTTCTTGTCTTGTAAATTTCCGTGCTCTTGATTAGATTAGTTGATTTAATTTGTATAATAAAAATATCTACAGTGTATTGAATTGTGAGAAAAATGTAAATGGGCATATGATTTTTTAAAAAAATATTTTTTAGGAGTGCAAGTAGATATATATTATTGCTAAAGTATTGTTAAATGTATTTATCGCTAAATTAATCAACTTTTTATTAATAATTTGAGAAATGATGAGATAGGATACAAATTTATTCAAGACTCATTACATGATAAAAGAAAAGAGAGGAAAAAAACAACTGCAAGGAAGCGAGGCGAGTTATGGAATAATCCAAAACTTGTTGTAGAATAAAGAGCAAAAAGAATAAAAATGAATAAGATAAAATTGTCTCGAGTTTACAAGAGACGGAATAAATGCCTTTTAACGCTAGATAAGCTTTAGGCATGTTTAATATCTTCATCTCAATTAAGAATGCGGTGTATGCATCTTTCCGAGACATTTAAAATTTAAGGATGTAAAAAAATACACCTTGACAAATACTTTTCTAAAATTAACTTGACAAATATTTTTAAACTTTCACCGATTTATTTAATATGAAATAATAGACGAGTTTTAGTATAATAAAATGAGCGATTTTAGGGTCTACTAACATAATTATCAAAATAGTTTAAGTCAAGATAAGTTAATAAAAACGACCGTGATAGAACCACGGGACTCGAGGGGTGCCTCACACCTTTCCCTCGGTCAACAGAATTCCTTATCCGATCTTCTATTTTCGCAGACCAACAAAGAGTCATTTCCTTTTGATTATAGATTCAATAAGGTGACTTGGAACACCATAATTCAATTTCAAGTGGCGACTCTGTAAATAAAATAACCCCTATTCAATAACCGTCACTTTAATTGAAAAACTCCTTCGACTCGATCCCTTCGCGGAAAAAAAGGGTGTGACAAAGCTAATAAAATAATCAAATTGCATATAGTTGAATGATAATAAGTTAACTTGAATCGAGAACAAAGTTTGGACTTACGCCTGAATTGTGTAGTCCTGTAGGAATGGAAGAACAGAACATGTGAAATCAAGATTTATACAAACAATAATGAAAGAAAACATAGATAAACAGAAACAAAATTTCACACAAAACAAACAAAAATGCTATCCACATTTATTGAATAGGATAATCAGATCAACTACTCATGCAGAATCTTGTTTTATATGCAATCAACTGATATGAAGGACTCAGCAAATCTAGTAGGCCTTGAATGGATACTGCCTTTAGATTCTTCAAGGTCGACGCAACTCAAGTCTTTTCCTTCCGATTCTTGCCAGCCTTTGACCATTTGGTTGAGCGGAAAACTGTAATCGATACCACACTCGTGGTCCCAATCTTCCTCAAGAGGCTTCCATTTCTCAACAAGGGGCGCAAACATGTTCACAACATGGGACATATCGGGCCGTTGGCCAGGCTTTCTTGCTGTGCAGTGACCAGCAAGTTCCGCAACAGTTTAGATGCCATCTAATGTACTCTCCTGTTTCACATCCAGAGCTGGATCAATTGCTGCAATAAGTTTCTCTTTAGAGGATTTGATGTTCCATGCATCTAAGTATTGGCTCTCATTTGGTCTGTCCTCATCAAGTGCCATCCATCCAGTTAACAACTCCATTAGGACCACACCGAAACTAAAGACATCAGCTTTTGTGGTGATTTTACCAGTAACTGTGAATCAAAACAGCAAGCTAAATGAGTTAGCTTAGCAGATGGGCAAGAAGAATCATCTAAAACACATCAGAATATAATATTAAGCAAATCCTAGTTGTCTAAAAGATTAGTCATTAAAATTGATACTCAAAATCATCTCATCTGTCAACAGTTTATTAGGTGACATAAGATTTAGACAATGACTAAATTGTCTGGATCTTGATCCTGGCATTTTTTAACCATCCTTATTGTTTATGTGGAATGAGAAACTGAAATAAATCATTATAAGATGTATTAGAACACCAAAAGCTTAAATATACTACTGAAATCACCACAAATGTTTGCGCATAGATTGACAGGAAAATGAAATGCTTACCGGCATACTCTGGTGCTAGATATATAAAAGTTCCAGCTAGCTTGGTGACCATGGAGTTCTTCCCTCCATTAGAATCAGGTATCACAAGCCCAAAATCTGATACTTTTGCTCAGAAATCATCAGTCAGCAACGGATGAGAAGGCAGTATGGAGGGAATCCCAAGATGCTTTGGCAGCGGTTGCAGTGGCAACAGTGAAAGCAAGAGTTGTATCTAAGGATGCTAAAATTGAATTCTGGATCAATTGGTCCTGACGAAACCAATAAACATAATCGGGGTTGTCAATTGTCTGGTTATTTGTGGCAGTGGTCACGGCAGGAGTGGGGATAGTCCCATCTAGATGTCCGTAAAGATTGTATCCTCTCATGAGCATGGATACTTGTGCCTTCCAGAGAGAAAAATTATGGTTGCCAGCAAGTTTAATCAGAAGTTGGGTAACCGGTTGAATTGGACAATATTGGTGGAGTTGGTTGCATCGGAGTTGGTAACAGAGAGAGCCATTTCTGATGGTTGGTTAAAAAGAAAATTAGAACTCCGTGAGAAGAAAAAAAGCTCTTGATATCATATAAAGGTTTGAGATGCAGAAGAGAAAGATGAATGTTATTCACGTACAATAGCTCTTTATAGAGCGGATACAGACTATCTGATAAGTACAAAAGAAGCAGAAATACCTAAAATACAGGAAACTATGAGACTCCTATATATAATACATAACTAACTACCGTAATTGAATATATCTTGATAGCTATAATATCTTAAGCTAATAACAAACTGAGGTGGCATATATTATCTGTTAATAGTTAGTAGTATCAAGATCCCCACAATCTTACTAAGTGTTTGAAATTTTCAGAAGCACGAAAGATCAACATTTCATACCTCAAGCCAATTTTCACACCTGCTAATAATCCTGGACAGGATTTGGCATGTAGTCAACCTAAAAAAGAAGCTCTATAGCTTCTCTAACTACTTAGGATGTAGTAAACTCGAGACCACCACTTCAGTGTAAAGTTTATCTGTCAAATGTCAATATCTCATTAAAGAGTATTCATAACCTTCAGAAGCTTTCTATAGTCACTTATAATGCATAGTAGGAAACCTCTAGTTGTACTTTCCTATTGATACAAAAAAGTTCATTCGAAATTCACCACAAGATAAGAACAAGTTAAAATCATCAATGTGTAAGCCATCAAACCCAAAATGAGAAACTCCTTGGCCAAACAGATAGGTATATACAATACTCTGCAATGACCGAGTATTGGGTGCTCCAGAAGCAGGTGTTAGCAGCTGAGTCAGCTACTTCCTTAATATGGATATATATACATTCTTTTTCAGGGCCACCAACGGTGTCATCGTAGAACCAAAATTACTAATATATTAGCAACACTTCACAAAAACAAGTACAAGATAACCACATGATATACCGTTGACAACCATCTAAAGCTGTCATGTCCTCTACAAGCTCTAGTGAACTTTCTGCAATCATATGTCATTTTTCGAATGAGAGAAAGATGAACTTACACAGTAATCTCAGTAAGAGGTGGCAACAGAAGAGTCCTCGACTCGATAAGCTGAGATTTAGTTCGTCGGAGCATGGATGTCCGTATCACATATTTCAGAATTTTGAATTGTTCCTTAGCTTTGTCTGCATCAGGTTGTGCTCAGCGGATCCATATTAGAGAAAACATAGGTGTGAGTCCATTGTTGTTGTGAAATCATAAAAACAAGTAACATATGGCCATATCATTCGAGAAGTAAAGAGATACTTCTACATAATTCAATGCAGTCTTGCGAAGAGGATTCAATCTTGTAAAGTGAATTCTGAATTAAGATCTAAGGCAACATTCAGTAGCATTTCCATGTTTGAATAATTACTCTAAATTTTCACAATATGCTTCTTAGCCTCTAGACTTGATTCACAGTTGAAAACCTCCCATTTATAAAAATTGAAGGGACCAATGTCTGTCTCAATAACCCAACTTACAGTATGTTCCAAAAGAGTTGCAGCGGCAGTGTTCTTTTAACTGGACAAACAAATTCCAGAAAAGTCGTGGGCTTTTTTCGTGGGGTGTGGAGAAAGAAGAGGAACAATAAAGAACTCTTTTTCTCAGAAATATAAAAATGTATGTTGCTTGTTACTAACACTTTTCTTTTCTTCCCAACTGCCACACCTCTTTTACCTTTCAAACACTTTCCCTTTGAAGAAATTTCATGAAGAGAATGAGTCATAATGTTTTCCTTGTCAACCACTGTTGATGAGGAATAAACTCGACCTCCATTAATTGCAAAGTCAGAAGAACTGATTAAGAAGGAATCACCAAGAACAAAGTAAAAGTCAGTTATTTAATCCAAGGCGTTACATTAATCATTAATGATTAAATCATAATGTGAAATAAGAGAGGAAAATGTACATGGCGTCAAAGCTTTATTATTAAAGAAATTATTTTTTAAAGAACATGTTATGACGCTACAATCATTTTTTTTTATTCACATTTAAATTTTTTCCAAGAAAATTTTTCATCTAGAGCTAGTGAGGCCGGTTGAATTCAATAACTTCAATTCGAACTTAAAATAAACTTTAAATTTATGTGACAATTTGTAGTAACGTATAGTATAGAGAAACCACAGATATACCACAAGAAACACCTACTTTCCCAACTTTATCTGAACCAAGCAAGGTAAAATAGTTACAGCTAGCTACTTGTCTCGTCTTTGTTAACATTGTTGCTTTGTCGTACACATTGTATGGCAGTCATCTACATCGTGATCCAATACACAAGAACAATTTAATTATAGTTTCATGTTCATATTAACCAGAGGGTGAAATCTTTCCAAAGGTTGGAACATACAATACATTTGAGGTGGCTGCTGATGAACCTGATTCAACCCAAATAGCTATTAAAGTTATGAACACAACAAATGCAGAAACAAATGGTCGCAGTAAGTCACAACTGTGAGAAAAGTATCTATAAGCATGAATAACAGCACACATATAGGGGAAATATGAAATAATCAATTTGGTCAGCAGATATAGCCGAGACCTGCACATTAGACAAATAACCAAGGTGATAAAAAGTACTAAGAAATTTTGCTAGCTCTCACATTATCCTTAAGAGGTGTCCAGATATTGAGAGAATATGGATAGATGCTCTGAATCATAAAACCTCCAATAACTTTAAAGTCATCCAGGTTGAGTATAATAAGAGAACATTCAATTATTCATCTGAAGTTACATCAAAATGTAGAGCAGAGGTGTTCATTAGGATTCGATAGTGGGAATCTACAATAGACTTGGAATTCTAAATAGCCGCGAAACTTAAGACAACAAGTTAGCATCATTTTGAAGTTAGTATCAATTCTGTAAGATATAAGTGTGCTACAAAAACATTTACAATTGGAATCGTTGATTTAGGGATTTTTCATGCCTATTTCAATCAATTGAGTTCTGTTTGCAACTCTTTTAACACTTATTTATCAGAAAAAGAATAGTTTGAGATGAAGCAAAAGGAGAACTTCCCATTTTTAGAGATGAACTTACACAGAAGTATTGATTCTAGAACTATTTCAGCAACAGGTTGAACAGTGCAACTAGAGAAAATAGAATTTCTAGATGAATTTGAAGGATGATCGATGAACTATGTTGGGCTGTGGTGAAGTAAGCACCGCTAATGATATTAGTAAGTTGATTACTATTTTGCCCTGAATGTGTGAGTTAAAAATCTGTTCTGACATTGGTCATCCAAATGCGAATTCTATCTTTCAAATTGTTGATGTTGACATTATGTAATGATGAAAAACAGTATAATCTATCCAAATATTGTATTCATTAAAACAATAGAGTGCGATAACACATTGTGAAACAATATATAACAACCATCCAAACAGAGTGTTAGACTGAAGTCAACCATATTACTCTGCAAATGTGAGCTTCAACCACTCTCAAACCCAGATAAAAGCACAAATTTGTGGCATAGCTACATTGACCCAAGGGTGGTCACACAAACACCCTTTGTCAAAAAACTATATGTGCATATAGAAAATACTTTAATTTACATAAATCAAAAAACAATTTTTTATAGATGTATTCTAAAGTTTTAAACGACATTAGCAAAATTCCAGCTCCACCACTGGATTACACGAGTTGACAATCACCTAAAGCATAGTCTAACTAATAAATCCTCTCAAACCCTAAAAGGAGGAGAGTAATGTCAAATTCATTATCAGGTTAAATATCACGAAACCTCTAAATAATAATTCAGAATTGATACATAATTGTTTTACTAAATAGAAACATATCCAAATATAAACCTATTTTTTTGTTTCCACCAAGTGTCTGGTACCGTCATTGGAGTCCAACTAAATGGGATTCACACAGAAAAGTCCAACATTGGGGGAAAGCCCTCCCTAACAAAGGCGGCTCCGTAGACTCAAACCCGAGATGGTTAAGGAATTTTTAAAATTTAAACCTATTTCATCAATCATAGACCTGCATGTTGACTCAAAAACAAAAAAACTAATGTAAAAATTCAACTATGCTTCAAAATCAGTAAATAAGATCAACTCACAAGGCATTGCCAATCGATCTAATGGACCTGACATAGCCGATGAATCTGGATGATCAGTAGGTCGGAGAATACAAACAGCGCGATAAGAATAACTGCAAACTCAAAAAGATCTGAATGTCTCACTGGATCTGAATACAAAGCCGCAAGAAAGTCTTCCTTGACTTTGTCAGAAATGGATCTCTTCATTGTACTATTATTTCAGATTGTTGTTGTGTTACCGCCGACAATGATTGTGAAATCGGCCGTTCTCAAGAATTCTTGAGATTGTGAGTTGAAGGATAAATTGTTGTGGTCAGAAATATTATTTCTAGAATTGTTTTGAAGTAAGAAAATAGGTAAATACCTATTAGACATAATTATCATTTTGCCCTTAGTAATGTGCATATTCACAGTTTTGCCCTTGGTCGTCCTTTTAGTCACCTTTCTCTCTATAGATATACTAGATAATTTATGCATGTGCTTAGCACGGGCTCAACATATGGAGGCATAAAGTTGCGAAGGAAAAATAAGCAATGACTAAACAAATTTTATATGGAGGAAAGAAAAACACAAATTAAATAAATTTTATCTGTAAAATTAAAAATGAAAAACTATCATAAGTCCACCGGAAGCAATCCAAAATAATACTAAAATAAGTACTATAAAGGCAAAGTTTTGTTTTAAATAATGCATAACAAATTTGAATACAGTAGTATATATACTTGTGAGTAAATCATTTTGCACATAGATAAGCAAAGTGTAGCATATTCAAAAGATAATCGTTAACAATATTTATATAAGAGAAAAGATATTTTTTCCTCCTGAACTTGTCCTCCAAACTCACTTTAACACTTAAACTTAACTTCCGTTTATTTACCCTCTTAACAACTTTAAAGTGAATTTTTTTTCACCCTAAAAAAATTATATCACTCTCACTATAGAGAGTGAAGTACACACGCCCACGTCATTGCCAAATCAGTGTCTATGTCATTTCCACGTAAAAAATTATAATTTTTTTTTAAAGTAATCCCACACACATATTATTTTTATATGTTTTTTAAACAAAAAAAATATATTTACTATTTTTATATATATATAAAGTATATATATTATAATATATATATATATTAAAATATATATATATATATAATAAAAAGAAAAAAGAAAATTCTTTTCTTCTTCACATCCCCCACCCCACCCCACTCCTCCTTCTTCAAATCAAATTCCCCCCTCCTCCAGCCCTTCCCCCTCCCCCTCCCCCAGCCCGCTCCTCCAGCCCTTTCCTCCCTCCCCCGCTCTTCCAACCGCTTCCCCCCCTCTTCCTCCTCTCCCCGCACCCATTTTTTCTTCTTGTCAGATCATGGCCCCACCCCCATCCCCACCCACCCCGCCCCCTCTCTTTCTTCCCTTCCAACTTCCACCCCTACCAAGAAAAATGCCTCTCCCTTCAATTTTTTCATTTTTCCCATTAACGGAACAACCATGAACACACTAATTTAAATTTTTTTCACATTATTTCAACCTTCACTTCAAAATACTTGCAAATTCAGTTTATTATTATTATGCAAATCAGAAAAAAAAAATGAAGATTTTTTTTGCAAGAATTAGATAAATCTTACTAAAATTTTGCTTTGTTTTCATCTTTGTGTTTGTTGGTAGAGCTTTTTTGAAATATATATTGAAGAAGAATTTGAAGGTTGAAGAATCTCTTGAAGAAAAGGTGTAAGATGATGATGATGGTGGTGGGGTGGGGTGGGGTGGAGTGGGGTGGGGAGGTGGTGATGGGAACGGGTATAAAGAAGAAGATGAAGTTGAGTTGTTTCTTGTTTTTTTTAATTATATATATATATATATATATATATATATATATATATATATATATATATAAGAAGAAGAAGAAGAAGAAGAAGAAGAAGAAGAAGAAGAAGAAGAAGAAGAAGAAGAAGAAGAAGAAGAAGAAGAAGAAGAAGAAGAAGAAGAAGAAGAAGAAGAAGAAGAAGAAGAAAGTGGGTCCTTTTTCAAAAAAAAAAAATCACTCGTTTTTTTTTTTTGCCACGTCAGCTATAAGGGGAAAAAATTCACTTTAAAGTTGTTAAGGGAGGTAAATAAATAGAAGTTAAGTTTAAGTGCTAAAATAAGTTTGAAGGACAAGTTCGGGGGAGGGGGAAGATGTCTTTTCTCTTTACATAAAGAATCAAATTTGTTATGCATAAGAATCCACTGTATGCATGCTGCAAATCTTCAAAAGCTAACAAGTTATCAGTTCTTACCTATAAGTAGGGGAAGAATCTTATCATCTTTACGTTCACTATAGGAGAGAACTATATAAGCAATATCACCAAACCAGTCAAAAACATTACACTATGTGTCATTTGGTCCTCGATCGATTTTGTTTAGTGCTCTTGCACATAGAGATCACATTCTTTTATATATGCAACAAAGCTACTTGTTATCTTAATCAAATCAGTGAGTGTAACTTGTATGTTGTAGTACATTAAGAACAACGTTAGTTAGTAAAAGTAGTTTACTGTAAAATATAATGCTTATGACAAATCTCAAAGTAATGGACAGAACGATATTCTAAAAGAGGTAACTGCAACAAATTATGAATATAATAAGCATTTTAATGTGATTATGATGTTCATTTGTATGCCTAAATGAAGTTCCGAAAATTATAACCTAAGTATACACCAAATTAAAGTGCATATCAATTATCACATATCTCCTACCTCCAAAATAAAGTTGAGACACCATATAGAAAATAAGAATCTGATAAATATGCTACATCCAAGGATACACAGAAAAGTAAGATCTGAAAGTTCAACTTCTACATAATCAACACTCATGGACTTCAAATTACATGTGAAGATTAATTATTCAAAAAATTTACTTATCAGAATCGAATGATCATTGCATCACAAAAATCGATAAAGGATGATTTCATCATTTTCCTTAGTGTACCAACATAAGCCACTGCTTATTCTTGCCCATTGAAATAGTCAAGTTTTTTAGGAAAAATGTAACATTATTAGTAATGTGGAGAACTTTTCAATTACAAAGACAATGACATCTACATAAATAATGACTGTTACTATAGTCCATGAACAATGCAATTGCAATCCACTTGTTTAATACTAAAATATTAATACAAACAAAGAAAATTCAAAATTAAACAAAAAAAAAGAGAAAAAACAAAGAGAACCAAAGGAACTTTATCGATTAGCTTAAATAGGACTATTTCTTTAAAAGCTTGAATAGGAGTTTTACCAGACATGTTCTATGAAAGAAAGCAAACCTCTACACTTGAAAGCAATAGCAGATCATACTATAAAGAACATTAGAGCAGCCGAGCGGGTTCCAACGACGACCTAAAGAGCATGGCTCTTCAGCTCCTGCAAGTAAAGCGGCAAGAAAAAATATATTTAGCATACGAAATTATCCTTTTGCCTCTACAATTGATTTAAATGTCTGTTATACCCTTGGTCATCCAAACTTGAACGTTTTACATTTATTACTATATCTGCTCCAGCTGCATAGCTGTAGAAAATATTAAAGAAGTCTGATATATACAAAACGAAAAAAAATATATTTTACTTAACAGTGATCCAAATCAAGAATTTAACCAAATCACATATAAGTTAAATGTTAAGTTCAAGACATTAAAATCAGACATTTAATTAGCAATATAAAAAAAAAATAATATACATGTTAACCATTTTATTGCACAATAAAAATGAGGACAAAACTAATAAATATAAGAAAAAAATCATATGCATGTGTAACCATTTTATTTACTACTATATACAAGTAAAGGTTGGGGTGACTAAAATTACCGAACTACCTTTGGTAGTCACCCCAACCTTCACTTATATATAGTTGTAAAGTAAAGTAATAATAGTAGTAGTAGTAGTAGTAGTAGTAATAATAATAATAATAATAATAACAATAGTAAAAAATATATAGTAGTAAAGTAAAGTAATAATAATAATAATAATAATAATAATAATAATAATAATAATAATGGTAACAGTACAAGAAAATTATAATAGTAATAATAAAAGAAAAAAGCAATATGCATGTTAACCATTTTATTGCACAATAAAAACGAGGACAAACTAATAAATATAAGAAAAAAATCATATGCATGTGTAACCATTTTATTTACTACTATATACAAGTAAAGATTGGAGTGACTAAAATTACCGAACTACCTTTGGTAGTCACCCCAACCTTCACTTATATATAATAGTAAAGTAAAGTGAAATAATAATAGTAATATTATTATTAATAATAATAATAGTAGTAGTAATGGTAATAGTACAAGAAAATAATAATAATAATAATAATAATAATAATAATAATAGTGGTAGTAGTAGTAGTAATAGCAAAAATAAATAAATAATAATAATAATAATAATATTTAGTGTACTACACAAAAAGACAAAATAGTAGTACACTTATTCTTCATTTATATATATGAGTAAAAAAAAACTAGATAAGTATGCCCGTGCTTAGCACGAGCCCAACATGAAGGATTTTGAAATAATTTTTTATTTGCAATGAGTATTTTGAGGTGTAAATCCGAAATCGAATTAAAATTATTTATTTGATAGTTTTTCTGACACCAATAAACAGTTCTCTTAATTCAAAATTTATATATGAAGTATTAGACCAAAAAACCTTTGTATAATAGATTTGAAGTATAAAGTACGTTTGACTATGAACATAAAGCTTATGAAAACTCAAATTTGTCGGTATAGTATATAAATAAAATTTATAATAAAAAGAAATTATGTCCTCTTTCCCGTTTGAGACAAAAGAATGTATAATAGTATGATGAATTAGTTGGTAATTTGAGAAACTCAAGCAATCTACTCAATTAATAAAACTTTGATTTAGTTAATTTAAATGTTAAATGATTACATTGTCAGTGATGTAAATTGGATCCAAATATACTTCCTCTGTCAAATTTTAATTAGGTTAAGTTTGAAAAAAAAAAATATTTTAGTTTACATATATAAATTAAATTTTAAATTTTTAAATGAAACGAATTTCAAATTAAATATAATTTCTATTTAAGATTATTCCGCTTATTCCAATTCAAGTATATTATTTTTCTTTTTAAAAGAATGATTATTTCTTATTTTTGCATATCTTTTTTTCAAATTTTGCATAACATGTTTAACACCATAAAATATAAGCTCAACCTAAGGATGTCAAGTGGGCCGGGCCGACCCGGCCATCGTAACTAACCCGGCCCGATTTGACCCGGCCCGATAAGCCCTGGGGCTTTAGGGTCCCGGGCCGGTTATTTTTTAAAAATGGGCCCGGCTAACCCGGCCCGGACCAAGCTCGGTCCAGGCCCGCCGGTTAACCGGCCCGGCCCGGATACCTTTTAAAAAAAAAGGATTTTGGGTCAAACTAGTCGTTGGCCCAACGGCTATATAGCTATTTTTGGGTCCAAACGGCTAGTTTGGGCCCATTTATTAAAAAAAAAAAAAAAACTTTAAAAAATAATTTTTAATCCCAAAAAAAATTCTATAAATACCCTACAACTTCAAATCATTTTTCACACCATTTTTCACTCTCTCAAATCTCATTCTCTCTCAAATCTCAATTCTCAATTCTCAAATATTCAATATATTTAATTTCTTAAAGTGTTCACTTTAATTTTTTAATTTTTCGTTTACAAAGTACGAGCAGAAGTTTCGAAAGTCGCAACCTTCGGATACTTCCAAAATTTGGTATTGTCGTTCCATCTCTTACGTTTAATTTTTATTTATTGTATTAATTGTTTAATATTTAATTTTATTATATTTGTGTATTTTGAATATTTTTAGTTTAATTTAATTTATATTATGGATAAAATAAGAAACCTCGCTACTAAAGGTGTTAATTTTTTTTGTCCCGGAAGCGATAGTGGTAGTAAAAAGCGAATTACTAGCGGTAAAGGTAGTTCAAGTAGTAGATATACCTGTGTGTCTTCGCCTCCGGTACCGCTTGGTACACCTTTTGAGAAAGAAATAGGTGTAGGTGCTCACGATATGGATTATGTAGAAGCTCAGGAAAATTACGGTATAGAAGGAGAAAATGAAGTAGATGCGGTTAATTTAGACGAAGATAATGAAAATATTGCTGAGACACCCGCAGTAAGAGATGCTAACGTTAGATCTGAATCGGTTAATCTCCCTCCCCGTCCTCCCAGTGCCCCAAGACCTCGTAAAAGAACTAGTATTGCATGACAATTTTTTGAACGTATATCAGATATTGAGGTGCAATGCAATATTTGTCAACAAATATATAAGCATAGAAGTGGAGGCAAGCAAGGGGGTACAGGTACGTTAATGAGACATATAGCTGAAGATCACAAAAGAGAGTTAAATATTGCTCAAGGTGGTGGGGATGTTGGTGGGCCAACGCAAACTAGAATGGACCCAACAACCGGTCACGTAGCGAAGAAGTATAATAAATTGAGGGACCGGAAAGAAATAGCTAAAATGGTAGCTGTGGGTTGTTTGCCTTTTAGTTTTCCTTCTTCTAATGCCTTTATTCATTATATACAAGCAATTTATAATCCTATATTTAACGGTATTCCTAGAACTACTTGTCGGTCTGATATTTTTAGACTCCATTCACAATATTGTTTTTATTTATCAACATTGTTAAAAAATATTCAATGTAGATTGTCCCTAACTTCTGATCTTGGTCGTGCTGTAAATAAAAATGATTATTTAACCGTTACTTGTCATTGGATGGATAGTAATTTCGTGATGCAAAAACGTATTCTTGCTTTTTTATATGATGAAGATCGTAAACATACTGGACAATTTAATGCTGATTCTATTGTTAAAATTGTCGGATTTTATGGTATCAAAAAATTAAATTTTATGCATTGCTTTTGATAATGCTTCTAACAACAAGATTGCTCTAAAAAAATTAAAATCTACGCTATCTCCGCCCTTGCCTGAAATTTTTCATATTAAGTGTGCATGTCATATATATAATTTAATTGTAAAAGATGGTCTTGAGTTTTTTGAGCTTTATATTGAAAAAATTCGTCTTGCCGTTGGTTTTATTCAAAAAAATAATCGTAGATCGAGAATTAGAGAAGTTAAAGTTAAATGTCAAGAAAATGGACTTACACCGATTTTGATGCCTGAGGAAATTGATACTAGATGGAATTCTACGTATGAATTTTTAAAAACTTGTTATAAATATAGAATTCCTATTACACTAGCTTTTAACCAACATTGTGGTTCATTTGCTGATTCTATTGATTGCATGCTACATAATTCAGATTGAATTATAATTAATGATCTTGTTAAGTTTTTAGAAAAAATTTATGTAGCTACGGTTGAATTTTTCGGTGCTTATTATCCTACTGTTTGTAATATTTTGGCATATATAGCCGATATTTCTGGTTTGCTCAAAGAATATAAAAATAAAGAAGATTATAAAGAAGCTGTTGGCGCCATGTTTACGAAATTTAAAAAATATTTTTTTTCGATTCCCCCTATTTGCTTGGTTGGTGCTATGCTAAATCCGTGCATGAAATATAATAATATGTGCCACTTTAGTACTCTTATTTATACTAACTTAGAAATAAATACTAATCATGATTCTGAACAAGTACAACCTGATTTGTGGACGGCTACGGCTGATGCAAAGGATTACATAGAAAAATTATATAATCACTCGGTTGATTTATTTGATAGTGATTATAAGATTTAGTCGTACCTACAAATATCACTCCAACTGTCGCTCCTCATCATCCCGAGGAGCCATCATCTTCTAAAAGGCCGGCACATAGTGATTTTTCTGATTCGTTTTATGATTTAAATTGTTGGAGCAGTGTTGATGAGAGAACTTACACATCAACTTATCGGGAAGAGCTGAAATATTATCTTCGGACGACACCAGAGGATCGCAGACGACGGATCAACACGTTGGATTGGTGGAGGAGTAATGAAACATAATATCCTATGCTTTCAAGATTAGCTAGAAATATCTTGAATGTTCCAATATCAACCGTTGCATCAGAGAGTGCCTTTAGTCAGGGACGACAACAACTTGGAGACAACCGACACTCATTGGGAAGCAATGCAATGAATGTTCTAGTTTGCCTCAGAGATTGGATTAGAGTGGAAAGAAGAAACCAAGGAATGGAACCGGAGCCGAGCGACGAGCTGAAACTTGAAGAAATTATGACTTCACGGGAGAACTCAGCAGAATCAAGTCCAATGCATGATTTTGCCCCCGTTGACTTCGACTATCCTATGCAAGTTCCCGTTAATATTAACATGAATGAGTTGGAAAAAATGATGCATAATTTGTAGATTTTTCATTCATGTAAATTATAAATTTTGAATCATTTTGCAATCAATAAAATTCCCCAAAATCATTCACTCCTTAGTCCTAGCTTTTTATATTTTTTTCATTTAACGATTTAAAATTTTAAATTAAATTTCTAGTTTTCTACTTAAATTAAAAACTTACTTCTAATATATTATTAATTTACTACCAAATATTATTAATTTATTAAATTAAGTAGCATATGTTTTGTATATTTGTGCATATATCTTCTATAGAAGTGTATATTTAACGTATACATGTGTATATGTTTTATAAATTAGTATATAAGTATATCTATATATATTGTAATGTATATATAATGTAGTATATTTTATAAGTAGTAGTATATATACATTGAATGGTCCATATACACGTGTATATATCTTCTATAGAAGTGTATATTTAACGTATACATGTGTATATATTTTATAAATTAGTATATAAGTATATCTATATATATTGTAATGTCTATATATTGTAGTATATTTTATAAGTAGTAGTATATATACATTGAATGGTGCGTATACACGTGTATATATCTTCTATAGAAGTGTATATTTAACGTATACATGTGTATATGTTTTATAAATTAGTATATATGTATATCTATATATATTGTAATGTATACATATTGTAGTATATTTTATAAGTAGTAGTATATATACATTGAATGGTGCGTATACACGTGTATATATCTTCTATAGAAGTGTATATTTAACATATACATGTGTATATGTTTTATAAATTAGTATATAAGTATATCTATATATATTGTAATGTATATATATTGTAGTATATTTTATAAGTATAGTATATATACATTGAATAGTGCGTATACACATGTATATATCTTCTATAGAAGTGTATATTTAACGTATACATGTGTATATGTTTTATAAATTAGTATATAACTATGTCTATATATATTGTAATGTATATATATTGTAGTATATTTTATAAGTAGTAGTATATATACATTGTATGGTCCATATACACGTGTATATATCTTGCATATTTAACGTATACATGTGTATAGGTTTTATGAATTAGTATATAAGTATATCTATATATATTGTAGTATATTTTATAAGTAGTAGTATATATACATTGAATGGTGTGTATATATGAGTAATTGACTAATTGTGTATATGTGTATATATTTTTTAAATTCGAATGTAGTATATACTATATATATAGTGTATATATATTATTTAACGTATTTATAATGTATATAGGTGGGTATATGTAATGTATATTGAAAGAAAGTTTTTTTTTTTATATTTTTGACCGAGTTTGACCGATTTTTTAACCGGGTTTGATTGGATTTTGGTGGGTTTGATCGGGTTGGGTTAAGTGGGCCGGGTTAGGGTGGGTTTTAATTTTTTTACTGTTTGGCCCGGCCCGGCTAGAGCCAAAATCGGCCCATAACCGGCCCTCAACCCGGTTAAAATAGAAGGGCCAGTTTCGGGTTGGCCCGGCCCGTTTGACACCCATAGCTCAACCTCAACTTCTAATAAAGTGTTTCAATCTGACACTTTTGATTCGAATTTTTAAAAAACTTTGGTTTACACATATTTTCATTCGTCTATTAGATAGTTAAGTTAATCATATAAATTTATTCATCTCCTTAATTATAAGTATCAACCTCAAATTGAAATTTTATAGATTTTAAGACTTATTGAGGCAAATGCGTATAATTAAAGACGATGGCATGTTTTATGCGGTTAACTTTACTACCTAATGAATGATATATATATATATATATATATATATATATATATATAAAAGAGTAACAAGAATCATATTAATTGCTACTCGCAAGTTGATCTTTGACTTTTGCCACCTAAGGCAAGCTAAACATACTCAAAAATATCTTTTCCCCCACACAAATCATAAGAGTACTTTGAAATATCTAGTTTAACTTCACGTGTCTCTCTCGTGTAAACGCTTGATTATTTAAAATTAAATGATTTTGTTTATAATAAATATTTTTAATAAAGTGTAAAAAGTTCAAATCACTTTTCAACAATCCTTCGCGCTTTAATATAATAATGTAAACATTTATTTTGGTGTAAGTATATATATATTTTACCATCAGAAGTTCCAAGTGGTTGATGAATCATCACTTTTGTGTTGGACATGCAATACTTCTTTTTCTTGTTGTCATAGGCTAAGACAGACGCATCAATTTGAACCATATTTGTCGTACGATTATTTTCTTTTCTATATTTAAATTCTTTCCTTGTTTTTAAAGTGAAATTATTATAAAATCATTGATTACATTCTTATTACGTAGTTAAAACTATTAAAATTTCGATTCTCTTAAATTTTTCTTATTCTAACGCTTTTATATTTATTTCTAGATTTTTTAAATCTTCTTAAATTTAAATTTAGTTGATTTAGAATTCTTAAAATAATGAAAAAAGTATTAGTTGTCATTAATGATTTTATCATAAATATATTTAAATAATTTTCAACTCTTAAATATTAGGAAAAAATAGTGAAAAGACGATTTTGTCTGAAGCAAAGACTTTTAATGAAGGGCAAAAAGTTCAAACAACATTTTTAAGGTCCTTCACACTTTTAATATATCATAGATTATAGATATAGGTAGATTATAGATATATGTATAATAGTTTAGATGTACGCGCCTTGTGCGTGTACCTCACTTTAATGAGTTTAAATATTACACTAAATAGAATATTTGTTTTAATAATATAGATGAATATAATAATTAAATTTAATATCTTTTGAGTATGTAAAGATGGAGAATTTCTTTATTAAACCTAACCTTTACCAAAAATATTTTTAAAAGTCGATCGACATTCATCTACCATCTGTATATTGCAATAAAATAATACAATAATAGAGACATCAAAATAATACAATTAAATCTAATCTTTATATACAAAAATTTCTCAAAGTCGTCCGACGCTCATCTACCACCTATAAACAATAATAAAATAATACGATAATGGATATATCAAAATAATACAACTAAACTTAACCTTTACATAAAAAAGTTCTTCAAAGCTGACCAACATTTATCTATCACCTGTAAACTGCAACAAAATAATATGATAAAAGTGATATCAAAACAATACAATTAAACTTAAATTTTTGTCACGCCCCAAATCCCATTGGAGCGGACTGGCACCCGTAGCCGAGGAGGCCCGGGAGAACCCGTTCATAACCTATACTTTCACATTTACATTACTTATGAAAATTAGAAATTTGGGCAGCACTTCGTTGTAAATAGAAGAAAACAGTACCTGTATCAGCCCAACAGACACACATATATATATATAAACAGTAATTGGCCGTCAGAGCCATCACGTCTATCAACCAAACACTCTTATGGCTGTACAATATGTCTACAAAAGCCTCTACATAGATACACAACTGAGTTAGGGTCGGGACAAACTCCCGCCCACAAAATACTTTTATACAAATACCAAAAATACATATAGAAACGAATTGGGATGCCCCGAAACAACTGGAGCTCACCACTATCAACAGAATGTCCTGGCTCTTACTGCGGAGGTGTACGACCTGAAGTACCTGTTCCTGCAGGCATGAATACAGGTCCCCCGTGAGGGACGTCAGTACGGAAATATGTACTGAGTATGTAAGGCAGTGAGTATCAAGATGAGATACAAAAGATCAAAAGAACCCAGATACCAGTGAATAAACAATATGAGTAGACTACACTTAAAAGAGCTGATGGGATACCTGCACATTACTTTCATATCATTACTTCCTGTATTCCTTATCAATACATAACATATGTCATACAATGGCCAACTGATCAGTGGTACTAATACAATACATCAGGGACCACCCCTGGAATAGCATATATACATAATCTTTATAATACAATGGTCAACTGATCAGTGGTACTAATACAATACATCATATCATCAATTTAAAATAAAGACATTTCATTTCTTAATTCAATTAATCTTTGAGATTGGTTACTTTGTGGTCACACCTTATGGAACTTGAAACCATGATACCTCAATAGGAAAAACATGTAAATAGGTAATCAATATCATGAAAATGAAGTAGAGAATCATGGATACCTCATTAAACCATTTCGGAGTCAACAATAGTATATGAACATTTTTTGACTAGCCGGACATCTTAAAAGTGAAAACAAGTTCAATTGGTAGTATCGAAGATCATGTGATGTTATTATGTGTCATGTGTCGTAGGACAATGTTGGAAGCTTACTTGAGAGTGCCATGGGTCATTATTCATGCCAAAGATTAGATAGAGTATGTCTTACATACCTTGATATAACCACTTCAATACAAGTCCAACTTGACTTCCCGTACTCTTCGAACACTTATCTACAATAAGTCATTTGTGGCAAACTAGTATTAGCAACCAAACCTTACCATTTAGGTATTAACTTCACCAAATAATGTCTAGGAAGTAATCCTTTAACTCATCAATAAGAGTGCTACATACATCCTCTTATACTCTTATTACATTCACATATCATGCATTTTCATGCAATATCCCTCAACATCACTCTTAGCCTTTATTTCCCCTCTTAATCACCATCCAATACCAACATGATCACTAAGCATACATAACCACTAATATAATGATATATCACCACAATTCATCCTCCATAATCCAATACAACAACTTCCATAATTTACTACAACAATTTATACAAAACAATTCATAACTATGTTTCTAGTTATCTTCCAACATCAAGACAATACTCATAATCCTTTATCAATACTTATTCATGGATAAGAATCAAGAATAAACAATATTCATACCTTAACAATGAACTCTTGTATTTAGAATCCTCCTTACATAACCATGGGGTGCTTCTCGAAGCTTTCGAGATGGTGAACACAACTACGGAACCAATTCGAATTTTCTACGGTTGAATCACAAAATATTTGAAGTTGAAATTAGGCTAGGGTTTCACCTTCTCTTAATAATTGGATGATATATGATATATATGAGGCTAAGTGTATGTTTATAAAGACCAATTTTCGTCCAAGAGGTAATAGAAAATGACCATTTTGCCCTAAAAATTTAAATAAATCCGAATCTGTCCCCAGTGGACAGTTTTGACAGGCTGAAGTAAATCGATCATAACTCTTTGCTCCAGTATCGGATTTGGATGAAACCAATTGCATTGGAAAGATAATTCAAAGGGATTTCATTTTCATATAAAGTATACCACCCAGTTCTTCCTGTACAAGGAGTTATGATCGTTTAAAGTTGACCCAAAAATCTGTCCCAAAATTCTAATTTTTTTTTGATAGGCTGTAGTAAAACGGGTATAGCTCCTTACTCAGACATTGGATTTGGATGAAACCAATTTCATCGGAAAGAAGACTCTCGGAGCTTTTCGTCGATATATAGCAGCTCACACATTTCTTTTTGTACAAGGAGTTATGATCGTCTAAAGTTGATCCAAAGAAAATTGCCTAGCTGCAGTAATTTTCCTGCAGATTTACTGTTCACAGGCTTCCCGGCCACCGTTTTGAAATTTCGAATGTGCTCGCTTATATGAAATACTCCTCTGTTTTGGGCAAAATTTATATCGTTGGAAAACTTATTCCAATACCTACACATACAACTATTGACGGGATACTTCTGAACACCATAAACTTAATTTAACCCATACGCAAGCCTTTAGGACTCCATATAATCGCGATAAGTGTACGAAAAAATTTACGGGGTGTTACAATTTTACACACAAAATTTTTTCAAAGCCAATTAAAATTTATCTACGAACTGTAAACTATCACAAAATAATAAACTAATAGACATATTAAGATAATATAATTAAACCTAATCTTTATCTAATTTTTTTTTCAAAGCCGACCCACATTCATATAGCATTTGTAAATTAAAATAAAATAATAAGATAATAAAGATATCAAAACAATACAATTAAACCTAACCTTTACACAAGAAATTCTTCAAGGCAACCGACATTCATCTACGACCTGTAAACTATAAAAAAAAAATATAATAGTGATCACAAAGCTTCGATTTTGATCCAACTAATTCTTGTCTGAGTGAGAATTTTGACCCTAAAGAATGATTTTGAATGAAAACAAAGAAGATATATATACACACACATGTTGAATTCTATTATGCTGACAAAAACAGTGAAGAAGTTGTGGGTTAGAAAATCAAGCATTCACCAATCTAGAGATGCAATCGAATCAAGTTAGATGAGTATCAATCATATTCTCCCAATAGGCAAACCGATTTGTTCTCTAGTTTAACGTATATCTCAATATTTAGAGAAGTATTTCATTAATTAATAGAGTCCTATTTTAAGAGTATTTTTCTAATTTAATAGTAGAAAGAAAAATATTAATTAATTCTCCTGACATATATTTTAGGAGTCTCATATATTTTAGGAAGTCTAGTTAATATAATAAAAAATAATTAAATAATAAATTTTAAAAAATAACGAAAAGACAGTTTTGTCTAAAGAAGAGTCTTTTAATGAAGGGCAAAAAGTTCAAATCATCTTTCTAAGGGTATTTACACTTTTAATGTATTATAGATTATAGATATAGATAGATTACAGATATATATTATAGATAATCTTATTTATTTTGGTGAGATATAGAAAATTATCAAATATAGGATTATAACAATACATTTAGCATAAGAAGAAGACTTTATTGAGTATCGACATTCAAGAGTCAGAAAATTTAGGAGAAAATATCTCGTTAAAGTGTGTCAATCTTTTTTTCATATCCAAAAGGCTCTTGTCAACAATAATATATTAAGTGTAATGTTAGAAGTGAGGTCTAAAAGGGGTAGGATGTATCTTTACTTTTGTAGGGTAGAGAGTTTAGTTTCGATAGACCCTCAGCTCAAAAGAAAAAAATGGAACTGAGGTGGAGAAGTAAGAAAGAAAAAGAGACAACAAAATTTAACAATGTACAAAATAAGTGTAGCAACAGATTCTAATACACATTGAAGAAAAAAAAACTATATGAGACCTAAATTATACTATTAGAAGTAACACTCGATTACTTACTATATTTCTATCCTAATGCTCGACCTCCATATCTTCCTATCTAGGTTATTTCCTGTCTAATCATTTCCCCAGTTCTTCTTCGGTCAACCTTTCATACCTTTGCACTGGCGCATCCTTGCCCTTCTTCTTCACATGTTTGAACCGTCTCAAATTGCTTTCCCATCCTATCCGCTCCAGAGTCGTAGGTCACTCTACCTTGTCGCATATAACTTCATTCTTAACCATATATCTCCTATTGTATTCATACATGCATATGAGCATTCTTCTCTGTGTTACCTTCATCTTCCATATGTGGGGAGAAAGGAGCTCTAGCTAGTTCAAAAAGAAGACAAAGTTAATTTAAAGAATTAGACGACCATGGACCTTTATTGTTTATAGAAGTCATTTTTAACTCATACTTCAAATAATTTTCACAGACATTTTGACACATACTCCTATTGGCAATAATTGGACGGAGGAAACTCAATGTTGAGTACTCGGTGAGCAATAATTATAATTCTATGTTGGTTGACCTTCAGAAAGTGAGAAAGAAAGACTTGATATGTATTGGGAATAAGTATCAAACAATCCATAGCTGTGCAGGTGTTGGAAGAGAAAATGAGAAGTCAAAGCTTGAAAAAAATTAAATGAACTTCGGTTTTCATAATGATTTTTTAGGTATTTTAATGGAAAAAAATAATACGTGTGGCAGCATCACAAAAGTAGATCATTTACTTGATGGATTAAATTTGAAGCGTCACGTGTAAAGCAACAATTGCGTCCATTCCAAAATATCACTCTCGTGACATATAGATGTCACGTGATATTGTTAGAGCGTGTTAGGAGAAGAACCAATTAATTTTTATCAAGTGTAAATATTATTTCACATTATGTTTTAATTTTTGGATTGTAATACCGAATTAGAAGACAGGAAAATCATATAAATAGAATTAGCATACACAGAATTGATCAGCAAGAAATATATAGAAAAATTCTCCAAGTTTTTCTCATGGTATCAGGCAATAGATTCATAATTTAGTATTAGGGCTGCGTATCGATCGGTTCGATTAGGTTATGAAAGTTATCAGTTTTACTTATTCATTATCGATTTGTATATATGCTAAACCATTAAAGAACCGTCAAGATATCAGTTAATCAACTATTGATTTATCAATTTTTTATCATTATCAGGTTACCCGTTAACATTGAAAGTATATAATTTGATGTTGTGGAAACTAGCAACAACAGATTAACTCAAGCAATCATACTTCAAAGTTCAAAAACAGTGAAACAACAACTCAAGTCTCAAGCAAGCAACCATGCTTCAAGTTCAAAGCTACTGTTTATTACTCTTTCTCTGCAAAAAATGCATTTTCTGTAGTTAATTACCTTTGTTTCTGTAGCTTGTCTTTCACTAACTGCACAAGTACAAAATCTGAAACCATAGATAATCCCACCAAAAAGTAGTGTCTTCATAAATCAAAAGCACATAAGAAAGCACATGGTTGCAGCACTTTGCACGTTGCATCCAAAAAATACAAATTAACAAAGATAGCATATTAAATTAGTTAAATCATAACAACTATACTGAGAACATACAAATAAAATCATAATGACAAAAGTGCAGTCAAAATATACAACGTAACTCTAATTATACAAATGCGGACAAAATATACAATTGCACTCTCAATGCCATAATTACACATAAAATATAAAAAACACTTATAGCATATAACTAAACTAATAACATACAATTATAATTTACATATACAAACAGAACTCTAAATATACAAATACAATCAAAATATACAAACGCAAATCAAAATATACAAACAAAAAAGAACAAAATGCAATTTCACTCTTCATAATATACAAATACACATCGCCTATATAATTACATTCTGAAAAAAAGAAATTGATACTATTCGTTGAGTACATATCAAAATTGAATTTGATCAAAGAATAACCCTCTCAGTCCGATCAATATTGAGTTTGATAAAATAATGTTGTTTGATCAAATATTCAAAATATAATCTGAGAAGAAAAATAATTTACAGAAAAATAATCAAATATGAAAAACAATTTCACACAAAATGATTTGAGATTTCGAACAACATAATCTTCATGATTAAGTCGTCTTAATTTGACTTAATTTGTTGAAATTCATATACGAAATTAATTTTATGATTCAATATCTGTAACCAAAAAGATGCTTTATTTTGAAAATCATGGAGATAATAATCTTCAGTTGACTTGATTTTGTTTTGAAAAAAAAAAAAAATCTACTGCTTTAAATAAGAGTAATTTATGAAAAAGGAATCTACTGTTTTAAATAAGAGTAATTTATGAAAAAGTAATTTACTGTTTTAAATAAGAGTAATTTATGAAAAAGGAATCCGTTGCATTAAATATATGAGTTAATTATTTCGTATTTAACTCAATTGATTTGAGTAAAAGAAGTGCAATAAATCTCGTTGTATATATATTTTAGTAGCAAAAAGTGTCTAAAATACAAAATACAAGTTGCTCTTTTAGGTAATTATGAAACAGTTGCTATGAAACTCCTAATTATGAATTAAGTTTGCTACCTATGAAAAATACCCTCTAAATTGCCAGTGGAATATTTTGGCCATGTGGAGTGCCACGTAATAAGATTTTTAAAATAATTGAGAGAGTGAGATACACACACCATCTCATATTGATTGAGGTGTGTTTCTCAAACTAATGAGTGACAGTTTAGGTATGATACTCTCACCTTTAGTAGATTACGTACGAAAATGAAAAAAAAAACAGTTTAGATGTGTTTTTCATATGTCACTCATTATTTATTGCATTGTGCTGTTAGTTTGTATATAGTATTTGTTTTGATTGTTATTCAAATTTTATTGTATCGTACTATTAAACTAATCATTAGATAACACTGAAAAGTCCTAGTTTGTGTAACGATCGATTTTGTGTGATCACATCATTACCTTAGAATTTTTTTGTTTTTATTTTGTCTTTACTAATTATTTCATAATTTCATGTTATTCCTTACTTTGCTTTTTTTATATTAATTCTATCAGTATCATGCTTTTCTTGTACATTTATAATCAAATCGAAAAAGGTACGAATATATCCCTAAATTTTAATAAATGGTATAAATATATCCTTCGTCATACTTTAGGTATAAATATACCCTTGCCATTAATGAAAAGGTATATATATATCCTTGAATTTTAATAAATGGTACAAATATACTCTCCGTTATACTTTAGGTATAAATATACCCTTGCCGTTAATGAAAAAGTACATACTATACCTCTGAACTTTGATAATGATACAAATATACCCTTCGTTATACTTTAGGTATACATATAGCCTTACCGTTAATGAAACGATACATATATACACTTTTCACTAATGGTAGGACGCATGTCACAATCTTGTTCATTTGCCCTTTTTAAATTTAATCTATCCCAACTACTCGAAAATAATTCTAGTTTAACCCACAAACCGATCCAAATAATAACCCACCCCTCCGATCTTATAAAACTTTCAAGACACATCTTTATTCACGCATATTCATTCCCTCTTTCTCTTTCTACTAGATCGGATCGGGTTTGAGTTATTATTTGGATCGAATTATGAGTTAAATTAGAATTATTTTAGAGTGGAGTTGTGAAAAATTAAATTAAAAAGGACAAATGAACAAGATTGTGACACATATCCTACCGTTAGTGAGAAGGTATATATGTACATTTTCATTAACCGCAAGAGTATATTTATATCTAAAGTATGACAGAGGGTATATCTGTACCATTTATCAAAGTTCAGGGGTATGTATGTATTTTTTTATTAACGACGAGGGTATATTTGTACCTAAAGCATGACGAAGGATATATATGCACCTTTTTGTTCACAGAAAGGGTATATTTGTACCAAAAGTATGACGAAGGATATATATGCACCTTTTTGTTCACAAAAAAAGTATATTTGTACCAAAAGTATGACGGAGTTCAGAGGTATGTATGTACCTTTTCATTAATGACAAAGGTATATTTATACATAAAGTACAACGGAGGATATATTCATGCGAAAAATGTTATAATCTATTTAAATATTATATTTATTAAAATAATACCTTATGATATAATACAACACAATACATTACAAAAAACAATACACGACAACTTATCACGACAACTTATTTGCATTCACTAAAATATGTCACATAGATAAAATATTTAATTTGATAGTTAATTTTATGAATGATCAGTAAAATTTTACTTAATTGTGTTAAAATTACTAAATTAGTTATTTTATATAAATATATAGAAAGTTGTTAAATAATGTAAAAAGTTTTATTTTCTATTTATAAAAAATAAATTTTGTGATACCTATTTGCAATAAAACAAAGTTAAGTGAAGACGTTACTTCCGTGTCCTAATTTATATGACATATTTTGCTTTTTGAGATTCAATCAATGTAAGTTTAACTGCGAATTTGAGCATGAGCTTTTCAATCTTTTTTTTTAAAAAAAATATATATTCAAAAATTATTTAAATAATAATAATAATAATATAATTAAAATAATAGATAATTCAAAATATTTAAAACATGTATGAGAAATTTACAATAAAAGATTGACATGTTTGAATATGATAATTCAAAATGTGACATATAAATTGAGACGGGTGGTGTAGTATAAACATTTGTTATTATACATATATAGAAGCATGAAGAAGCAGACACCTCTTTGTCGACGTGCTTGCTTCCTCTGTGATTTTACTATATTACCCTTAATTAATTATTATATGTCATTTACCTATTAAAACATTAATAATATTTAATAAAAAGGTAAAATAAACATTTACGACATGTCTGTTTTAGTTGTTTCAACCGGAATTTTACTAGATCACCCCTAATTAATTGTTATAAGTCATCTAAGTATTAAAAATAATAATAATTAATTAAAAAAATAAAATAGATATAAAATGATAAATTAACTCTTAATGTTTTAAATTAACTTTACACCTTATATGAGGTCCACTTAAATTTTTTCACAAGTATTTTTTATAGCAATTTAGGTTGCTCGTGGTCGACATGTCTGCTTCATCTGCTTCAACCGTGATTTTACTATATTACTCTAATTAATTATTATAAGTCATTTATGTATTAAAAAACTAGAAAAAAATAATTAAAAAAAAAAATAGACATTTATGACATGACTGCTTCAGTTGCTTCAATCGTGATTTTACTATATCACTCATAATTAATTATTATAAGTCATTTAAGTATTAAAAATTAATCATATTTAATAAAAAATAATAAGCAATTGAAACAGACTGCTCATGGTCAACACGTCTGCTTCAACTGTTTCAACCGTGATTTTACTATATTACCCCTAACTAATTATTATAAGTCATTTACGTATTAAAAAACTAAAAATTTTAAAATAGACATTTATGACATGACTGCTTCGGCTGCTTCAACCGTGATTTTATTGTATCACTCATAATTTATTATTATAAGTCATTTAAATAATAATTTTTTATAATATTTAATAAAAAACTAAAATAGCTATAAAATAATAAATTATTTTTTGATGTTTTTATAAGTCATTTAAGTATTAGAAATTAATAATATTTAATTAAAAAGATAAAATAGGCATAAAATGATAAATTATTTTTTGATGTTTTAAATTAACTTGACGTCTTATATGGAACCATTTTAAAAAAATTCACAAGTTTTTATTATAATAATTTTACTATATCACTTCCAATTAATAGAATAGAAGAAAAATTATTATAAATTCTAATAATTAAAAACTTAAATTATTTAAAAATAATAATTGACTACCAATGCCACAAAAAATTGAACAACTTAAAATATTATTATACAAATTTCATCAATCTAAATCTATAATCTAAAATATATTAAAAGTGTGAAGACCCTTAGAAAAGTGATTTGAACTTTTTGCCCTTCATCAAAAGACTTTCTTTAGACAAAGCTATGTTTTCACTATTTTTAAAATTTATTATTTAATTATTTTATTAACTAGACTTCCTAAAATATATGAAACTCCTAAAATATATGGTAGGAAAATTAATTAATATTTTCCTTTTTACTAGACTTCCTAAAATATATTGGACTCCTGAAATATATGGTAGGAGAATTAATTAATATTTTTCTTTCTACTGTTCAATTAGAAAAATACTTCTAAAATAGGACTTTATTAATAAAATACTTCTATAAATATTGAGAGGTACGTTAAACTAAAGAACAAACCGGTTTTTCTATTTGGAGAATATGATTGATGCTCATCTAACTTGATTCGATTGCATATCTAGATTGATGGATGTTCGATTTTCTAACCCTCAACTTCTTCACTGCTTTTGTCAGCATAATAGAATTCAACATGTGTGTATATGTATATTTTCTTTGTTTTCATTCAAAATCATTCTTTAGGGTCAAAATTTTCGCTCAAGCAAGAATTAGTTGGATCAAAATCGAAGCTTTATGATCACTATTATATATATATATATATATATATTTTTTTTTTTATAATTTACTGGTCGTAGATGAATGTCGGTTGACTTTGAAGAATTTATTGTGTAAAAGTTAGGTTTAATTGTGTTGTTTTGATATCTTTATTATCTTATTGTTTTATTTCAATTTACACATGCTAGATGAATATGAGTCGATTTTGATTTTTTTTAGGTGAAAGTTAGGTTTAATTGTATTATCGTGATATCTCTATTAGGTTGTTATTTTGTGGTAGTTTACAGTTCTTAGATGAATTTCGATCGACTTTGAGAATTTTTTGTGTGTAAAATTTAAGTTTAATTGTATTGTTTTGATATCACTTTCAGCATATTATTTTGTTGCAGTTTACAAGTGATAGATAAATGTTGGTCGACTTTGAAGATTTTTTTTATGTAAAGGTTAGGTTTAGTTGTATTATTTTGATATTTCTATTATAGTATTATTTTATTTTTGTTTACAGGTGGTAGATGAGTGTCAGACGACTTTGAATTTTTTTTTATGTGTAGAGATTAAATTTAATTGTATTATTTTGATATCTCAATCATTGTATTGTTTTGTTGCAATTTACAGACGATAGATGAATGTCGATCGACTTTTAAAAATATTTTTAATAAATGTTAGGTTTGATAAATAAATTCTCTATCTTTACATACTCAAACGATATTAAATTTATTTATTATATTCATCTTTATTATTTAAATAAATATCCTATTTAGTGTAATGTTTGAATTCACGCAAGATGCATATATCTAACTAGTATAATAATTTATAACTAACTTAGAATTTGTCAACCAAACAAATGAAGAGTTTAATTAAAGGATAGAATTATAACATAAAATTTATAAAATTTTCAAGGATAAGACCGTGCTATCACAACGCAAGCCAGTAGTTTATGGAAAGGGAAAAGGCTCAAATATGTCACTGGACTATCAGAAATGACTCATTTATGCCATCCATTAAAAGTTGGGCTCATTCATGCCATCGCCGTAACAAAATTGGCCCATCCATGCTGTTACTTTTAACAACCAATTTTAAAAAAACAGCTTTGTCACGTGGCAGCATATTAGAGGTCCACGTCGTTTTATTATTTTTATCCATTAAAAAGAATCCATCCAACTTTTTGATCTATTAAAAATTAGTTTGATCTATGACGATTAGGTTAATAGTAGAGTCAAAATTTTCATTAAAAGATTTTTAAAATAACATAAAAATATATATGAAAAAATCAATGAACATATATATATATATATATATATATATATATATATATATACATTAATTTATTTTATACTCCCACACAAATATATACTCCCATGTTATCTAACTTATCAAAAATATATTGGATTTACTTTTGTTTTTATATATGCCAACTGGCCTTAGACTATATTATACAAATTCCATGTCATCTTCGTTTTATTCTTTCTTCTTAGATATTTTATTTCATTAAAGAGAAAAGAACAATAAAATTTTGGAATTAATCAATTCATTGAATTAAGTATATAATGAAATGATAAAGACTATACATACATAATACTTGTGAGTTGTAACTTGCATGCATGGCTTATATATTGTTTTTATTCAATTTCTAATTAGGATTGGGCTACTTATTAATTAGGATTGGACTACTTATTATTAATTATATAAGGATATAAAACTGTGACGTCTCACCAATTTTTATGTAACTATATCATTAAATCAAATTGTAATTTAAGAAAAATATAATTGTAATTTAGACAAATATTCTATCTCTAATGATTAATGTTGATTGTCGAATAATTATCTTAATATATGGTTATGTCAAAACATTAAACGACATATTAAAAAAGATGAAAGGGAGCAGTATAATGAGTGTTTGAGAGAACAATGTCCCACGTGAAAAGTAAAAAAGAAATAAAATTATTTATAAAATGTCAGATATTTAAGGTCTCTTGAAAAAAAATGTCAATTTGATTCAAAGCGAATGATATCATACAATATTAAAAGTATTTTATGATAATTAATTAGCACAATAATTGATATCAACGCCATTGTACTGAAATTTTTGCAGAATGAGTATGAGGATGATAGAGTGACGGCATGAGACGTATTGTCTTATTGTCTTTGCTTGTCTATGGATCAATTTACTATATTTGACCACAATTTTAAGCTGCATACAACAAAAAAAAAGTCGATGAGCTTGGTAACTATAAATACTCAGATGATATGAGGCGATACGCAAATAATTTCAAAATTAATAGTAATTAATCAAGTATAACTTAGTCCAAATGGAGATGATCATATTATTGATCCGTATTGTGAACAGAGTCACACGTGAAAACCAGAAAAGAAAAAAAATTATTGATATGGGGCAATATACAAATAATCTCAAATTTTAAAAGTATAGATCAAACTAATTTTTAATGGATACAAAAGTTGGGTGGATTTTTTTTTAATGCATCATTTTTTTTTAAATATTATTTTTTTTAAAAAAAATAAAAAAACAACGTGAACCACTAATATGCTGCCACATGGCAAAACTGTTTTCTAAAAATTGGTAATGACATGGATGAGCGAATTTTATAACGAAAATAGTATGAATGAGCTAACTTTTAACGAATTACATAAATGAGTCATTTTTGATAGTTCAGTCACATATTTGAACATTTTTACTTATAGAAAAAAGGTTGGAAAAGGTGAATCATGTGTGTTGATAATTGTATAACTGATAATCAAAGTAGGGCGTGGCGGTGGGAAATTGAATGGGGGACTCCGAAGAGAGAGTATTGGAAGAGCAGCTGGAGAATCAATTGAAAGAGCAGAAAGATGCTCTTCATTCTCTCAATGAAGCCTTATCTACTGATCCTTCCGATCCCGAAATCCTCTTGGTTTGTCCCCACAACCCTAGCTTCTTCTTTAATTATCTTGGATTAGTAGCTATTCTAGAATTAGTTATTCATAAAAATAACACTAACAATCTCAGGTTATCCCATTCATTTTGTTCCAACCAATCATGGGATAAACTCATCCTAAAATTAATCCCTTATCCCTCGTACCAAAAAGAGCCCTAACAGGTGAGGTTGAGCACCTCCACCGCCAATCATTAGGTTGAGGATTTGAGTCACATCGGAGGGTAAAGAAAATGTGTTGAATATTCGATAGAGATAAAAAATATGCTCACTTTTTAGGAATCTTAGCATTCCAGCTGGTTGATTACCTCTACTTGGTAAAGTACAAGTCTATGCATAATGTTTTCCTTAACAATTGGGTTGATTTCTCATATTGTCAGTCAAATAATATTTATTACCTTAGAAAGGCACGGTTCGTCTTGATTCCAATTTTTTGAACGAAAAAAGTGACTTTATGAGACTATTAGTTGAGTGATAGAAATCAACTCTTCGTAATACACTGTTTTTCCAATTATATTTGTTGTTCATACTGCTCCATTCAAGATAGAATTCATGTGCAATGAGGTGCACACCTTGGAGCATTTATGGACAATGAGGTGCACACCTTGGTGCTTAGACTGAAGCACAACTTAAGCGGGTCGAAAAGTAGAGCTTAAGGGTGCTTTAAAAGAGACTTTGACAACACTGTATGCAAGTTATGAGAAGTTGAATGTCGGCTATCATTATTCAATATAATAGAAAAAATGATTATGTAATTGTGAAATCAAATTCTGGGATAACAAGGTTTGTACTTTATTGTGTTCAAGTCTAATGAGATAATTGAATATGAGTATCTTTTCTGAATCAGGTTCATGAAGAGCTTGTTCAGTCTATAAAAGATGCTGAGGAAGGCCTCCTTCACCTAAAACGTGCAAGGTTGTTGCTAGAGGTTGATGCTTCTTTACATGGTTCCAAGGAGCAACTTGCTGATGTTGAGGTGGAGCCTCTTGATCTAACAGAGATTGAAGCTGAATCACTAGTGGATGAAGAGTATACTGTCGGATCAAAATGTAGATTTCGTAATAATGATGGAAGGTGGTATAATGGTCTAATCGTGGGGTTGGAGGGTTCTGAGTTTGCAAAAATTTGTTTCCGCACTCCAACATCTGAAAACATGCTGGTGGGTACCCTCTGTTCTCTTTTACGTGTTTTCTGAACTGACTTTTCTTATTCTCAGTAAGATTGCTTGTAAGTTGATTGCTTTTTTTTTGTTGTTAGTGTTTTTGTTGCATCATTTTAATTATATTTTCTTTCACTTTGATAAAGGATTGGGTTTCTTCCTGGGACTTCAAAAGCTTGATTCTATATTCCATATATCGTGCAATATCTAGACCATTTGGTGTATACCTTTTTCCTAATCATGCTTCTATAATCTGTTTGCAGTCTTTAGCAATATTCATAGTTGTGCTCGAGCTTACTGACACGACCGGAACAAGGGCCTTGTCGTAATGGGCATCTCAAGTCCAGCCAGGACCGGAGTCCACCCTCGATACCTAACCCAACAAACCAATATATACCCTGAGGCGGATGAATTCCGAACATATAACAAGATAGCGTGTTTATACAATTTCCAAACTCTGGGATAGGTCTATGACCGTGACCGACCCAAACAAGTCCAACCGTCCAACATCCAACCATTATCCAATTACCAAACCAAAACCGTAAACCCAAACCAAACGATAACCAAGTTCTTGTCCATAACATAATATAATAGAATGGAACACTCGTAAATTTAACCAAACGGTATCAGCTCCAATACCAATACCAATACTAAGGCTGACAACCTGACACCACTACCGACACTGCCCATTCCAACCCATAGTAGTTCCACAAAAACCTCTAACCAAAAGAAAAACAATATCCGGTTGGGACATGCCCCCAACCATAGCCAAAACCAATATCCATAAAATATCCAAAGTATGTAAAGATGTCCATGATATGAAATGGAGCCTTCCGGAATATGGAAGCTCACCACTTCAATCCAATAGCCGATCCCGAATCCGATCACTGTGCAGGAGGAGTAGAACAGGCGGTTCTGCATCGCGTGGGGATACAGCCACCTGAGGACGGGTTAGCGGGTGAACGCTAGCAAGTACTCAGGATAAGGATAAAATAATGCCAACCATTAAAACCAAGTAAACTAACCATGCACACATATCCATACATATATGCATATATTAACCATGTCGGGAAAGGGAACCGGGTTTAGCATACATTTAAAACCAATAACCCGGGTATGTGTAGCTTAACCGTCCTAGAACCATCCACGGGCTATGTGGGTCCAGTATAACCCCTTGAACAGGCCCCAGCCACACGAACCAGTGATACTATAAGAGTAAGGGATTCCCGAGTACCCTTCACTCTTCGTGATACATATGTACAGTGTACTTAGAGGATTCCCGTGTACCTCATAGTATCATATATGGTCGTTATGACCACCCCTCATGTTGGCAAACATGAGTTTCCCTTGCCCGTCCATTGGACTCGCACCTTCATGGTTAGCTATCACACCCCGCCATTATTGCCCAATTAAAATCATTACCATCCAACCAAACCATTATACCATTATTATTAACCAAGGCTATGAGTAGTGGTATCGTCATACCGACTATAACTTACAAGCAATGTCCTTAACCAACCTTTTTTATGTAAAGGAATTCCCATGTACCCATAGATTATACATTATCAAGTTAACTTGGGGGAATCCCATGTACCCCATAAGGAAGTTTAATTAACCGTAACCATGACCACCAAAACCTTACCAATTAACCATTTTAAACCATTTTAACCAATTATACCGTTTAGGGTTCCATACCAAACCATACCATGCAATAGTTTCATTAAAAGTTCAATAGTATAGTAAAAGCATTCTCATAGGAATTTTATCAAACACATTGGGGGTATAGTATTTCCAAAGCCAAAACCAAGTACCAATTAACCATTCCCATGCAACCAAATGTTCAAACCACCATTAAAACATATAAACCCATAAGTAAAACATGGGAAAACCATAACCAAACATTTATAATCGAAACCCCCAACATATATTTGAAAACCCAAAACCATACCACAATTATGCCATGAAAACAATTCATAAAACATGCCTTTTTTTGGAACGAACAATGAGGGAGAAGTATCTAGCCTTAATTACGAAGATGATGGAGAGAAATCACCCGTACAAGCCCTAAATTGATCTTCTAGATGAAACCCTAGCCTTCCTTTACCCAAGAGCCTTAGAGAGAATTAGAGAGTGTTTCTAAGTGTTTAAGATTAGAATAATAGGGTAAATGATGTCCCAAAGGAGTTATAAGTCGTGGGGCCTTAAGAGGTTATGTGGAAAAATGTCCAGATTACCCCCAACTTAAATTGCTTAAAATTCCCGCTGGAGGGTACGACTCCACCATACCAGTCGTACCCTTCAATAAGAGTGGTACCCACCACTCGTACCCTAGGCCTCCCCTTTGGACCCAACACTGTCCACCATATGACTTACCCAAATCAAGTCGTATCCAAACCATACGATCCGTACCTCTAAACCGTATCCCTGGCAGAATAGAATCAAAAGGTGTTTGAACACTGTCTACCATATGAGTCAATGGTACGACTCATACCCTATCTTCGGTTTATGCTGAGCCACTCGTATTCAGATCTAAGTTAAGTTACTAAGTCTCTGATTAAGTGAAGGAAAAATCCAAACCATACGACTCGTACCCACCAAGTCGTACCCATTCCAGAATCCAATCCAACCCATCAACCAACACTCGCTAGCATACGACCAAGAGCATACCAATTGTACCCCATCATACGACTAGTATCCTAAGTTGTATGATGTCCAGAAACCAGAAATCTAGGAAATTTTCTAAGGTTCCAAAAACCCAGGGTGTTTCAGTCTCCCCCACTAGGATCATTCGTCTCCGAATGACGGACAGGGTGGTATAGACATGATTTACACACCTTAGATGCCTCTACTCTTACCTTTAGCAAAGATGCAAATAAATCAACCTTTCTTTTAATCAAATCTAGAAAACAAGAATGTCATAAAGAACACATACCTTCCTCACGAATATCCGAAGTCGAAAACAAATGTGGATATTTGGACTTTATGTCCGCTTTCGCTTCCCATGTAGCCTTTTCCACCTTGTGGTTCCACCATAGAACCTTAACCGTGGCCACATCCTTGGTCCGTGACAGACGAACCTGCCGATCTAAGATCTCAACCGGGATCTCTTCATAAGACAGAGAATCCGAGATACCCAATCCTTCCAAAGGAACCACAGAAGAAGTATCACCAAGACACTTCCTCAACATAGATACATGAAATACCAGATGAATGGAGCTCAAACTAGAAGGCAACTCCAATTCATACGCCATATTACCAATCCTCTGCAAAACCATATAAGGACCAATATATCGGGGACTGAGCTTCCCCTTTTTCCCAAACCGCATTACTCCGTTCATGGGAGATACCCTTAGGAACACCCTATCCCCAACCTCAAACTCCAAGTTTCTACGTCTTACATTTACATAGGACTTTTGGTGACTTTGGGCAGCCTTAAGCCTATCCCGAATCACCTTCACCTTTTCCATAGCCTGATAAATCAAATTCGGACCAAACATATCCGCCTCACTAACCTCGAAACACCCAATGGGAGATCTATATCTCCTAACATAGAATGCCTCAAAAGGGGCCATTCCAATACTAGAATGATAACTATTGTTGTAAGCAAACACTACAAGAGGTAGATGCTCAACCCAGCTACCACCATAGTCAATCACATATGTCCGAAGCATATCCTCCAATGTTCGAATAGTCCTTTTTGCTTGTCCATCCGTCTGCGGGTGGAAAGCAGTACTCAGACTAACCTTAGTCCCCAACCTCTTCTGAAACGACCGCCAAAAGTGGGATGTAAACTGTGTACCACGATCAGAGATAATCGAAACATGTTCTCCATGTAGCTTCACAATCTCGTGAAGATACAAACCTCGCATAATCCTCAGCGGAAAAGTTTGTCCTCACTGGCAAGAAATGAGCCGACTTTGTCATCCTATGCACGATGACCTAAATCGAATCAAATTGATTTCGAGATCAAGGAAGACCGATAATGAAATCCATTTTAATTACCTCCCATTTCCATTCCGGCAATTCCATTTCCTGATACAACCCACCAAGCCTCATGTGCTCAACTTTTACTTGTTGGCACACCATACACTTGGCTACAAAGTTAGTCACATCCCTCTTCATACCATTCCACCAATACATCTCCTTGAGGTCATGATACATTTTAGTCGAACTGGGATGAACAACATAGCACGATTCATCTGCCTCAGCTAATACCCTTTCACGCAACCCATTGACGTCAGGAACACATAACCTCCCTTAGTACCGCAAAGTACCATCACCACTAACCTCAAAACCATCACATTTTGCCTGCCTACATCATCCTTGATTTTTGTCAAGATAGGATCTAGCATTTGCTTCTCCTTGATCTCTGCACCACTTCCTGTACCATAACACCGCTATTTTCAGAGTCTAGAAGACGGACCCCAAGATTAGCTAAGCGGTGAATATCCTTCACCAACTTCCGTTTCTCCTTTTCCACATGAGCCAAACTCCCCATGGATAACTTGCTAAGAGCATCAGCAACCACGTTAGCTTTACTTGGGTGGTAGTGAAGACTCATATCATAGTCCTTGAGAAGCTCTTACCATCTCCTCTGCCTGAGAATTAGCTCCTTCTGAGTGAACACATACTGTAGACTCTTATGATAAAAAAAGATGTCCATGTGCACTCCATATAAATAATATGCCGCCAGATTTTCAAAGCAAAAACCACCGCTAAAAGCTCCAAATCATGAGTAGGATAATTCCTCTCATGTACCTTCAACTGCCTGGAAGCATAGGCTATCATCTTCCCATGCTGCATCAAAACACAACCAAGTCCCATCCGGGACACATCACAATACCACAAACCCCTCATTACCTTTAGACAATGTCAAAACCGGAGCCGAAGTTAGCTTATCCTTAAGCTTCTCGAAACTACCTTCACAAGCATCACCAAGAAAACTTTGCCTTTTTCTGAGTCAACTTAGTCAATAAGGCAGCTATCATCGGGAAACTTTCCACGAACTGCCTATAATAATACCCAGTCAAACCCAAGAAGCTGGGAAACTTTCCACGAACTGCCTATAATACCCAGTCAAACCCAAGAAGCTTCGAATGTCGGTTGGAGAGGTGGGTCTAGGTCACCTTTTAACCACAACCACCTTTTGTGGATCCACCATGATCCCCTCACTAGAAATAATATGACTAAGAAAAGTTACATTGTTCAACCAAAACTCACACTTAGAGAACTTGACATACAACTGCTGCTCCTTCAAGGTACACCACACGGAGGTGATTGCCGTGATCTACCTCACTTTTAGAATACATCAGGAAGTCATCTATGAACACAATGACAAAAAGATCCAGAAACAGCCTGAAAACCCTGTTCATCAGATCCATAAATGCCGTCGGGGCATTAGTCAAACCGAATGTCATCACCAAAAACTCAAAGTGCCTATACCGAGTTTGAAAGTCGTCTTCGGGATATCCATCTCCCTAATCTTAAGCTGATGATACGCCGATCTAAGATCAATCTTGAAAAGAATTTGACACCTTGCAACTGATCAAGCAAGTCATCTATCTTTGGAAGAGAATACTTGTTCTTAACCGTCATCTTATTCAACTGCCTATAGTTAATGCACATCCGAAGGGAACCATCCTTCTTGCACACGAATAACACCGGTGCACCCCATGGGGATACACTAGGACAGATGGCACCCTTATCCAAAAGATCCTTAAGTTGCTCCTTGAGTTCCCTCAACTCAGTCGGAACCATTATGTAAGGAGGAATAGATATTGGATGAGTGTCCGGAACCAAATCGATCCCAAACTCAATCTCCTTATCCGGAGGAACACCAGGAAGATCATTCGGAAAGACCTCAGGAAATTCATTCACCATCGTAACTGAATGAAAAGGACCTTCCGGGTTAGAATCTTTAGTCCGGACTAGATGATGGAGACACCCTTTAGAGATTAACCTCTGAGCTCTAAGATATGAAATAAACCCCCCAGGAGCTAGGGAACTACCCTCCCACTCAATAACAGGTTCACCAGGGAACCTGAAGACAACCTGACGGGTCCGACAATCTAAGGACGCGTAACAAGAGTGTAACCAATCCATCTCCAGAATAACATCAAAATCCACGTCTTATTCAAACAAATCCATCAAAGTCTGCCTACTACCAACAGATACCCTCCCCCAATCGACCCTTTTAGCAATCACACAGTCATCTACCGGGGTAGAAACTGAAAAAGGATCCGAAATAACCTCGGGATCAAAGCCAAAGTACAGAGCCACATATGGGGTCACATAAGAAAGAGTAGATCTTAGATCAAGCAAGCAATACACGTCACGAGAAAAGAGCTGTAATGTACCCGTCACGACATCAGGTGATGCCTCAGATTCCTGCCGAGTAGCAAGAGCATATAACCTATTCCGACATGTGTCAGTACCAGGAGCAGAAACTGATGCAGAAGCAACACCTTTTGGTGCAGGAGTAGAAAATGAAGCAACTGGAGCCTTACTCGCTCTCGGAGCATCCTTACCAACCTGATAGTTTCTAAGTATATGGCCTGGCTGATCACATTTGAAACATCTGTCCCTCTCTTCATCACAGAAACCCCTATGCAACCTATCACAGAACCGACAAGCAGGGCATGATGAGGCCGAATGGGCCCTACTTGCCTGAGACTGCGCACCTCGTGCTCGAAAATTATCGTCACCCCCGCTGGCGCCTATCACCCGACTGTTTCGTGTAAGGAGCACTAGCCGTAGAGAAGGAATCAGAACTCCCCTACTTCTTCTTTGGCCAATTACCACCATCCCGACCACCTTGCTGTTGAGCACCACCTTGTTCAAATGACCTGAACTTCTTACCCTGCTGTTCCCCAAACTCGGCCTGTTTTCTCTTTTCTTTCTCCACCTGTTGCATATGAACAATCAACCTAGAGATATCCATGTCCTTGATCAGCAACGCAAGCTTGCTTTTAAGGATCAACTCCCGAGACAATCCTGAGGCAAACTTCCTCATCCTCGCCCTCATATCAGACACCATATCCGGAGCATACCTTGAAAACTGATGAAACTTCAAGGCATATTCCTTGACCGACATCTTCCCCTGCCTTATATTGACAAACTCCTCCGCTTTCGCTTCCCTCAGCTCCTGAGGAAAGAAGCGGTCCAGAAATGCATTGGAGAAAGTTTCCCACAAGGATGACTCCTCAACATCACCCCTTGCCTCATCTCATTCCTCGCACCATTGATACGCCACATCTTTTAGCTGATAAGCCGCCAAATTCACCCCTTCCACATTTGTGGCTTGCGTTACCCTGGAATTTTTCTCCATTTCATCCAAGAAACCCTGAGGATCCTCCTCCACCTTCACACCAGTAAAAGTAGGAGGATTTATTTTCGTACACTGGTCAACCCTTGTGGCCTCAACAGATGAAACACCAGATGCACCCCGCTCAGCCTGAGCAACAACCAACTGAGCAATAACATGGATCGATTGATGAAATTCTGCATTAGTCACCTCACCCTGAGGAGGACTAATAGCAGTAGTAATCGGTGGAACTCTAGAAATATCAGGGACTGGACCCCTAGATCGAGTATGGATCCACTGAGTAGTACGTGTCCTTTCAACATTGTCCCCAGTTGGGACAGAAGAGTTACCTTACGTCTCAGATCGTCGAGGCATGATCTGCAAAGCAAACAAACAGGAATTAGAAAGGACCTTAGCCCTTGCATCTTGAAATAGAACACCAGAAAGAGAAACATTTCTAAATGCCTTGTAGCCTCTCCCTTATGAGTGGCGTGCTACACCCCCCTAAAAAAGTCTTTTCTCGACACGGCTTTGTGGACTCCCAATTGACCATGAACCTAAGGCTCTGATACCAACTTGACACGACCCGAACCAGGGCCTAATGGGCATCTCAACTTCAGCCAGGACTGGAGACCACCCTCGATACCCAACCCAACCAACCAATATATATCCCGAGTCGGATGAATTTCGAACATATAACAAGATAGCGTGTTTATACAATTTCCAAACTCTAGGATAGTTCTATAACCGTGATCGACCCAAACAAGTCCAACAGTCTACCACCCAACCATTATCCAATTACCAAAACAAAACCATAAACCCAAACCAAACGATAACCAAGTTCCTGTCCATAACATAATAAAAAGGATGGAACACTCATAAATTTAACCAAACGGTATCAACCCCAATACTAATGCCAATACTAAGGCTGACACCACTACAATATCCGGTTGGGACATGCCCCCAACCATAGCCAAAACCAACATCAATAAAATATCCTAAGTATGTAAAGATGTCCATGATATGAAATGGAGTCTTCCGGAATATGGAAGCTCACCACTTCAATCCGATAGCCGATCCCGAATCCGATCACTATGCAGGAGGAGTAGAACGGCCGGTTCCTGCATCGCGTGGGGATACAGCCGCCCAAGGACGGGTTAACGGGTAAAACCTAACAAGTACTCAGAATAAGGATAAAATAATGCCAACTATTAAAACCAAGTAAATCAACCATGCACACATCCATACATATATACATATATAAACCATGCCGGGAAAAGAAAACGGGTTTAGCATGCATTTAAAACCATTAACCTGGGTATGTGTAGCTTAACCGTTCTAAAATCACCCACGGGCTACATGGGTTCAGTACAGCCCCTTGAACGGGCCTCGATGTGTGTAGCTGCACGAACCAGAGGTACTATATGAGTAAGGGATTCCCGAGTACGCTTCGCTCTCCATGATACATATGTACAGTGTACTTAGTGGATTCCATGTACCTCATAGTATCATATATGGTGGCTATGACCACCCCTCATGTTGGCAAACATGAGTTTCCCGTGTCCGTCCATTGGACTCGCACCTTCACGGTTAGCTATCATACCATTATTGCCCAATTAAAACCATTACCATCCAACCGAACCGTTATACCATTATTATTAACCAAGGATATGAGTAGTTGTATCATCATACTGACTATAACTTGCAAGCTATGTCCTTAGCCAACTTTTTTTATGTAAAGGGATTCCCTTTTACCCATATATTACATTATCAAGTTAACTTGGGGAATCCCATGTACCCCACAAGTGTTCCATTATTAAGTTGCTAGGGGGAATCCCATGTATCCCACAAGGAAGTTTAATTAACCATAATCATGACCACCAAGATCTTACCAATTAGCCATTCCAAACCATTTAAACCATTTAGGAGTCCATTACCAAACCATATTATGCCATAGTTCCATTAAAAGTTCAATAGTATAGTAAAAGCATTCTCATAGGCATTTTATCAAACACATTGGGGGTATAATATTTTTAAAGCCGAAATCAAGTACCAATTAACCATTCCCATGCAATCAAATGTTCAAACCACTATTAAAACGTATAAATTCATAATTAAAACATGGGAAAACCATAACCAAACATTTATAATCAAATCCCCCAACATATATTTGAAAACCCAAAACCATACCAGAATATGCCACGAAAACAATTCATAAAACATGCCTTTTGTTGGAACTAACAACGAGGGAGGAATATCTTGCCTTAGATTACGAAGATGATGAAGAGAAATCACCCGTACAAGCCCCAAATTGATCCTCTAGATGAAACCCTAGCCTTCTTTTATCCAAGAGCCTTAGAGAGAATTAGAGAGTGTTTCTAAGTGTTTAAGATTAGAATAATAAGGTAAATGATGTCCCAAAGGAGTTATAAGTCGTGGGGCCTTAAGAGGTTAAGGGGGGAAATGTCCAGATTACCCCCAACTTAAACTGCTTAAAATTCCCGTAGGAGGGTACAACTCTACCGTACCAGTCGTACCCTTCAATACGAGTGGTACCCATCACTCGTACCCTAGGCCTCCCCCTTAGACCCAACACTGTTCACCATACGACTTACCCAAACCAAGTATCCAAACCATACGATCCGTATCCCTGGCAAAATAGAATCAAAGGGAGTTTGAACACTGTGTACCATACGAGTCAATGGTACGACTCGTACCGTATCTTGTGGCTCATGGTGAGCCACTCGTACTCAGATTCAAATTAAGTTACTAAGTCTCAGATTAAGTAAAGTACCCCACAAGTGTTCCATTATTAAGTTGCTTGGGGGAATCCTATGTATCCCACAAGGAAGTTTAATTAACCATAACCATGACCACCAAGACCTTACCAATTAGCCACTCTAAATCATTTAAACCATTTAGGATTCCATTACCAAACCATATCATGCAATAGTTTCATTAAAAGTTCATTAGTATAGTAAAAACATTCTCATAGACATTTTATCAAACACATTGGGGGTATAGTATTTCCAAAGCCAAACCAAGTACCAATTAACCATTCTCATGCAATCAAATGTTCAAACCACCATTAAAACATATAAATCCATAATTAAAACATGGGAAAATCATAACCAAGCATTTATAATCAAAACCCCCTACATATATTTGAAAACCCAAAACCATACCAGAATATGCCATGAAAACAATTTATAAAACATGCCTTTTGTTGGAACTAACAACGAGGGAGGAATATCTTGCCTTAGATTACGAAGATGGTGGAGAGAAATCACCCGTACGAGCCCCAAATTGATCCTCTAGATGAAACCCTAGCCTTTCTTTATCCAAGAGCCTTGGAGATAAGTAGAGATAATTAGACAGTGTTTCTAAGTGTTTAAGATTAGAATAATAAGGTAAACGATGTCCCAAAGGAGTTATAAGTAGTGGGGCCTTAAGAGGTTAAGGGGGGAAATGTCCAGATTACCCCCAAAATTCCCGTAGGAGGGTACGACTCCACCGTACCAATTGTACCCTTCAATACGAGTGGTACCCATCACTCGTACCCTAAGCCTTTCCCTTGGACCCAACACAGTCCACCATACAACTTACCCAAACCAAGTCGTATCCAAACCGTACGATCCGTATCCCCAAACTGTATCGCTGGCAGAATAGAATCAAAGGGAGTTTGAACACTGTCTACCATATGAGTCAATGGTACAACTCGTACCCTATCTTGAGGCTCATGGTGAGCCACCCGTACTCAGATCCAAGTTAAGTTACTAAGTCTCAGATGAAGTGAAAGAAAAACCCAAATCATACGACTCGTCACCAATCATACAACTCGTACCCACAAAGTCATACCCATTCCAGAACCCAATCCAACCCATCAACCAACACTGGTTAGCATACGACCAAGAGCATACCAACCGTACCCCATCATACAACTAGTACTCCAAGTCGTATGATGTCCAGAAACCAGAAATCCAAGAAATTTTCCAAGGTTCCAAAAACCCAGGGTGTTTCACTTACCCACCAAGCTCATGTATTATGTATCAACCAAACAATATTTAGTTTTTCTAATACCAACTTTTCGCCCTAGTTCGGCCAAATTGTAGTTCAGCTCTTGTTCACAGTGGTATCTCTCAGATAATATCTCGTCTTACTACTACAATGCTTGGAACAGTTTTCCATACAAACTCATCCATTACTTCTTGTGACTCAACAGGCGGATTTTGGTAGAAGTACTTAGGATTCAAATAATGTCTAGCTGCATGTAATGATTGGTGCAATTGGCAAATTAGTTTTATCAGTAGCTTCATCGATATATTCCATCGCAGGTTCTTCTCATTGAACCTATGGCAACACCTTAATAAGGGTCCCATTATCTTCAGAATGTAAATGTATCGATATGGTGTGAGTTGGGGTAGACAAGGTTGATTTCTTCTCTCTTTTTGGCTTTTGCTTGTAACATTCTGCGCGGGTATCAAACCTTGCGCAAGAAGATTGGATGCCACAAAACTCATACCAGTGGTTGCCTCTCATCTGACCGGTTGTAGAATTTTTTTTTTATAAAGTTTAAAATAATGCAATTTCTAAAAATGAAAGTTAAGTGATGAAGATGACATTTAGGACTTTGAAATTTCAGAATACAGAGCAAAGGAACTTTGATGAACATCTACAGATTTGATGAGATGCATCATGCTCCCTACTTCTGATCACTGGAGTTAGTATTTGGAGATATCAAAAGTACCATCTACTTCACTTTCCACTATGCCGCTCTTCCATTAAAAAAAGGTTACTGAAATAATCTTTTTCTTCCAAATTGCCCTTTTTCAAGGATAGATAGAAAAAATTCTGGATAATTTCATAAGTTGAAAGAACCATCATTCATAAGAGCTTTTGTTTGTCTTGTGGGCAATACAAGTAGAGCTGTGGCACAGAAAGCAGCGATAGACTCATAGATACTGAAACTGTGTTCTAAATACACGTGGATAGGTTGATGAACTGACTACATATAGTTGTTTGCTAAGTTGCTTGGACTCTCCAAAAATGTTGCCGCACCCATGTCGGATCCTTCAAAAATACATGGTTTTTGGAGGATCCGGCACGCACTCAAAGACATTTTTAAAGAGTCGGAGCAACTTAGGTTGTTTGAACAGAGTTTATTGTAGTTCATTGATCAGACCAAAAGACTAATTTAGCTTTTCACTTTTTGTAAGCATATTTCCCATCTATCATAGTACCAGAAATTGTGGAACTTAAAGCTAGTTTACTTTTTGTTGATCAGTCTGACTAAGAAAATTCATCTCGTCTTTTATATACCCATATAGTTTGGGCAACAACTGCTGCGCTAGTCCTAGCAGCTTTTTCGTCCGTTCTACAAATTTGATGCTCTCTTGTCTCATGTTGATCACTGGTATGTTTTGTGCTCAAAGGTAAAACTTAGCTACAATAACCTGCCTCTCGGCTTGAGAAACTGTGAAATTGTTTTTATATCTCTTTTCTCAGATTATGCAGTCCTTGCTTCTTGAATCTTCTTGTGATTTTCCCAGTCACAGAGTGCTGTCTTATCACTTGCTAATGATCGACCACGCTAGTGCAGATGTGCAAGTTCTTTCTACAGCAGCGATGTCGATTTGGTAGCAGTTGCCGCTTATCACATGGTATGTTGGAATGAACAGAATCTGCACTGAGATCTTAGAATTGGTTTGACATTTACATTTTTCTTTGTGTCTATCCCTGGTGAAGAAAGTATGAGAGAAATCAGAATTTTGCTTCCCTTTCATCCTGTAGTCAAATCAAAATGTATATTTATTTCATTTGAAATATAAGTAACCAACTGTGTAAGATAAAGATTATACCCTATGAAAAAGAGAAATAGTGGTCAAGTTGTCTTTGTTGGTGCAGAAGTTTTGACTGATAAATTGCCTAGTGTAACCTTGTTACACTCAAATGATCTGCATCGTAATGCAACGGCTTGAACGGTTTGCATTCTTTAAGTACTATTGACTGCAGTCTGCTAATTTTTCTTTGCTCTATTATTTAGGTGGCTGATTAAAAACATTGAACTACAGATTTACTGCTGGATATATCAGTCTGTGATCATATGTGCTGTTTTTGTAGTTCGCTGAGTCTCTTGACACTCAATTGATGTCTAATTTTTTGTTATTTCAGGTATCGACATTCCAGTATCCTCATTAAAGAAGTATATCCCTATGAAATGGGATTCGTCACTTGCTGGTTCCAGCATCTGGGCTTGCTCAGATGGCAGAGCTGGACTTTGGAAAAAAGCTGAACTTGAGTCTTGGGACGAAAAGCTTAATATGGGCCGCGTTGTTTTCCGTGATGATGGAAGTTCTGCTATGCTTGGAGCTGAGAATATTGAACTGTCTGAACATGCAGAGGCGAGTGATGAAGAAGAGAGTTACTCAGGTTCGGAAGAATTTGATTCCAGTGCCTATGAAGATGATAGTCCAGAAGGGTTGGGATTTGTGGAAAGCACAGCCCTTCAGTGTGGTGTTCAGACAGAAACAACTCTTTTTGCTAAGTGGGAGAATCACACACGTGGCATCGCTTCCAAGATGATGGCAAACATGGGTTACCGTGAAGGAATGGGGTTAGGCGCATCTGGACAGGGAATGGTGAATCCTGTTCCTGTGAAAGTTCTTCCACCAAAACAATCTCTTGACAATGCTGTTAAAAACCAGACGGCTGAGAATGAAGACAAAAAGCGTAAGAAAAGAAGTAGGGGTGGTAAGAGGAAACGTGAGAAGAAATTTGCAGCAGCAGCTCGGGCTGCAAAAGAAGAGGAGGAATCAAGACCAGATGTGTTTAGTCTCATCAATACTCAGCTTGCGGTGCATGAAGAGACTATGAACAACAGTGCTGGAAATAGGCAGCGAAGTAAGACAAAAAGGGAAGAGAAGAAAGAAGATAGGAGGTCTCTGGTTGCATATGATGATGAGATAAAAGAGTTGAGGATACAAGCTCAGAAATTGGAAGAAATGGCTCAGCGAAACAGGAATGAGAAGCCGGTGTATGAAGCTGCTATGAGGAAGCTAAATGAAACTCGTAAAGCTATAGCCACTGCTGAAGCTGCTCATGCATCTGCATCAAATGCAGTTCATAGCAAGGAAAAGGAAAAGAGATGGCTGAAATTCTAGAGTAGCTCAGAACATATCTTGTATAACCTAAATGATTTACAGGTCTTTCAATTCAGTGTGATACTTCTGGTGAATCACACAATTCTTCAATGTTAGTTCTCTTTTTTTATTTTTAAGCCCCTATTCATGAGTCTATTTTACTACCGTAAGTCACCATAAAACCACTGCATCAAATTTGATGCGACAGGTTTAAGCTAAGCTTTAAAAGGAGGGAAAAAGGGTCACAAATATCCCTCTACTTCCATAAATGAGCCAAGTTTGCCCCAACTCATACTTTAGGGCCAAATATGACCCTATCCTTACTAAAGTATGCAAAAATATTTTTCTTTTTAACGGTTTTTGACATGGGCTGACATCTGGGTGATGTGGACATGTGGCATGCCAACGCAACGCTAAATATTTATATTATTTTTATTTTTCTTACTTTTTTTATTCACAATTTCCCCCTCTTTTTTCATTGACGTTCAAATCTTCTTCATTAAAATAAATAAATTTGATTCAAAATCAGAATTATATCCAATAAATAAATAAAAATAATAACAGATCTAGAATTGCAACAGACGAAAATTTAACACATAAAAATGTTATTTTACATTGAGAGTTACTGCATCATATTGAATTCCATAAGCAAAATCAGTACAGAATAAATCAACAAAGCAATTCAAAACTGAACTCCAGATCCAAAATTGACGAAGAAATTGGGGGTGGGGGAAATTTGACGTTTTGGGCTGAAAGATTAGTCTTATTCCATTGAGGTATGGGTGTCAAGTGGGCCGGCCCGATCCGGCCTGACCCGCATAACTAACTCGGCCCGGTAAGCCCTAGGGCTTTAGGGTTCCGGGTCCCGGGCCGATTATTTTTTTAAAATTGGCCCGGCTAACCCAGCCCGGACCAAGCCCGGTTCAGGCCCGCCGGTTAACCGGCCCGGTCCGGATAACTTAAAAAAAAATAAAAAAAAATAGATTTTGGCTTTTGGGCCAAACTAGCCGTTGGCCCAACGGCTATATAGCCGTTTTTGGGTCCAAACGGCTAGTTTGGGCCCATTTATTAAAAAAATAAAAAATAAAATTTTAAAAAATATTTTTTAATCCAAAAAAAAAATCTATAAATACCCTATCACTTCAAATCATTTTTCACACAATTTTTCACTCTCTCAAATCTCATTCTCTCTCAAATCTCAATTCTCAAATATTCAATATATTTAATTTCTTAAAGTGTTCACTTTAATTTTTTAATTTTTCGTTTACAAAGTACGAGCGGAAGTTTCTAAAGTCGCAACCTTCGGATACTTTCAAAATTTGGTATTGTCGTTTCATCTCTTACGTTTAATTTTTATTTATTGTATTAATTGTTTAATATTTAATTTTATTATATTTGTGCATTTTGAATATTTTTAGTTTAATTTAATTTATATTATGGATAAATTAAGAAACCTCGCTACTAAAGGTGTTAAAATTTTTTGTCCCGGAAGCGGTAGTGGTAGTAAAAAGCGAATTACTAGCGGTAGAGGTAGTTCAAGTAGTAGATATACCCGTGTGCCTTCGCCTCCGGTACCGCTTGGTACACATTTTGAGGAAGAAATAGGTGTAGGTGCTCACGATATGGATTATGTAGAAGCTCAGGAAAATTACGGTATAGAAGAAGAAAATGAAGTAGATGCGGTTAATTTAGACGAAGATAATGAAAATATTGCTGAGACACCCGCAGTAGGAGATGCTAACGTTAGATCTGAATCAGTTAATCTCCCTTCCCGTCCTCCCAGTGCCCCAAAACCTCGTAAAAAAACTAGTATTGCATGACAATTTTTTGAACGTATATCAGATATTGAGGTGCAATGCAATATTTGTCAACAAATATATAAGCATAGAAGTGGAGGCAAGCAAGGGAGTACGGGTACGTTAATGAGACATGTAGCTGAAGATCACAAAAGAGAGTTAAATATTGCAAAAAGTGGTGGGGATGTTGGTGGGCCAACGCAAACTAGAATGGACCCAGCAACCGGTCACGTAGCAAAGAAGTATAATAAATTGAGGGACCGGGAAGAAATAGCTAAAATGGTAGCTGTGGGTTGTTTGCCTTTTAATTTTCCTTCTTCTGATGCCTTTATTCTTTATATACAAGCAATTTATAATCCTATGTTTAACGGTATTCCTAGAACTACTTGTCGGTCTGATATTTTTAGACTTCATTCACAATATTATTTTTATTTATCAACATTGTTAAAAAATATTCAATGTAGATTGTCCCTAACTTCTGATCTTGGTCGTGCTGTAAATAAAAGTGATTATTTAACCGTTACTTGTCATTGGATGGATAGTAATTTCGTAATGCAAAAACGTATTCTTGCTTTTTTATATGATGAAGATCGTAAACATACTGGACAATTTATTGCTGATTCTATTGTTAAAATTATCGGATATTATGGTATCGAAAATAAAATTTTATGTATTGCTTTTGATAATGCTTCTAACAACAACACTGCTATAAAAAAATTAAAATCTACGCTATCTCCGCCCTTGACTGAAATTTTTCATATTAAGTGTGCATGTCATATATATAATTTAATTGTAAAAGATGGTCTTGAGTTTTTTGAGTTTTATATTGAAAAAATTCACCTTGCTGTTGGTTTTATTCAAGGAAATAATCGTAGATTGAGAATTAGAGAATTTAAAGTTAAATGTCAAGAAAATGGACTTACACCGATTTTGATGCCTGAAGAAATTGATACTAGATGGAATTCTACGTATGAATTTTTAAAAACTTGTTATAAATATAGAATTTCTATTACACTAGCTTTTAACCAACATTGCGGTTCATTTGCTGATTCTGTTGATTGCATGCTACATAATTCTGATTGGGTTGTAATTAATGACCTTGTTAAGTTTTTAGAAAATTTTTATGTAGCTACGGTTGAATTTTCCGGTGCTTATTATCCTACTGTTTGTAATATTTTGGCATATATAACCGATATTTCTGGTTTACTCAAAGAATATAAAAATAAAGAAGGTTATAAAGAAGCTGTTGGCGCCATGTTTACGAAATTTAAAAAATATTTTTTCCCGATTCCCCCTATTTACTTGGTTGGTGCTATGCTAAATTCGTGCATGAAATATAATAATATGTGTCATTTTAGTACTCTTATTTATACTAACTTAGAAATAAATACTAACCATGATTCTGAACAAGTACAACCTGATTTGTGGACGGCTACGACTGATGCAAAGGAGTACATAGAAAAATTATATAATCACTATGCTGATTTATTTGATTTAGCCGTACCTACAAATATCACTTCAACTGTCGCTCCTCATCCTCCCGAGGAGCCATCATATTCTAAAAGGCCGGCACATAGTGGTTTTTCTGATTCGTTTTATGATTTAAATTGTTGGAACAGTGTTGATGAGAGAACTTACACATCAACTTATCGGGAAGAGCTGAAATATTATCTTCGGACGGCACCAGAGGATCGCAGACGACGGATCAACACGTTGGATTGGTGGAGGAGTAATGAAACACAATATCATGTGCTTTCAAGATTAGCTAGAGATATCTTGAATGTTCCAATGTCAACCGTTGCATCAGAGAGCGCCTTTAGTCAGGGATGACAGCAGCTTGGAGACAACCGACACTCATTGGGAAGCAATGCAATGAATGTTCTAGTTTGACTTAGAGATTGAATTAGAGCGGAAAGAAGAAACCAAGGAATGGAACCGGAGCCAAGCGACGAGCTGAAACTTGAAGAAATTATGACTTCACGGGAGAACTCAGCAGAATCAAGTCCAATGCATGGTTTTGCCCCCGTTGACTTCGACTATCCTATGCAAGTTCCCATTAATATTAACATGAATGAGTTGGAAAAAATGATGCATAATTTATAGATTTTTCATTCATGTAAATTATAAATTTTGGATCATTTTGCAATCAATAAAATTCCCCAAAATCATTCACTCCTTAGTCCTTGCTTTTTATATTTTTTCATTTAACGATTTAAAATTTTAAATTGAATTTCTAGTTTTCTACTTTAAATTAAAAACTTACTTCTGATATGTTATTAATTTACTACCAAATATTATTAATTTATTATATTAAGTACCATATGTTTTGTATATTTGTGTATATATCTTCTATAGAAGTGTATATTTAACGTATACATGTGTATATGTTTTATAAATTAGTATATAAGTATATCTATATATATTGCAATATATATATAATGTAGTATATTTTATAAGTAGCAGTATATATACATTGAATGGTGCGTATACACGTGTATATATATTCTATAGAAGTGTATATTTAACGTATACATGTGTATATGTTTTATAAATTAGTATATAAGTATATCTATATATGTTGTAATGTATATATAATGTAGTATATTTTATAAGTAGTAGTATATATACATTGAATGGTGCGTATACACTTGTATATATCTTCTATAGAAGTGTATATTTAACGTATACATGTGTATATGTTTTATAAATTGAATATCTTCTATAGAAGTGTATATATGTGTATATATCTTCTACAGATGTATATATTTAATGTATACAAGTGTATATGTTTTACAAATTAGTATATAACTATCTATATATATACATATTGTAGTATATATATATGTATATTGTAGTATATATTTTATTTAAAATAGTACATATATATTGAATGGTGTGTATATATGTGTATATATCTTCATATACAAGTGTATATGTTTTACAAATTAGTATATAACTATATATATATATACATATTGTAGTATATATATATGTATATTGTAGTATATATTTTATTTAAAGTAGTACATATATATTGAATGGTGTGTATATATGTGTATATATCTTCATATACAAGTGTATATATTTTACAAATTAGTATATAACTATATATATATACATATTGTAGTATATATATATGTATATTGTAGTATATATTTTATTTAAAGTAGTACATATATATTGAATGGTGTGTATATATGTGTATATATCTTCTCTAGACGTATATATTTAACGTATACAAGTGTATATGTTTTACAAATTAGTATATAACTATATATATATACATATTGTAGTATATATATATGTATATTGTAGTATATATTTTATTTGAAGTAGTACATATATTTTGAAAGGTGTGTATATATGTGTATATATCTTCTACAGATGTATATATTTAATGTATCCAAGTGTATATGTTTTACAAATAAGTATATAACTATATATATATACATATTGTAGTATATATATATATGTATATTGTAGTATATATTTTATTTAAAATAGTACATATATATTGAATGGTGTGTATATATGTGTATATATTTTCTATAGACGTATATCTTTAACGTATACATGTGTATATGTTCTATAAATTAGTATGTAACTATATATATATATATATTGTTGTATATATATATGTATATTGTAGTATATAACCAAAAATATACACTTAGATAAAAATGTTTCAATATTAAGGTTTTTCAAGTATGTTGTAAAATCCTACTCAGTACTCCCTTTTTCCTATAGTTTCTTCTTAAGTATGTTCCTTTTAGCCTATGTTTTTCCCAATTTTTTTTCTTTTTTTCTTTTTTATACCCTGTTCATCTCTCTCTTTTAACCTGAGTTCTTAATAACTTCTTCTTTAACCACACCCCGAAATTTTTTATCTGGCTGACAACATATGTCCTAGCGTCTATTCAGCAGACTTGGCGGACTTCAAAGTCAGAATTCCTAGGAATTTACAGGTTAATCCATCGTTGTTACTAGGAAGTTAAAAGATTAACCATATACTAAGGGTAATAAAGATAAATTTACACAAATTTACATGGTATTCAAAGAAGACAAAATTTTCATAAGTAAAAATATTTTTGTGGGAAAAAACATAAGTGTAAATAAGAAACTTACATGAAGTAACTAGGAGAGAGGTTTCCCTTTCGGGAACCCCCTTAAGACTGAAATAGAACTGGAAAACTTTATTTAAAACTTCTTCAAATTACAACTGAACATTTACATGGGATTCGTTTTATGGGTTGCAGGGAAAGTTATACACATTGAGAGGGAAGAGGAATATGTTGTGGAGAGTTTTTTTTTTTTTTTTTTTTTTATTTGTTCTGCTTACTTCTAAGTCTAATGCCTTGTAATGCCTCTTTTATAGGCGAAATAAAACAAAGGAGTGGTTCTAAGGATTACTACGTGGCCGTCATTTAATGGGCCGACACTTTTAGATAAGTGATAAGGAAAAACTTTAATAATGCAAGCCGGGTGCGCTGTGGGCCCCATCGTCACATGCGTTATTAATTTTTTCTTTAATCCTTATCTGACGCGTGCTTCTGCAGTTTTTCTTTCTTTGTAGAAAGTAGTGATAAAGGAAGCACTCATACTGACTCATACTGACTCTGATATTTACATGACACAAAGTGGGCATTCCCACCTACAACTTTATTTAATAGTATGGTCTTGTCTTGTTCTGGATTGTCTTCTTCTCAACTAAGTATCCAAGTTGTGCAGGGCAATTGAATCGAAACTCATCCCTGAGTCATCGTCTTCGTAAGGATCCTGAGCATCTTGGAAGTTATTGTCTTCATTTATGTCTTCTTCATTTTCTTCTGGAACTAATCTATCTGTACTTGTACCAGGTTGTTCATTCATATGTTTATCTTGAGTCTGCCTGCTGAAGAATTTATCTAAAGTCTGTTTAATTATTGTCTCTATGGTTTCATTCTTTTTTCTAGATATTAATATCTTTTTTGAAGTCTTATTGCTTAATTTTGCTGTCTTTTGTCTTGTTTGTCTTGATGAAGAACAATCTTCATCTTCACTTTTTGGCAAAGTGACAGCCATTAACGGGTTTGATTTGTCTTTACCGGTTACCGTTTGAACCGGACTAGCTGTACCAACATCCGGTACAGTAGATTTCTGAGCATTTAGAGGGAAATGCACACCCGTCTCATCCATTTTTTGAGGAGATGGAGAACTCTGTTTAAGTGTCTGAGTACTGGCATCAGTCTTCATTTTGATCTGAAGTCTTGCTTCTAATATTTGTATTTGTTCGATAAGTCTTGTATTTTCCATAAGGAGAGCTTCTTTCTGAGCGTTGAGCTTCTTGAAGTTTTCAGTCATGGAAGAGCAATGATCACAGAAAATTATCCTTCCTGTGTCCTTTTGTATATTATACTGGGGTATTTTGTCTGGGTTTTGTCTTAGTGAAGGAGATATATAGTAGTTTGGTCCTAGGTATCCTCTAGCATGATTAGTGGCTTCGGTAAAGTCATTAAAACCTTTAAAAAGTGGAGTCTTAAAACCGTTTATAGATTCTAATACCTCTATCCAAGTATGAAAAATACCATTTGTCTTACCATGAATCACTACATAATATTTAAATCTTGGCTTGCTTTTTTCTGCCATGTATTGACATAGCGAATTCATAGAAGCCATAAAATGGTTACGATTTTGTTTATTATATGAAATCCATAGGTTATCTACTAAGCATCTTTGAGGTCTATCTAGAATATAGTCTGGTCTTACTCTAAATGACATATTACTTTCTGGGTATGCAACTAAATTAAAAGGTCCGAAATGGATTCTTTCCATCGCCTCTATAGAATCTATTGGTCTAAAATTTAAATTACCTAATACAACCTGTTGGTAGGAGTCTGATGAAGTAATTATGCCCTTGCCCTTATCTGCAGGAGGCTGGTTTGTTGATCTCATGCTGAAAACAAATAAATAACACTCAGCTCTATTTATTTATTCCTAATTGTAGTCGACTTAGTTGATCTGCTAAATCATTTTCTTTTCCCTTAATATGTTCGAAAATAATGTTTTTATAAATAGATATTGTATCTAAAAAGTTTAACCATCTTCTCCTACTGCTAGTTTTATTATTTATTTTCTGGTGAAATTTAACTATGGCTTCACAGTCTGTTCTGACTAGAATTTCTTCTTTATTTAATATATATAACTTAAAACTATTTAGCCCATATATTATTGCCAATACTTCTAAATCTATAGAGCTTTTATTTCCTTTTTCTTTGTAAGCTCCGCTCTGGTAACCACATATTTGTTCTTCATTTTTATTACTATATTTATTTGGTCTAGTTTTTAGGATAGCTCCCCATCCTAGTTCGCTTCCATCGGTTTGAATAATTAGATAGTCTGATTCTAGTGGTATTTTTAAATCTGGAATATTTTTAACCTTTTCTTTTATTTTTTGAACTAATTTTACATCTTCTATGTTGAAATTTCTTTGCCCTTTACTACCTGTTTTGGCATATAAAGGTCCAGCTATCTTTCCTAAGTCTTGAATGAAATTTCTAGCATAATTTACTAATCCTAGAAATTTTTGTAAATCTTTTGTTATTTCTAGTTTGTCTGGCATTTCTAGTACCTTTTTTTTTTGCTATATGTGGTTGTAGTTTTATCTTTCCATTTCCTAGTGTTATTCCTAAGAAATTAATATGGGTTTTACATAATTCCATCTTCTTTTTACTTACTATTATACCATGTTTGACGAATAATCTAAAGACTATTTGTAAATGTCCTAGATGTTCTTGCATGTTTTGACTGAATACTAAAATATCATCTACATAGACTAATATGAAATGCTTATATTCTCCGAAAATATTATCCATTTTTCGTTGAAAAATGGGTGGGGCTGTCTTTAATCCGAAAGGCATGACTAACCATTCAAAATGTCCTTCGGGACATGTGAACGCTGTCCATTCGATGCTTTCTGGATGCATCTTTACTTGCCAGTATCCGGATTTACAATCAAATTTGCTATATATTCTTTTATTTTGGATTCTATTAATTAATTCATTTTTGTCTGGTAACTTATATGCGTCTGTTCTAGTATTATCATTTAGTCTTTTATAATTTATTACCATTCGAGCTTTTCCTCTCACTTGCTCACTATGATTTCTTACCATAAAAGCTGCTGATCTATGTCTAGATGTAGATCGTCTTATTACTCCTAACTTTAAAAGTTCCTTTATCTGTGTATCAAATTCGCTAGTGTCTTCATTATTTGCTTCTATAGGGGCTGTTTTTATAGTATATTCTGGGTTTATAATATCTAATTTACACATTAATTCATTAGCATCCCAATGAGCTAATGGTTTTTCTCCTATTATTTCCATTTTATCTAATATAGATATTATATTGTCTAAATCTTTTGGGCCATTTATTATGCCTATTTTATCTATTCCTTTCCTGAAATTATAGAATTGAGTTTCTATACTAATTAGCGTATATTCCTTTTCTATAGGTTCTAAATATTCTTCTCCTTTTACATTAAGTAGAGTATAATTCTTTATCTCTTCTAAATTTTCTTTCGACAGGTTGCTGCATTGTCTATCTTGGCAATCTTTGCAGCAAGGCTCTTGAAGAGTTTTCTTTTTATTCGTATTTAATGTTCTATGTATTGTAGGGAGGATTTTAGTCTGAACTGGTGTGTAAGTTAGATCTTTAAATAACATTATTCCGTCTCGTGTTAGAAGACATCCTCCTTTATCTTGTATACAAAATTTTAGTCCTATGACAAAGTCTGAACCTATTTTTAAATCTCTAGCTAATATTCGATTTACCTTATAGACTGGGTTGTAAAATTGATTACAAGTATTTAAGAAACTTATTTGCGCATTTTCTATATAATAACGATTAATATTCTGAGTGTCATCCATTTGAGTGGCTAGTATGGGTCTTTCAAGTGTTTTTATTAGATGTTCTGGTACTATTGCTTTGTTAATTAAGCAGCTAGTACATCCTGGATCTATTAATGCTAGCGTTTCTATTTCTATATTTTGTATTTTAATTTTTACCAGAACTTTTATAGTAGAAATTTTTTTGTCTTCATTACATATAAAAGTTGTAATATTATTTTCTGAGTTCATAAGTTCTGCTTCTAATTTGTCTAAATGTACTGTGTCTACTGTTTCTTGGGTTTCTATTTCTTCTTTTATTTTTCCTTTCTCTAGAGTAGTTAATCTTTGTTCTAGATCATTTAATCGGGTTTCTAAAGTAGATACTCTTAAATTTAAAATCTGATTGTTACTATATTTTTGTTCATTATTTGTTGGTAATTCCACTTTTATTTTTAAGGTATCTTCTATACAATTTATACATGCTTCTAAATAACATTTTCTACATTTCGCTCTATTATCTTTACTTGGGTACCAACTACATATACGACACCTATTACTATCTAAACCCTTATTTCTTTGGAAATCATGTTCACATTCTTGTGTAACATTCATTAGGTTATTTATCACTAGGTTATTTAAATCTAAGTCATCTATTTCTTGACCTAATTCGTTAACTAAGTTATCTTCTTCTGAGTCTGAAGAATCAGATTTTTTATTATCTTGATCAGTTATATCGACGCTAATTATTGAGTATATACTTTCTGTATCTGACATGTATTCATCTACATTTAATAGTGTTTCTTGAAAGTCTTCTATTAATTGGGAATTTCTTGTTCTATTATTGTTTCTTTTGGGGCATACATTGGCTAAATGATCTATGCTGCCACAAGTATAACATTCTAGCTTGTTTTTGTAATTTCTATCATTTCTATATTTTCTAACATGTCTATCTCTATTTAACCATGGTTTTTTAGCTTTCGATTTTCGTAAGAAATATTGCTTTCTACTATATGGTTTTTGGTTATTTTGTTTCCTGTATTTCTTATATTGTTTTTGGTCATAATTTTGGGTTGTGTATATAACTGACTTACAAAAGTTCATTTCATTTCTTTTTAATTGTTTTTGTATTTGTATATTTGTACATTTTTCTGTTAAAATATCCATTATATGTTGTGCTCTATGTCCTATTGTCCATTTAACGTTTGGGTTTGCTACTACTCCATCCCTTTTATACCATCTGTCTTCTATTTCTCTTCCTAATGTTCCAGGTAATTTATTAAATAATTTTTTACCTAATTCTTCATTAAAAGTATTTCCACTTATGGTACAATAATAGAAATAATCTTGTAAAAATTTCTTTATGTATACCCAGTGAGAAATGCTTAATTGTTCTAATTTTATTAATGCTTCCTTTTGTAAAGCTATTAATCCACTATTTGGATCTTTTCCAGTTAATAACATATGCATTTTATTTGTAAAATTATAGGGATTTGGTCCCATACTTAACAGTATTTGAAAATCATGTGGGCAATTGGTTTTAAAACTTTCCCACGTAGCTTTAGCGGATTCTCCTAAGAAAGTTTCTAAATATTTATACATTGTTTCTGTATCGGTTTCAGTATAATGTCTTAAGTAATCTGCTGCTACTATTCCGTTCCATAAATCTATTACTGTGTCCCACATTTGGGGATCGTGTGCTGCAATATTTAAAATTTTTCCTTTGCTACCTCCTTCTTGGAGTTTAATAGGTTCTTCTATAGGCATTCGTTTTCCTGCTGGTTTTATATGGTTTTTTATTTCTGTGTCTGGGTTTACTCTTATTGCAGGTCTCCTAGGTACATTTCCTGTGCTATAATCTATTGGTTGTGAATTTGGATTTGTCTGTTGGAATGGGCTAGCACTAGAGGAGCTGGCTGGTTCTAATTCAGCTAATTCTTTGTAACTAATATTTGAACTTAATACTGAAAATGTATCTTCATCAAAATTATTTAGGACATGTTCGTTATTTCTATATCCTAGATTATCACAGCGTTTTAGGCAAATTCTGAAATGTTCTTTGCATTCGTTTAATAGCATATTGTCTTTTTGACATCCTTTACATTTAAAGGTTATGTTTTTATGTTCTTTTGTTAGATTTTCTGCTTTCTCTATTGCTATATCTACCTCATACCCTTCGTTTAAAACTTCTATATTCATAAATTCACTTTCTGTCTCTACATTACTTTCGGTTTCATCGTTGTCTAAAATTCCTTTTGTTGTGTAATTGTAATCTGTAAATCTTACCGAAGTTTCTCCTTTACTGGTTGTATATAGTAGGTGTGAGTCTGGTGTGAAAGTCTTAGGTTTTGTAAATTTATTTAAATTCCACTCTAATCCTGCATATATTTCTGGATCTATTTTTATTGGTTTTATAAGACTTATGCCTTTATTTCCCATTATCTCAACTACATCATTTACCTTTAATTTGAATTTTGTGTTGCTATTTAAAGTTAATTTTCCAATAAAACCTATGCACATTAATAAGTTATTTCCACTATTCATTTCTTCGTATCCTTTGGTTTGAATTCCTATCTTAATATTTTGTCCGAATTCTTTTAAGTTCATTAAGAAATCTGGACTAATGTAAAATATTCCTCCATTATTTGTCATATCTACCTCTGTTAATCCTATGATCGATTTCTTAATATCTGACCATCGATCATCATATATAGTTATTAATACTTTAGATCCTAGATTTTTTCTGGTTAATCCTTTAATGCCTATGACAATTAATCCCATATGCATTAAAATCATTTTATTATATTTTATTTGTTTTAAGGAGTTAGTATTTACTAGGTCTAATATTTTAGAATCTTCTCCTAAGGCTGATATTTGTTCTTCTCTATAATGTCTATATAGCTGGTTGTCTAAAGAAAAATATCCTGTGTTATATAATGTCTTTGGATTTAGTAATTTTAGCTGATGTTGTTGAAAAATTTATAAATCTTTGTCTACATCTATTATCTCATTAAGCTCTTGGTTTTGTTCTATATTAGGTTGTCTCCTACATATTCTAGATAATATATTGTTATTTCCTATTCTGTTTTCTGAGAAGCTAACTCTGTGTGTGTCTTGGTTTCTATTATCCTAACTGATAGTATTTTTTACTAATACGTTCTCTAAGCCAGTTTATTCCTGCAATATTATTTTCTAGATCTCTATCACAGCCTAGTATTTCCCAATTTAAGGCGCTTATTAAATTATTGCAAACTGGTCTAGTTGTATTATATAGACTATATAATCTATTAGTTTCTATTAAACTATTTCTAATTTTTTCGAAGTTCTTCTTTCTTGCTATAATACTTTGTCTTTTTCTATTTTCTCTATATAAATAAAAATAATTATACCTTATATCTTGAAAGGATATATGTTTTTTCATATACTGATTTTGCGAGTTAGTTTCCCAAAATCTTCTCGCTTTGATACCAAAAATATACACTTAGATAAAAATGTTTCAATATTAAGGTTTTTCAAGTATGTTGTAAAATCCTACTCAGTACTCCCTCTTTCCTATAGTTTCTTCTTAAGTATGTTCCTTTTAGCCTATGTTTTTCCCAATTTTTTTTTTTTCTTTTTTATACCCTGTTCATCTCTCTCTTTTAACCTGAGTTCTTAATAACTTCTTCTTTAACCACACCCCGGAATTTTTTATCTGGCTGACAACATATGTCCTAGCGTCTATTCAGCAGACTTGGCGGACTTCAAAGCCAGAATTCCTAGGAATTTACAGGTTAATCCATCGTTGTTACTAGGAAGTTAAAAGATTAACCATATACTAAGGGTAATAAAGATAAATTTACACAAATTTACATGGTATTCAAAGAAGACAAAATTTTCATAAGTAAAAATATTTTTGTGGGAAAAAACATAAGTGTAAATAAGAAACTTACATGAAGTAACTAGGAGAGAGGTTTCCCTTTCGGGAACCCCCTTAAGACTGAAATAGAACTGGAAAACTTTATTTAAAACTTCTTCAAATTACAACTGAACATTTACATGGGATTCGTTTTATGGGTTGCAGGGAAAGTTATACACATTGAGAGGGAAGAGGAATATGTTGTGGAGAGTTTTTTTTTGAATGGTGTGTATATATGTGTATATATTTTCTATAGACGTATATCTTTAACGTATACATGTGTATATGTTCTATAAATTAGTATGTAACTATATATATATATATATATTGTTGTATATATATATGTATATTGTAGTATATATTTTATTTAAAGCAGTTTGACACCCTACATTGAGGTATAGCAAATGAATGCAATTGAAAAAAGAGGAGGCAAAGGGTGGGGGTGGGGGGGGGGGGGGGGGGCGGGGGCGGAGAAATTTCACGTTTTGGGCTGAAAGATTAGTCTTATTCCATTGAGGTTAGCAAATGAATGCAATTGAAAAAAGAGGAGGCAAAAAAAAAAAAGGGTAAAATTTACACGCTCCCGGTGTATACACCAAGTCAATACATGCATGTCATGTGTTTGAAATTAAAGTTCATGTTACTTAACCATGATGAATCAATAAATATTTTACTTAATTTAATTACATAATCATGATAAAGAATATTAGTTTGGTGTATACACCGGGTGCGTGTAAGTTTTTACCCAAAAATTGTGAAAGAAGAGAAGTTAGAAAAATAAAAATAAAAATAAAAATAAAAAGAATATAAATATCTAGCACTGAGGTAGCATGGCACATGACGTCCATCTCACTCAAATATCAGTGAAAACTGTAGAAAAAGAAGATATTTCTGCATACTATGTTAACACAGGCATATTTGACCACAAAGTATGACTAAAGGCAAACTTAGCTTAATTTATGAGAGTAGAGGGGGTATTTTTGATCCTTTTCCCTTTCAAGTAAGCTGAAGTCAGTATACAATCATTTGGATGATAAAGACGTTCATACGCGTTTGAATTGGTTGGTTTTTATGAGGGAAAACTATCACCTCCACTGCTATTTCGCACTTTCACGAGAATATAATAAAAGCACTGGTTAAAAATGGAGAGGAGCAACTTAACATCAAGAATATGAGCAAAATGCAAGTCATCGTTGCATTTCTAACCCCAAAGAAACTAAAAGCTCATTCGATTGTTTAACCTTTCTTCTATATTGTTTCTTTGCATCCTACAGCTTTCAGCAAAAAACAACATAAAGATCCAGAAAAATTAGATTTTCTTTATAAATTTTACAATTCAATAATCAGCGTCAAAATCTTCACTATTATTATAGTATCCAGTTCCATCACATCCATAATATGAATCATCATCATTATCTCTATACGAGTAATCATCGTCGACATATTCATTCTCCTGTTCAAGCTCGTGGAATCCATTTTCCAGGTTTTCAGCTGAATCACCATTTGCACAGGCCTTATGTTCCGGTCCTCCTACCTCTGCCTCTACAGGAACATGCTTCTGCAACACAATTCAAAGAACCAAGTAAGTACAAATTGCTTGCAAAATGGCTGAAATGAAACTAGCTTATCCATTTTACAGATCCTATGACAAAACAATAGGTGGATTAAGCACATTACTGGACAAGTGAGCTAAAGCACAAGGAGAGCGCAGTAGAAAGGTATACCAATTCATCAACCAGCTTCTGCAAAGCATTATAATTTATTTTTGCACTTGTTCTCTGCAAATATTTGAATTGTATTTAGTATAACTAGCACATTCTACCATCTAAAACAACATCGAATGACCAAAACGGATGTATAGCTGGAATATGCGCACCTTGTTCTCTACTTTTTCCGTTGTTTTAGCAGGTTTATTAGCATGGACATCTTTTTTACCTCCAATTTCCCGTTTTCGTTTCTTCCCATGTAATTTATAATCTCCCTGAGAAAAACAGCAAGTTGAACTATCTGTGATACAACTTCACATAGATGGGTCATTAGTAGATCAATAGAGGAATTGTACATTTAAGAAGACAGACTAATGTAGTACTAGTTATCAAATGAAAAATGGAGAGGAGAGAGTGAAGTCACTGATCAGGAAATGGCATATCTGCATATGAAAGATCTGATTATAACGCCATTCCATTTTCTTTTCTTTCATTTGCACTGGAACCACTGATTTCATTAAATGCTGATTCCTATCTAATGGATTTCTGTCTATCTAATAAAAATGGTGAGGAGAGAGTGCATCATCGCATATGAATAAACTGTCAGCAACCTAAGTTTAGGCTACTAAAGCACCTTTCAGCCACATCCGACTCGGAGAGCGAGATGGAGAGAGCGGTCAGCAGCAATGCACATTTATTAAAGTGGGAAGACTACCAGCAGGAAACAAGATAACGAGGGTAATGCATATGGATGAACTGATATGTCATGACACCACAAAAAACACGGAAGATACTCTGTCGTCTATATATTAAAACAGACTTGAACAAGCAGAAAGGCATTTGCTCTTTAAGAAAACTGCCAATTATTTCAGCCAAAATTCTCTAGAGTTGGAACTATCATGTAGAAGAGCACATGGAAGAAGGCAATACCTTTGAGAAGTTTTTATTCATTTTTTCCCATATGATCTTCTTGTAATTAATCTCCTTCGTGTTATTGAGATATCCAACAACCTTTGCCACATCAAAAGTAAAAAATTGTGATTACAAGATGTTTACAAACTAAAAAACTAACAAAAACATCGAGTTTAACTGCCATTGGACATTCAACAATGGAAATACCTCGGAATCATCAATGGACAGATCGTCTGCATCATCACCAGCTATATGCTCTCTCTGATCAATATCCTGAAATTTGGCCCTACGAGCTGACTCACAAAAAACAAATAGTTGGAAATGGAAGTTAACTCTTATGTATCAATGTGTAAATGATGTCAAAGATTACACAAATCAACAAGGATAAGATATGAGACTACCATTTAAGTTTTTTCCAAGCCGGACTCCTGCTGCAACCAAATTATTTTTTGCCTCGGGCACTCCCACAGCCTAAAGAGGGAAAAAGGGATTTTTCCAATAAAAGAGTTAAAGGAACACATTGTAACTCAATTACATTTCACTATAACAGATCAGAAATTAGAAAGGAGTCCTAATAGAGGACCTATCTCTAATAATTTAGAAGTTAGATTCATGAAAAAAATCAATACATTTTCTTGCTTTATTAGGACCTTATAACACCATTCTATTCAGATATGCAAGTCTTCGATCCCAAACTAGCAATACTGGCTAAGCCTGGAATTTCACAAAGGGTGTTGAAGATTTAATATGTACAAAAAATTATTCTTTTTACCTATATACACATAATTTTTCATAGAAGCAATAAAATTTTTCGACAAAGGGTGTTCAACTGACCCCCATCTATGTGGCTCCTCCACTGACTGCCAACCCAAAGTATCAAACCTATTACCTGGTTTCTGCCTATGAGCTACCAGATACAGTACGTTGCAGACTTTGGATGCTAGTACAAACCAAGAGGCATATTCCAACCAAACTCAAACTGATAAAGCATATGTAGGAATGACTTAAGGGTGAGCCTAGTAAAGTGTTTGCTTTAGACCCCAAAATTTTGAGGCCCAAAAGATTTTGATAGTGAATTTTATGATTTTAATTTCACTTAAAACAATATTAAAGAACGTTTAAAAAAAAGGTACAAAATTAACGTTTAAAAAAAGAAAAACAAACTATCTACCTTTTACCAGAAATATTTTAAAACTTTAAATTAGACAACTCAAGTCTTGATATTCATAATAAAATTTTTTATAAAAATATTCAAGGTAATGTATTGAAAATCTAATATCTTTTTTACAGAATTACGCCTTACTTTTCCAAATAACAATATTACAATATAAGGTTAAAGAACATCTTTTAAAAATACTTTACTAAAAACGAGTAGTATGTAAAAATAAAAAATAAAACATTAAATTATTATTATTGTTATGTGTATGTGTATATATTAAAGGCTTCTTATTAAAATTTAGGCCACTAATCTTATAGTGAGACGCACTTGAGCATGTCGTATGTAACACTTAATTGGACTACTACATAATTCTTTGTAAAAAGGCCCTCATATACTAGCAAAATTTGCATAAATAAATTGCATTTATCAGATTAACGATTCTCTAGGATATAAAACAAAATATCCCTTGAAAAAATACAAATTTTCTGTTGAATAATATGACGTGTGGCATTGATTTCACACGAACATCATGAATTTCAACTTATATTTCAACAAATGGATTCTCTATTTACATGAAAGCTTGAGAAATGAAATTGTACTCTCTTTTCAATGAGAAAACAAACCACCGAAAATACTCCTAACGGATATAGGAATTACTAGTTGATAAGCTCCCTGACACTTGAAAGAGTTGGAATATTAGCTCTGCATCGAGTAATGTATTGTTTGGTTTCAAGTGGGTGAAATACAAGACAATGAACCTCTGCTCCCCACATTCCTAATGAAAATGATATACTCTCTCCATCCCGGTTTATATGTAATCTGACTGGACATGGAGTTTGAGAAATATAAGAAGGCTTCTAAAATTTGTGGTTTAAAATAAAGTCATGGGTGTTTGCGTGGCTATACATCATCTCATTAAGGGTGAAATTGGCATTTTAAAATTAAATTGTTACTAAATATAGAAATATGTCGTTCTTTTTAGAATTGACTGAAAAGGACAATGTATCATATAAATTGAGACAGAGGAAGAATAATACTAATGGCCTAATGTTCATTATATTGGCAATAACAAGCAGTTTATATAATCGAGAAATTAGTTCAACTTATTACAATGTTAGCATCTTTCTACATGTCTGGAAGTCTAACCTTGTCTAGTCTATAAACAATACTTACAACCAAATATTTAGGGGAAGGGATGCATCACTACGCCAGGGTTTTTTCTTTGCAATGATCGTGGTATCCCAGCCAGCTTCGCACCTTGACAGCAAGGTCATTAAAGAAATGAAAAAGGTCATTGTCCCTTAATCAAATTCGCAAATGGAGCAAAAGGCATAAAAGAGGATCTGTTATGCCATTCACTTCAATTATGGGATACAAGGGGCTCTCATGAATCTGGATTTTCGGCCACCAATTTTCTATTTCTATCAATATAATTCATTCTGGAAATCTGATCTCATCCAGCTGGGCGAAGGGGAAGGAAGAGATGTGTGGTCCAGGAACAACAAACGAGAGTGCTAAGTTATAGCTAAGTTATTGTCTTTGCTAATTAATCATAAATTGCAAGAGTCGATGACATGGATTTAAGCAATTAATTAATTTAATTGAAAGATAATAGTCAAATATAGGTTCCATACTACCTCCAAGAAGTATCCACTACTAATCCCAAAACAACAAAGCTTGAACACAATCAAACAACAGCATATGCATTAATCAATAGCATATTACCATAAAATTCCTTAGCTCATCCTCAACAGATTCCCGACTCTTGTTGTTGTTGTACATCTTAGCATATTTCTAGTTTCTCTAGAACTTGGAATCTAGCCCTTTGGTGGAACTGACATGGTGTTTTCCGGGTTTGTTGTTGTCATTCTTGTGTGCTACATTGTGCATTCTTGACTGAGGTCTTATAATGGTCTTTTTCATCTTCTCATATACACAATTTTATCAATCAATTCCCATATTTTATATCTAGAGTAACTACCTTGGATTGGCGTACAAACCGATTGCTTTTTCTCTATCATCCATGACTAATTTTTTAACAATTTCAATGATGTCACTGAAAATTCTAAAACTAAATTACTACACATAGAATTGAGGAGTTGATTTCTCAATGGCCACTCAACTGATAGCTATTATCAAGTCACTTCTTCTTGATTTCAATTGTCTTAAACAAAGGAAATGACTTTGTGAGTGCACCATCGACTCTAGAACGGAGTGTATTCGAAACGCTAGTCTAGTCCATCTTTAACCCTTTTTCCCCTTTTGTGTAAAGTGGTTAGATTATTCATATTCAGGTAACCAAGGGCTAAGGAGGAAACACAATATCTTTGTATTAAACCTGAGATCTCTTGACCTCCACCACCAGTTAACCATTCCACACCAAATGCTTCACCGGGGCAAATGTTACTGTAACAGAAAAACCCTAAACCAGAACCTTGATTTCAACAATATAGGTATTATTATTACAAAAATAAATATAAACAAAAGAAAGCTACAACATTAATCACAGAGATTGTAATGCAAGAAGGTATATATATATATATATACAAAAATGAAACGTACCGTTTGTTGTGTCGAATTTCCAGTATCAGCGGGCCTTCCTGTGATGGCCATTGCGTTTGAATGAGAGGGAAACTTCTTGTGTTTGTATAGACAAGAAACATTGCCGACTTGCCTCGATCCGAACCCGAACCCGAACCCGAACCCGAGGCCGAGGCCGAACCAGCCCGTTTACAGATTTCAAATCAAACTAGGGTCATTCACTCTTTCGCTTAAATGTCCCTATTTTCTAGGGTGGTGTTTAGTTTTTGCTCCTCAGTATTTTGGGTGACAAATAAGGCGGCTAAAATATTTAACATTGAAATAACAGATTTAATTATTTGTGGGACATATTTTTATAATATAAAACTAGTATAAGATCACATAATAAATTATGTCTGCGATATCAAAATAATAAATAATCTTTTTTAAGGACGTAAGTTCATATGTTAGTATCATAAAATTCACAAATTATACCCTATACGAAAAGGCATAACATATTTCCAAATAAAAAAGTTAATACAAACAGACAACGAATCACATCACTGACTGCATATGTATATACTTTACCATCTCATTTTAGCTATCAACTTTTTCTTAAAAGAAAAGGATAAAAACAGTTATATGCCCCGAAAAGCATAATTTCAATATTTGAGCACTATAATAAATTTTAAAAAATACTACTATACAAAATTATCTGAAAAAGTATGTTAAGCTTGTTAATATTGAACTATATCATTTCTAACTTATAAGTTCATTTGTAGACTTCCAGAATTATTACAATATATTTTTTTAATAACATTGTCATATTTATTGTAGTAATTACATTGACATACGATTATAGTACCATATTAGATTTCTGAAGTATACAATTTAAAAAATATAAAAATATATCCTCATAGTTTTACATGAAAAGAATTTTTAGTTTTATTATGAGATACTATTGAAGAGCTCAAATAATTTACACTAACAATACCAAAATGTTACATCAATAAAAATTATTGAAAGAATGGACTATATATATTTTTAAAGGGAAAATAACTAAAAAGGCCCATTGGACTCAATTAATAATTTTTTTTTTACAGAAACTAACATCCGTAAGATTATAATTACAATAAATAACATTTTTTTTTTAAATTACAACTTATAGCAAAATTAGCAATATTTTACCCACTAATTAGAGAGGCACATGTGTTTCTCCCATCACTTTATCTTTTCCCTTTTTTCACGCAATATTCACTTCTCTCCAATTAACCGTATCTTCTATTTTTTTTTTCTTTTTATTTGTTTTCACAACATAACTATGGTGATGTCAATTCTCAGTTCCTTTGATGCGCTCTCTGCTGAACTTTTTGGGCAGAAATTGAATATTTTTAAAGTGTACAACAGTACTCATGAAACGAAACAGCAACAAGTGGTGGCGCCACTTGTAACAAATCACCAAGCTGTCGATTTTCCGCCGTCTACTTGTACTTCATTAGGTGATCTAATAAAGAAGGTCGGAGAGGCATCGCTGCCGTCATCTACACGACAACAACAACACACGAAGCAGAGATTTGCACTGGAATTCGACGGTGTTCACTGTTTTGAAACTATTATTCCCTATTGATTTATTTTTTACTAAGAGTAGGTGATCGAAATTTATTATTCTTGTCTAGCCATGATTATGTGGTCATCTATTCTCTGATGTAAATTGATCGGGAGATTGTATACAATTTTTGAATTATGATATTCACTTTTTTTATCTTATTTGTAAAACAATTCAATTTGTTATTTTTCTTTTTCAGTTATCAATTACAATGAACCAGAAACATTGTGACGAGCCAGAAAATATTGAAAAAATTATGAAATGAAAAATATTGAGAAAGCCTTCATCTCCAAAACCCCAAAAAGTGCAAAAATATGTGAAAAAGAGGAAGTCAAACGAAAAGGAAGAATATGTATTTTTTCAGTTGTGCATATGTATTTATGAGTAATGCATCTGTACTTTATCAGTTATGAATACATATATATATTTATGAATAATACATATATATTTTACCAGATTGCATATATATATTTATGATTAATGCATATGTATTTTTCCAAATATGCATATGTATTTTTGAATAATACATATGTATTTTCTAGTTATTCATACGTTTTTATGGGGCTGCATGCTATATTTATTGATTTGGAAATATATTTTTAGTTCTACTTAGGTTTTATAGATGCATATGTATTTATGAATAATTCATATGTACTTTTTCAGTGTGCATATGTATTTATGACTAATGCATATGTATTTTTTCAGTTATGCATATCTATTTATTAATAATGCATATGTATTTATGATTAATGATTAATGCATATGTATTTATGGATATTGCATATTTTTTCGTCATAAGAATATTTTTGATGTCTACGCTATGAAGAAGAAATGTGTACTTCAAGCGCAATTAGGCAAATATATTATGTCACTTTTTGCCATAGAGATTTTGTGTCCTATATGTTTATATATACATATGAGTCAGATATGTATTTCTGTAAATACATATGCAGATATATATGTATGTTTTGTACTGTAAATACATACACAGATCTGTATGTCTATGTATTTGTATATTTTTTGAATATGTATATGTGATATAGATATGTGTCTTTTAAAAATAAAAGCAAGAGATACAAGAGTAAAAAAACAAAAAAAAAAAAAATCCAAAGAAAGGAAAAAAAAGAAAAAAGAAGAAGAAAAGAAATAGAAGAGTCAAAATAAAGTGGAAAGAAAAAAAACAAAAGAAATCAAAATAAAAATAATAAAAAAAGAAACGAAAATAGGAAAAGAAAAAGAAAAATATGAGAAAGGTAAAAAAAATAAGAAAACGATAAATTAGAAAAAAAACGAAAAAAGATAAAAAAGAAGAGAAATAAAAGAGTCATTTTAATAGCTTGAATTAAAGGACAGTTACTTCCCTTATTTAACTCTAACTGATGAGAGTTAAAATAGAAACTACTATTCAATTTGTATATTTATTTATATAGCAACATTTTACTTAAATACAAAAGAAATAAAAAAATAAAAAAAGAAGAAGAAAACAAAAATAGGAAAAGAAAAAGAAAAATATGAGAAATGAAAAAAATAAGAAAACGGAAAAGAAAAAAATAAATAAAAAAATAAAAAAGGATAAAAAAGAAGAGAAATAGAAGAGTGAAAATAAAGTGAAAAGAAAAAAAAAAGAAATCAAAATAAAAAAACAAAACGATAAAAAAATAAACGAAAATAGAAAAAGAAAAAGAAAAATATGAGAAAGGAAAAAAAAAAAAGTAACCGAAAAAAACGAAAAAGGATTAAAAAAGAATAGAAATAGAAGAGTATTATATAAGAAAAAGTAGTCTTTAAAATTAAAAGTAGCATGAATTAAGGAACAGTTACTTCCCTTATTTAAATCTAACTAATGAGAGTTAAAATAAGAACTACTATTCAATTTATATATGTATTTATATAAAAATATTTTACTTAAATACAAAATATAACTTGCTATTTTTCGTAATTATGAAACAGTTGCTATAAAAGTTATAATTATGGCTGTTAAGTTGCTACTTTTGAAATTTTTTCATTTATAAAATTAAAAATCAAAGTTTGCTCAAACCGACAGCCCAACTGACCTGGTCCACAACTTTATCAAAACAGACAAATTAAAGAAATGAAAAACCTATGTACATCGGAGAATTATAAACATCATAAGGAAAGTGAAAAGACTCTAGAAACATCTCCATTATCGAGCTTGAGATGAAGCTGTCTGTGATGAAATCAAGCTTGCCCCTCATCATCAAAACTCTACGTGAGCTCACCTTTCTTGACAGTTGGCCAATGACTACATTACGGGATCTAATATGGCAACATGCGATGAAGTGTATCATCAAATCTCATGTAAATGTCTAAATTTGCCTCCTTAATCTATCCTTATAGATCTGCATAAATTTGTCTCTTCTTCCTCATTTGCAGGTTACTTGGATTAAGCAGTACATCACCTCTCGCCTCCTTCAATTATGGTTATTCAGAACCAAACTGTAATTGTTAATTCAATCACAAAATTAGTTTATTGACTTATTGATAATGGGTTATCAGACTGACGGTTGAAGAACAGATCAAAATTTTATAATTAATGACTTATTGGTGCAGGGATGGATTACTCAATTTTCTTATCGAGTAAACTATTAACCCATTAAGAATTATTATAGTTATATTTTTACCCCTAGATATATCAAGTATCTTTTGTAAATCCACATATAAAACTCCATTTATCGTTCTATTAACTTCTTAGCTTAGAAAATAACAAGTCACTTCTTGTGATATCTAACCATAAAGCGTAGCCAGACTCCCTAAAACGTAAATAAAACCTCAACTTAATTTTTAAATCAAAACATAAATTATTCTTGACAACACGAAGGACCGCATAAAAAATGAAGCAACCCCAATATGTCCTTCACAAAGTTTGATATAAAACATAAAAAATTAAATAATATTAAAGTTTCAATTTTTCTATTGACCTAGTAATTAAAAATATTTCTACATATATTTTAGGTTAGAAGAAAGATCTCATTTGAGTCTATATTTTAACATATTAAATAACTATACGAACAAAACTCAAGAAGCCTAAAAGATTGATAAATAGATTAGCTATAGTATACAAACAACTTAGTCGGCGTAGAAACGAAAAAAATACCAATAATTACTCGATATTTTATTTCCTCTTAAATTTATCCATTACAATACCCAATAACCATCCTTCAATTGCTAATCCAATACCGAACCAACCGTTATCTTATCGGGTGTCTAGCGAATTAGTACATTTAAAAGTCGATAGCCAATAAGCCGAATCATTAAGTATAATTATCCAACCAATTTGATCGATAAGCAGCCCTACCTTCAATGTAAGTCCCCTCTTCTTTATTGAATATAAATTTTAGTGGGCTGAACCCCTCTTGGGATTAATACCACCACCTTTACTCAAATTCTTAAAAGATTTGTCAACTTCTTTTCGTTGGAGGTGGATCTAAGGTTGTGACTATATTGTACCAACACCGCTTTCCTTGCCAACAGTCTAGGCCCTTTGTGTTAAACCCAGGTACCTTCTTCAGTCTCCTCTCTATTGGTTAAGAGATTTGAGTCTCGAAAATACCTCTGATATCTTGTACTTGAACTTTTAGAAAATCTGTAGGTAAAGCTTAGCTACTAGTATAAATGAGTCATGATTTTATACCATATGTAACACCTAAAATTCTTACAGGTGCATGGTATGTTTAATCGAATGAAATTAATTCAGACTTTATTATTTTCATCAGTAACTTGCCTTACCTAACAAAATTTATACAATTCAAGAGATAAAAAATCTAAAATAATGATACAATCTCATGCTTAAATAGAAGTTGAACACGTTTTATCATTATCTATGGAATGCCTTGTTTATCTAGATTGATAATTTTCCTGCCTGTTCGTGAGATTTTCTAAAAATTTCTTGAGTTCAAAATTACCTGCAAAATGAAAAACCTAGTTAGCCAAAAAATTAGCAAAAATATTTCTCTCCCTTAAGGAGTTTTATACTGTAACGATCCTCTTTATGGTTAGGAATGACTCTAATATTTAAAATCTCATATCTAAATTCTTCTCCATTTGAAAGTTACAAATCTCAGACTAGGCTAGTTTTGATCGATTTTGGAGCAAGGTGAGGCCTAAGGAAATCTGAGAATGAATAGGATGCAAGATGGATTTGGCTTCAGTGATTCACTATTTGAAAAATGAGAGAACATTATCGGTACCTTGCTATGCTCCATAGATGTTTGTATAATTCTTGTGGATTTTGGGTGTGTTTAAATTCTATCCTATGTAGACGACACAAGCTACAGAGCTGTAGACTTAAGATATAAGGATATTTATTTGACGGATGGGTAGTAGTATTTGTCTTTATTACTAGTTAGCTAAGACGATAAAGAACTCGTAGGAATTTACAAAATTGAATTTGGATAAGTGAAACTCTTGAAATAGATCTTCGCGTAAAGAAAACTATTTGAAATGTCTTAGGTATAAGGTGTGTTGCCAAAACTGAGATTTTTGGGAGAAGACAGACATTCTGTCCTATCGACACCGCTATCGCAGTCAACATACTACTGTAGCGATGAGCATTATAGTGGAATAATTTCTGCTATAGCGGTGGTCAACGACCACTGTAGCAGTTGGTACCGCTATAGCAGTGAAAATCGTAGATTTATTAAAATATTTCTCTAAAATAGTTTATTTTTCAAAAACTCATTTTGTAGTAATGGAAGGGTGATTTAGGGCAAAACATGCTAGAATTTCTTCATTTTTCTCCGTTAAGGTAAAGAATTCATCTCCGTTACTTCGTATTTAAATATTAAGCCTTAAAATTATTAATTCATGGAGTCCGGGGAAGATTTTCATTAATTGCTAGTGCAAGGAGGAAAATTATGTTATAAGTTAATGAGTTTTGATTATTAACATTTAATTTACCTTTGTGTTTCGTTAATTCACTAATTTATCCATGAAATTGTTAGGTTTATGTGATTTATGGTGGAAAAGCCCTAAAACGATAATGGAATGATCATGTATTTGACCATAGGAGTTGGGTGTAATTATAAATCCTGACATGTTAGATCATTTCTTTAATTATGTATTTATGTGTATATCTAGACCACGAGCAAGTAAAAATTGCATGGGCGGGCAAAGCTCTGATATAGAGGAGTTGAGAAAGCTTGGTTCGAGGTAGGTGATGGTATTGTAGTTTAATCCTATTTGTGCTATATGTGCATTTTAACTATTTTGTAGTATGACTTGTTAGTGCATGTTGTTTGTTGTTATTTTTACAAATAATTTGCGGGTTTTATATGATCTTGACCTACCTTACTTGCTAAATATAGGATGTTCGATATTTAGAACGTTCTCACATACTTTTGGGTGAATAAGGTTGAAAAACACTTGTGTCTAAGATTTTAGTACATGGGCGGTAATTATCCCCTGTAGGTTATTGCTAGATAGTGGTTGTATATCCATTAGCGTGTATGTACGAGTATCAGGTGAGTTTGATGGTTCCATGAGTTAACTGGAGAAATATATTGTATCACTTAATAAATTGTCTTGACTTATTTCGGCTTGGCTTGACTAATCTTGACTTGGTGATAATATGTTGACTTGCTGGTTGATTCCTAACTATTCATTGTTGCTTATTATGCTAACTGTATGTTTGTTAAGCATAGATTAACTTTTTGTACTATAGCTTAGTTATATGTTCCTATACTTATCTTGGGTTGGCCAAATTACCCTACCAGTACACTATTATTCTTGTGTGCTGATACTATACTTGTGTTTAGCTTTGTGAGTACAGCGCATATTCCAACAACTCCTACAAGATCTCACTTGTGAATTCAACAATTGACTCTAGATTCAAGGGTGAGCAACATGTTTTGGGCCTCCATGAATCCTTCTTGATGACAAAGTCTTTATTTCTGGACTTATATTTTTTACTTAAGTTTTTGGGGTTGCATCTACTTCTTGACAATCTTTAGTACTTTTGGCATGAACGACTTTTGATTCCTAGGGATGGTTTTGGTAAAGTACAATGTTTTGCCTTTAAGTTGTACTTATGTTGTCTCTTTAGAATGGATGTTTTATTAATAGAGTTGTTCTATTACCTCTTTTAAGTGTTGATTTTGAGTTGGTATTTGGGGTTGATGGTTCTCCTATTGGTTGAGTAGTGTGGGTGCCACTCACGACGGGTTTGGATCATTATAAAGTTAGTATCAGAGTGTAGGTTCATCGATCTCGTCATACCAAAATGGTCTTGCAAAATGGTATGGAGACGTTTGTACTTTTCTTTGGGAGGTTATAGGAATTTATAAAATTTTTCATTCTTATTTCTTTCGTGCTATAACTTTATTCTAATTTGTATCTGGCAATCCAAATTGGTATCTAATATTCTTTATTTTTTTTGTCCACGGAAGGTGAACACTAGGTCCAATGGAACCTGACTAGAAGCTTTCGCATTGGTTGCTCCAGTTGTAGAGCCGACCGAGAGAGAAAGAGTCTGAGTGAGAGGAAGAGGTAGGGGAAGGAGTGGATGAGCCATACCTACTAAGGGTGGAGCTTAAGTAACCGCTGGCCGAAATCTTGAGAGTTCAGCATCACCTACCCCACCTCAGGATCATTTGAAAGAGACAAAAGTAGTACATGAACAGGGTATGGAGACCAAGGTAGAGGATCAAGATGGGGTTGCAGGACTACCCTCTATGTATGCTAAGGTTGTTCAACAAGTGTTAGCTTTTTTGAGTTAGTTGGCTGGGCCTGGAGTTACACCCATTATACTGGCTTATTATGCTCCGGTTGTTCATCTTACTATTGTTATGGCTCCTATAATGGATGAAGCTTTAGCGATCGATGATTTTCCTTATATGGTGTTAGCTTCAGTGATGATTAGTACAGAACGTGGACTGTTGACAGAATTTCTAAAGATGAAACCTTCAATATTTTAGAGTACTGAGTTTTAGAATACCTTTGAGTTTATTATTGATTGCTCTGAGAGGTTACATAAAATGGAGATTATGAAGTAACATAGATTTGAGTTTGTGAATTTTCTGCTGGAGAGGGATTCTAAGCAATGGTAGAGAGCATATGTTAAATGCTGGTCACTATTTTGCCTCCATTGACTTAGGAGCAGTTCCATGCTTTGTTCTTAGAGAAATATATGCAACATACCCTTCATGACTACATGAAGGATGAGTTTTTGGCATTGGTGCAGGGTGACATATCGATTGCGGACAATGAGGCCAAGTTCTATGCCTTGTCTCACTAATCTACACAATTATTGACTTCTGAGGAGGAGATGATTCGCCTCTACGTTAATGTAATACCCCGAAGTTTTCTAACTAATTTCATCCTAAGAATGTCTAGTATTATCTTCTAGATTAAATGATGTTTATTCCATGAGGAATTTTTAAGATTTTCACTTTTTGTCATGTGGGAAATTCAATAAGCTTTCCATCGATATAAGATTCTCCTAAATCCGATATCGGGTAAGAAGTTATGACTATTTCAAGTTGCCATCGTAAAACAACGCCATATTAGTCAGTGGCGCGCCGCACCACAAGAGAAAATGGCATTTGTCAAATTTCAGTAGGGGTCCGCGATAGTGGCGCGTTGCGCCAAACTTCCAGGTTGCAAACAAAGTGGCAACGTGATGGCTCCGCGTCACGCCATTCCCCTATTTCCCAATTATCAAATTCTAGTGACACGGTGCGATAGCGCCGCGTCGCGCCAGGAGTCCAGTTCGAGAAATTTTCACCAATTTAAAAGACGCGTCTAGGGCTAAAAGGGTCAATTTCCCACCCCTATTTAAGCCCTTTAACACGTGATTTAGCCATTTTTCACTCAAAATAAACTAGTTTCTCTCAATTTTCTCTCAAGAACAAGCTAGGGTTTCAATTGGGGATTCAATTTCAAGAAAGTCTCTCCGTCAATCTTTGCTAAACCAAGAACTAAGGTATGCGTTGTGTTGATTTATGGATTCCTTTCATCCATAAAGCTCAAGAACCCTATTTCAAATTACAAATCATGATATTTATGTTGTGGGTTGATTGTAACCATGTTTATCTTGTTATATGATTCCCAAGTTGGAATATATATGTGTTTTTCATGAAACTACATCAGCAAGTGAGTGAAATCCATAAATTAGGTTATTTATAATGTGTCAATTTGATGATTAAGCCTATGCCCTAGGGGTACACACAAAATGTTTGATAAAATGCCTAGGAAGATAGAAATTATGCACTATAGATAAATTGTGAACCAAAATGACTTCCATGTTATTCTTATGTATTGAAATTTGTTTGTTAGATTGCTCATGAGTTAGCCTTATGAAATTATGCTATGTATACATGCTATCTTATTCACGTACCAAGCTATGATAACCAAATGCCCATGAAATATCTTCAATTATTGTATTATGGATTGTTGATGTTAGTCATGTATTCAAGAATGTCATGCCTTGTCAGTTTCCTTCCATCGAGTCTTGGGGGTACTTGTACCCAAAAAATATAGCTGTGTGCCTAGATTTAGTGTTATGTTTTCACGATATCCTCAGTCAAGCCATGATCTATAGAACTCAGTTAGTCATGTGACTCAGGAAATCTCAGTAATTTAGTAATCTCAGTACTATTCCGTCAGTCAACGAAAATCCAGTTAATTCAGTCCAGTTCAGTTAAGTAATTCATGTTCAGTGTCTATTCAGATGGGAGTAGGAGTTAGCACCAAGTGAACCCAAGGATGGGAATTCACCTGTTATATGATGGTGTGATTCTTAGAAGCAATCCTTGCATTCCAGAACTATGTAGCCAGTGTAGGTTGAGATATCATTGCCTGCTATATGAGGGTAGATGAAGTGGCTTAACCTGTTATATGAGGGTTCCCACCATTCTTACTAGAGTTACCTGTTATATGAGGGTTACTCGCAGATTGTCCTTACTAGTGGCACGTCATTGACACCCTTCCAATTGGGGTTACAAATTGGACCCCAACTTAGCCATAATGGCGTATTAGGGGCATGTCGATTAGATAGCTACTTCCCACAGTTTCAGTTACAGAATTCAGGACTATCAGATACAACCAACTTAGAACAGTACAGAACTCAGCTAGTTCCATCAGATTTAGGACTGTCAGATATAGTCACTCATGTTATCAGTTATATCAGTAATCAGAACTCAGTTATCAGTCATGTTAGTTATCAGTAAACTCATGTTATCACAATCTAAGATATAGTTACTATGTGTTCATGCATGTATTCTCTTGTTCATATTAGTCGGTTAGCCAGTATTGTTCATGCATATGAACCCAATGCATTTAGCCTACTTGACATGCATACCAGTACATTCAACATACTGACGCATTTGCGCTATGGTGTTTTATACCATAGGTTCCGAAGCACGAGCTCCAGAGCATCAGTATATTCCAGATATCAGCAGTCAGTTAGCAGTGAGTTATCATCCTTCGAGGACATGATTATTTCTTTATTATCTCATTAATTAATTTATTAGTTGGAGTTAGTTGGGGACCTATCCCATCAACTCCTTATTTAGACAGTTTAGTCAGTTAGAGGATTTTCAGACTAGTGTGTTCAGACAGTTATTTTAGTGTTTTGGGTATTTCATACCCCATCCATATGTTATGATTTATCAATTATGTTACAGATTTGAACCTATGGCCTTTCAGTTCATGTTTCTGCATTTATATAGTATATCATGCAGTATACAAGTACAAATATCAGTTATGGGTTAGTTTGTGGTCCTTCGGGGTCATGAGCACTGTGTAGTATTCCGGGTACCAGTTTCGGGGAATTACAGTTAAAGGTTTGAATTATGACCTTCAAGTATTGTCTGTGTGTTTGACTTCAACAAAAAAAGGGTTTAATGTAGTTTCTAACTATATGAAGTAGTTAGAGGGGGTTATCCAAGTGGGTCTGACTAAGATGTTAGCTAAGAAATTTTGAAATGCTAGAAATTTTAGTGGTCTTACTCTAAAGGCCACGATCAGCAGGTCTCTTCAGCCCATCCTAGTCAGTCAGCCTTGCCAACTTCTGCTGTGGTTCCAGCTAAGGGTTCTTCTCAAGCATAGGTTGTTAGGGGCCAAGGGGCTTCTTACTATTTTACTTGTTGACCTTCTCTCGAGCGAGGATATTAATATTATGGGTTGTTGGTCACTTTAATAGGAAGTGTCATATGAGACAAGTGAATGCCCAAATACAGTAATAGACTCAAGCTATAGTCCCAGTGGGTAGATGAGGAGGAAACAATGATAAGGGTCGTCCACATGGAGGTTGGGAAAATTAGACAAGTGGTCGAGATGTTCAAAGGATCAAAGTAGAGAAAATAATTATCTCAGATTAATGATCGGGCTCAGTGTTATGCATTTTAGGGAAAGACTTATGCCGAGGCTTCTGACATAGTGATCACTGTACTATTTCTGTTTGTGATCAGATGGATTTTCTTTATTTAATCTGGGCTCTACTTATTCCATATATCTGTCCAGTTTGTTGTGCGTGAGAATCTAGTTTATGATGTACTTAATTATACTGTTTATGTGTCTACTCCTGTAAGACCCCGCAAAGTTCCCTCGTAGTTTGAACCTTGGATGTGTGTTGAATGAAGTGTAATTCCGTTCCTAAGAGATTGAGAAAGGACTCCCAAATTGATTAGTGTTTTAAAATTGTGGAATTTTCATAAAAATGACTTCCTATGGTGTGGGAAATTGAGTTATCTTTCCAACGATACCAATTTCGTCAAAATTTGATATCGGGGTGAGAAGTTATGGTCGTTTTCCTAAGCGTTGTCGAAATTGCCTAGATTTGACGGTCGATCCGACGGACCATCAAGTATTCGACGGACCATCGATTGTCTTGTCAAACAAAGGTAGTGACTCTTTTTTCTAGCCATCGTGCGACGACCAAAATAGTGAACCGCCAAAAATTCGACGGACCGTCGCGGTGACCGTCAAGCGGAGGCAGTATGGCCTCATCCTGGCCTTCGTGCGATGGACGATCTGGTGGACCATCAAACTTTTGATGGACCGTCGTTTCGACTATTGCATCGAGGCAGTGTGTTCCATTTTTGGCCCTCGAGCGACGGACGATCTGGCGGATCGTCAAACTTCTGACTAACCATCATTTCGACCGTCGCAGACCCCGATCAACAATTTTTAACTCATTTTTAAAAGGGTATTTCAGTACTTTCTACTCCTTTAAATCCTTATATATATTCTAGATGAACCAGCTGGCCTCATTTTCTCATCTCTAACACTTAAGGGCTAGGGTTTTCTCCTCCAAATCATATCAAAGCAAGAATTCTTCCCCAAGAAATCTAAGAACTCACCAAAGATTGTGCTAGTGAATTGAAAATTGAATCTCCAAAGTTCAAAGACTTCAACAACCCTCTCCCAAGAGTAAGAAGAGGAAGGTTAGAGTAAACTTGTTCATCTAATATCCTAATCTAAGGTATGTGGGGTTTTGAACATGGGTAACCTTTTCACCCTTGTGCCCAAAAGGCTTATTTACATCATGATTTTCCTGAAATCTAAGAGGTTATACATGAATTTGAATTGGGGGTTTTCACCTATTATTATTGAATGCATTATCTTGATATTCCCCATGAATTAAGAGTCAAATGGCACGATTCTTGCATGTTTCCTTGAGAAATTACAACTGGGTATAAACCCCATGATTTTACTCCATGAGAAGTTAATATTTGCAATGTTTGAGATATTGAAGCATATGACTAAATTAAGACTTTGAGATAAATTGCTGAAATTCCCAGATTTCCATATGATTTATGAATCTATATGCTATATATTATGCTTTTGATGAGCTTTAACTTGATATTGAACTATGGGTTAGTAAGCCCTATTTGAGACTTGTGAATTTATGAACTCTTGTGCTATAAGCACCCATGATTTTAGTATTTCGAGATGATTGAGAAATGAATTGACCTAAGGGTCCTTGAGCTTTGAAACCCACTTCACTATATGAGATTATCGATTTGATTATTGGGTTCGTGGTGAACCATGAGATTATTCTAAAAGTGGATTTTTATGAGATGAGCGTAGATAATCTAAAGGGAGTAGTATTTAGCACCGAGCGGGTAATTTACTATGGTTTCTTACCCCAAAACTATATGCCACAGTAGGTTGGGCCTGAGGCCGAGTTTATGATGATTATGATTGGGCCTGAGGCGAAGTTTTTTTTAGTGATCACTAAACCTAGGTTATACTCCCTGGAAAGAGTATGACGCTCCTCCTCAATGTGGGGTCTCTTTCTTAGGAGGATAAAATGTTGGACTCCATGTAGTTCGCATGGTTTATGTCGGTTACGAGAATCTCCCTTGCCCTTTTAAACTTGAAATCAGTTACTCCTTTGCAAACTAAGGTATTTCTCCCTCCTATGAATTATTTTCACTAAACCAGAGCATTTTGCCTTGAGATAGATGATTTCTCCTAAAGCTTGAAATGAGATATTTTCCTAACTTGCATGATATGCCTTTACGTATGTTCTAAAGTCTCATGAGGTCATATTTCTAGTATTTGAGTTTGAAGAGATATAAAATCTTGAACATTAAAAGTTGTTTTACCCACCATCCCATATGCATGAGTTTATGGTACTGTCTAAAGCCCTTTTTGCCTTGAGCATTGAGAATAAGAGAAGATTTCTGGTTTTGAGGTTGAAGAACGATGACTCACGAGATTTGTGTAATATGCCTCATCTTATATGATTTATGAACTTTATATTTCATACTGATTCAAGCCATGTGAGTCATCTCATATTGCATACATGATTTGAATGAAGAAAATTGATACTGTTTTATATACATGCATTCACCCCCGCATACTCAGTACATTCCCAAGTACTGATACACATATATGTCTATGTGCTACATTGTCTCATAATGTAGGTTTAGGTGCTCAGTCCCAGCCTCGCCCGTGATCTCCGAGTACCTTGCGTACCTTTTCTGCAGTGGTGAGTCCTCTTGGTTCGAGGACCAATCTTCAGATATTCCAGGGACTAAAAGACTATGTTGTTACCTGTAGTTCATCCCGAGTTAGTTTGGGGACTGTCTCATTGGCTCTCTTGATTATGGATTTGTAGAGGCTTTGTCAGACTATTTGGTAGATTGTGGTTTTGTTGGGATTTCTTTGTCATGACCCTTTGGACCGAGTACCTCTTCTTTCCTCTAATCCCTTCTATTAACATAGATGTGTTAGTGTTTGAATTCAAATTTCCTCCTTAAATTAAGGGTTATCAGCAGGAACCGGCTCTATGGGTTAGCTTGGGGCTACTTATAGCCCTAGGCACCATGTGACTCCCCGGGAGGCGATTTTGGGTCATTACAAAGTGGTATCAAAGACCAGTTTCTAAGGAGTCCTAGGGAGTCTGACAAGCCGCGTTGAGTAGAGTCTTGCTCATCGGTGTGTAGCACGCCATATCTATGGGCAGGAGACTACGAGATATTTTAGGAAAAGTTGTGTCTTTTTTTCAGATTCTATTGTGCCTCCGGTTGTCTCCTCCTTATCCAATTATCTGTGCTTCTCTATTTTCAGAAAATGCCTCTTTGAAGGGTGAATGTTTGCAGGAACAATGATGAGCAGCCCTCACCAGTTGATCCTCTAAATGAGACGGTGTCCCACGCTAAATTTAGGGTGGCCTTTCAGGCGTTGGCCCAAGCGGTCATTGCTAATGTTTGGTCTAATAACTGGGCCCCAGTTTCTAATCAGCAGGGAAATAATGTAGCCGCAGCTAGAATTCATGATTTTCTATGGATGAACTCACCTGAGTTCTATGGGCCGGGAACTGATGAGGACCCACAACTGTACTTGGAGGAGGCAAGGAAGATCACTGACGTGATGCATGTCTCAGAAGAAGAAAGTGTTGAGTTGGCATCTTACAGACTGAAGGATATTGCTTATGATTGGGTTGTTCCATGGAGGAAGGGTAGAGATGAAGATGCCGCTCCTGTGACATGGCAAGTATACCAAGATGCATTCTTAGACTGATTCTTTCTGCTTGAGATGAGAGAGGCCAAGATTGAGGAGTTAATGAACTTGATTCAGGGCTCCATGACTATTAAGAAGTACTGCTTGAAGTTCAGTCAGTTGGTCAAATATGCTCCTGATTTGATCTCCAACACCCGAGCTTGTATCAGTAAATTTATGACCGATGTTTTTGGGATGGTGCTAAAGGAATGTATGACCGTAATGTTGAATAGGGATATGGATCTAACTAGGTTGATGATTCATGCCCAACAGATTGAGGCGGATAAACTTAGGGAGAGAGAAAAAATGAGGGGTAGCAAGAGGGCAAGATCTGATCAACATTAGTTTAGCTGGCCTAGGTTCCATGAAGGGAACTGCCCTCAGTTTTAGAGATGTCCGTCTGCTCCAGTGCCTTCATCAGCTAGTGTTCCTACGCCTAGAGGTAGGCTGGAGCAATGGGGTTGGCCTTTCATGTCTGGATTGCAGAACAGTGTTGGTAATTGGCCCCGTCATCCTCCTTGTGCTAAATATAGTAGGAATTATCTCAGGGAGTGTTTTGGTGATGCGAGGGGTTATTTTGGTTATGACAAGCAGGGCCACAGACTTAGAGATTACCCCCATGCTAGATAGGGGAACGAAGATGCTCGACCTCTGGCACCGGCTACTAGTGCACCAACTCATGTACCTCGTCTCGCCCCTGTATAGGGCGCTTCTTCTAGCACTGCTGGTGTTCAGTGCTAGAACAAATTCTATGCTTTGCCATCCCATCGGGAGCAGGAGGACTCTCCTAATGTTGTTACAGGTATGCTTCGAGTCTTTTGTCTTGATGTTTGTGTTATTGGACCCCGGGTCAAATCTCTCTTATATAACCCAACTCGTGGCTTTGAATTTCAAAAGGGGTCCCGAAAAAATTCCCGAGCCTTTCCTAGTTTCTACACCAGTTGGAGAGTCAGTTATTGCTAAACAAGTGTATATAGATTGCCCTGTCACTATGCTTCATAGAGTCATACTTGCGAACTTGATAGAGTTAGACATGGTGTATTTTGACCTTATTCTGGGTATGGATTGGCTTCATTCTTGCTATGCATCTATAGATTGTCATACCTGTGTAGTCAAGTTTCAGTTTCCTGATGAACCAATGTTTGAGTGGTTCGGGAGTTCGGTATCTCCCAAAGTCATTTTATCTCCTACATCAAAGCCAGAAAGCTAATATCCAAAGGTTGTATCTATCACCTAGTTGAGTCAAATACACTCAGTATGAAACTCCAACTATTCAGTCAGTCGATGTTGTTAATGAGTTCCCAGATGTCTTTCTGGAAGATCTCCCAGGGGTACCTCCCGATAGAGAGATAGAGTTCGAAGTTGATCTTCTTCCCGATAGTCGACCTATTTCTATCCCCCATACCGTATGGCACCTGGCGATCTTAAGGAACTGAAAAAGAAACTCAAAGATCTTCTAGATAAAGGTTTCATTAAGCCCAATATTTTTCCTTGGGGCACACCTGTTTTATTCGTGCGAAAGAAGGATAGATCCTTGTGTATGTGTATTGACTACCGTCAACTGAACAAGGTCACAATCTAAAATAGGTATCCTCTTCCAAGAATTGACGACCTATTTGATCAGTTACAAGGTGCAAGTTATTTTTCCAAGATAGACCTTAGATTTGGCAATCATCAACTTAAGGTCAGGAAGTGTGATATTCCAAGGACAACCTTCTAAACCCGCTATGGTTAGTTTGAGTTCCTAGTCATGTCCTTCGGGATAACCAATGCCCCGGCTACTTTCATGGACCTTATGAATTGAGTGTTCAAGCAATATCTTGATATGTTCATCATTGTCTTTATAGTTGACATCCTTGTGTACTCCCATGATGAGAATTACCATGCACAACACCTTAGAATTGTCTTGCAAACTCTTAGAGACCATCAGTTGTTCTCCAAATTCAGTAAGTGTGAATTTTGGCTAAGGTCTGTAGCCTTTGTAAGCCATGTTTCAGCCGAGGGTGTTAGAGTTGATCCCCAAAAGACCAAAGCAGTTAGAAATTGGCCTAGACCTATCTCCCCGTTTGACATTAGGAGTTTCTTGGGTCTAACTGGCTATTACCATTATTTTGTTAAGGGTTTTTATTCCCTTGCATCTCTTATGACCCGATTGACCCAAAAAAATGTTATATTCTGGTGGTTCGAGTCCTGTGAGAAGAGTTTTCAGGAGCTGAAGACTCGGCTCACTTCAACCCTTGTGTTGACTTTGCCTGATGGTTCTGATGGTTTTATGGTGTATTGTGATGCCTCTGGAGTTGGTTTGGGATGTATATTGATGCAGAGAGGTAAGGTTATAGCCTATTCCTCTAGACAGTTGAAATCGCATGAAAAGAATTACCCGACTCATGACCTTGACCTAGCTTCTGTGGTCTTTGCTTTGAAAATTTGGAGATACTATCTTTATGGAGTCCATGTGGATGTGTTTACTGATCATAAGAGCCTGCAGTATGTGTTCACCCAGAAGGAGTTGAATCTTAGGCAGAGGAGGTGGTTGGAGTTGTTGAAAGATTATGATATGAGTGTATTGTATCACTCGAGAAAGGACAATGTAGTGGCGGATGGCCTTAGCAGATTGTCCATGGGTAGTGTTGTGCATATAGGGGAAAGTAAGAGAGAGTTGGCTCATGATGTTCACTATTTGGCCAGGTTGGGTGCTAGGTTGCTTGATTCAGCAGAGGGGAGTACGTTGGTACAGAGTAGTTCCGACTCTTCTTTAGTCTCAGAAGTGAAGGAGAAGCAGGATAGGGATCGTAGTTTGGTCAAACTAAAGGAGTCAGTTAAGGACCAAAAGGTCGAGGTTTTCTCCCAAGAGGGGATATGGTGTGTTGATATTGGATGGTAAGTTGTGTGTCCCGTGTGTTGATGATTTGAGGCAGAGGGTTTTGGCTGAAGCGCATGGCGCGCGTTATTCCATTCATCCCGGCACTACCAAGATGTACCGCGACTTATGGGATATCTATTAGTGGAACGGTATGAAGAAGGACATATCCGAGTTTGTAGCGAGGTATGCAACGTGTCAACAGGTTAAGGTAGAGCACGAAAGACCTTGTGGCGTGATACAAGAGTTTAGTATACCCACTTGGAAGTGGAAAACGGTGAATATGGACTTCGTGATTGGATTTCCTCTTTTGTGTCATCATCATGACTCTATTTGGGTTGTTGTGGATAGGTTGACAAAGTCCGCACATTTCTTGCCCGTGCATACTTCTTATATGGTTGAGGATTATGCTAATTGTTTATCCGGGAGTTGGTCAGGTTGCATGGAGTCCCCTTGTCTATCATTTCGGATAAGGGTACTCAGTTTACTTCTCAGTTTTTGAAGGCATTTCAGCAGGGTCTTGGTACCCAAGTTCTCTTGAGTTCCGCATTTCACCCGCAGACAGATGGTCAGGATGAGAGGACCATTCAGACTTTGGAGGATATGTTGAGGGCGTGTGCTCTTGATTTCAAAGGTAGTTAGGATGAGCATTTCCCATTGATTGAGTTTGCCTATAATAATAGTTTCCATGCTAGCATTGAGATGGCACCGTTTGAGGCCTTGTATGGTAGGAGGTGTAGATCGCCCGTAGGTTGGTTTGAAGTGGGTGAGGCGGCTGCGATTGGACCCGATGCAGTGTTTGAAGCTATGGAGAAAGTTAAGTTGATTAGAGAAAGGTTGAAGACGACATTAAGTCATTAAAAGACTTATACCGATGTGAGGAGGAGAGATCTTGAGTTTGAGGTGGGTGATTTGGTGTACTTAAAGATTTCACCCATGAAAAGGTTGAAAAGATTTGGTAAAAAAGGGAAGCTGAGTCCTCGTTATGTTGGACCATATTGAGTCTTGAGCCGTGTTGGCAAGGTAGCATATGAGGTTGAGTTTCCCTCAGAGTTGTCTGCCGTTTACCCTATCTTTCATGTCTCAATGCTCAAGAAGCATATTGGTGATTCTATTGTGGTTGATCCTTCAGAGAGTGTCAATATTCAGGATGGTCTTTCCTTCGATGAGATTCCCGTGGACATCCTAGATTTTCAGATCCGTAGACTCAGGAACAAAATATTTCCCTTGGTCAAGGTTTTGAGGCGGAACCAATCTGTTGAGGGTGCTACTTGGGAGGCGGAAGCAGACATGCGAGCCAAATACCCACACTTTTTTTCCGTGAGTTCATATCAATCCGAAGGTACTATTCTTCCTTAATTCATCCCTTCTTACCTAAAGTTTAGCTATGCATCCATCCTTATATGAGTTCTTGCAATATCCGGAGTGGTCATGATTTAAAAAAAATCATGAACCGTTTAGTAATTGTTTTAGCTATGTGTACTCTATTTTTCCTGTACCCCTATCCTATCTAGCGACATTCGAGGATGAATTTTCCCAAGGGGGAGATATTGTAAGACCCCGCAAAGTTTCCTCGTAGTTTGAACCTTGGATGCGTGTTGAATGAAGTGTAATTTCGTCCCTAAGATATTGAGAAAGGACTCCCTAATTGATTAGTGATTTAACCTTGTGGAATTTTCATAAAAATGACTTCCTATGGTGTGGGAAATTGAGTTAGCTTTCCAACGATATCAATTTCATCAAAATCCGGTATCGGGGTGAGAAGTTATGGCCATTTTCCTAAGCGTTGTCGGAATCGCCCAGGATTGACGGTCGATCTGACGGCCCATCAAGTCTTCGACGAACCATCGATCGTCCCGTCAAACCAAGGCAGTGACTCCTTTTTCTAGCCATCGTGCGACGGCCAAAATGGTGAACTGCCAAAATTCGACGGACTATCGTGGTGACTGTCAAGCGGAGGCAGTATGGCCTTATCTTGTCCCTAGTGCGACGGACGATTTGGTGGACCGTCAAACTTTCAATGGACCATCATTTTGACCGTCGCATCAAGGCAGTGTGTTCTATTTTTGGCCCTCGAGCAACGGATGATCTGGCGGATCGTCAAACTTCTGATGGACCATCATTTCGACCATCACAGACCTCGATTAACAATTTTTAACTCATTTTTAAAAGGGTATTTCGGTCTTTTCTACTCCTTTAAACCCTTATATATATTCTAGATGAACCAGCTGGCCTCATTTTCTCATCTCTAACACTTAAGGGCTAGGGTTTTCTCCTCCAAATCATATCAAAGCAAGAATTCTTCCCCAAGAAATCTAAGAACTCACCAAAGATTGTGCTAGTGAGTTGAAAATTGAATCTCCTAAGTTCAAATACTTCAAGAACCCTCTCCCAAGAGTAAGAAGAGGAAGGTTAGAGGAAACTTGTTCATCCAATCTTCTAATCTAAGGTATATGGGGTTTTGAACAAGGGTAACCCTTCACCCTTGTGCCCAAAAGGCTTATTTACATCATGATTTTCCTGAAATCTATGGGGTTATACATGAATTTGAATTGGGGGGTTTTCACCTATTATTATTGAATGCATTATCTTGATATTTCCTATGAATTAAGAGTCAAATGGCACGATTTTTGCATGTTTCCTTGTGAAATTACAACTGGCTATAAACCCCATGATTTTACTCTATAAGAAGTTAATATTTGCAATGTTTGAAATATTGAAGCATATGACAAAATTAAGACTTTGAGATAAATTGCTGAAATTCCCAGATTTACATATGATTTATGAATCTATATGCTATATATAATGTTTTTGATGAGCTTTAACTTGATATTGAACTATGGGTTAGTAATCCGTATTTGAGACTTGTGAATTTATGAACTCTTGTGCTATAAGCACCCATGATTTGAGTATTTCGAGATGATTGAGAAATGAATTGACCTAACGGTCCTTGAACTTTGAAATCCACTTCACTATATGAGATTATCGATTTGATTATTGGGTCCGTGGTGAACCATGAGATTATTCTAAAAGTGGATTTTTATGAGATGAGCGCAGATAATCTAAAGGGAGTAGTATTTAGCACCGAGCGGGTAAGTTACTCTGATTTCTTATCCTAAAACTATGTGCCACCGTAGGTTGGGCCTGAGGCCGAGTTTATGATGATTATGATTGGGCCTGAGGCCAAGTTTCATTTAGTGATCACTAGACCTAGGTTATACTCCCTGGAAAGAGTATGATGCTCCCCCCAACGTGGGGTCTCTTCCTTAGGAGGACAAAATGTTGGACTCCATGTAGCTCGCATGGTTTATGTCGGTTACGAGAACCTCCCTTGCCCTTTTAAACTTGAAATCAGCTACTCCTTTGCAAACTAAGGTATTTCTGTCTCCTATGAATTATTTTCACTAAACTAGAGCATTTTTCCTTGAGATAGATGATTTCTCCTAAAGTTTGAAATGAGATATTTTCCTAACTTGCATGAAATGTCTCTATGTATGTTCTAAAGTCTCATGAGGTCGTATTTCTAGCATTTGAGTTTGAAGAGATATAAAATCTTGAATATTAAAAGTTGTTTTACCCACCATCCCATATGCATGAGTTGATGGTACTGTCTAAAGCTCTTTTTGCCTGGAGTATTGAGAATAAGAGAAGATTTCCGATTTTGAGGTTGAAGAACAATGACTCACGAGATTTGTGTAATATGCCTCATCTTATATGATTTATGAACTTTATATTTCATACTTATTCAAGCCATGTGAGTCATCTCATTTTGCATACATGATTTGAATGAAGAAAATTAATACTATTTTATATACATACATTCACCCCCGCATACTAAGTACATTCCCAAGTACTGATCCACATATATGTCTATATACTACATTGTCTCATAATGTAGGTTCAGGTGCTCTGTCCCAGCCTCGTCCATGATCTCCGAGTACCTCGTGTACCTTTCCTACAGTGGTGAGTCCTCTTGGTTCGAGGACCAATCTTTAGATATTCTAGGGACTGAAAGACTATGTTGTTACCTGTAGTTCATCTTGAGTCAGTTGGGGGACTGTCCCATCAGCTCCCTAGATTATGGATTTGTAGAGGCTTTGTCAGACTATTTGGTAGATTGTGGTTTTATTGGGATTTCTTTATCATGACCCTTTGGACCGATTACCCCTTATTTTTTTATTCCCTTCTATGAACATGGATGTGCTAGTGTTTGAATTGAAATTTCCTCCTTGAATTAAGGGTTATCAGCAGGAACCGGCTCTATGGGTTAGCTTGGGGCTACTTATAGACCTAGGCACCATGTGACGCCCCGGGAGACAATTTTGGGTCATTACAACTCCGGTGGTTGAGTCTGTGACAGTAACCCCGTGTCTATTGTTCTTGCCTTATATTATTTATGGGTTTTCAGACTTGGGTAGACTTTATTATTCTAGATATGTTGGACTTTGATATAATTTTTTGTATGACCTTGTTATCTCCATATCATGTTGTTTAAATTTTATTTCTAAAATATTGACTCTAGCTATGCCTGGGATAAAGGAATTAGAGTGGTAGAGAGTGTATAAGGCCAAACCAGTAAATATTATATTGTAAACCCGAGCTAATAGGCCAGTGGGGAAGGGGTGTTCAATATTTTTAGCTCATCTTTGGAATATTGATGCGGGGTCCCCTTCTATAAGGCCACTTTTAGTAGTGTCTAAATTTCAGGATGTGTTTTCTTCAAGCCTATTAGGTATGCCTCCATATAAAGATATCAATTTCTATATTGACTTAGAGCCATACATTCGGCCTATTTTTATTCCACTTTATCGAATGGCTCCAGTGAAGTTGAGGGAGCTCAAAACTCAATAGTAGGAGCTACTTTAAAAAGGTTTTATTAGTCCAAGTGTTCACCTTGGAGTGGTTCAATCTTGTTTATTAAGAAGAAGGATTGTAGCTTGAGAATGTGCATTGATTACAAGCAGCTGAATAAGGTTACCATAATAAATAAATATCCCTTGCCTTGGATAGATGACTTGTTTGATCAGTTATAGGGTGCGTCAATGTTTTCAAAAATTGATTTGAGGTGAAATTATCATACGCTGAAATTAGACTAGAGGACATATCAAAGAAAACTTTTAGGACTTGGTATGGCCATTATGAGTTTTTGGTGATGTTTTTTGAGTTGAATAATGAACCTGCAACCTTTATGAGTTTAGTGAATGGGATTTTTAAGTCTTTCTTGGATTCTTTTGTCATTGTATTTATTGATGATATTCTTGTGTACTCCAAGAGTAAAAAAGAGCATGCAATATCTTCACATAGTTTTGGAGATTCTAAAGGAGAAACTGTAATTTATCAAGTATTTAAAGTGTGAATTCTGGTTGTCATTAGTTGCCTTCTTGTGGCATGTGGTTTCTGAAAAAGGGGTGATGGTGGATCCCCAAAATATTAAGTTAGTAAAAACTTGGAATCAGCCAGGTTAAAAGACTAAGGTAAGAAGTTTTGTGGGTCGTGCTAGTTATTATCATAAATTTATCAAAACTTTGCATCCATTGAGATTGACATGACAAGATTGACTCAGAAGGAAGTGTCATTTTTTTGGTCAGACCAACAGGAAGAGAGCTTTCATAAACTAAAGATGTTCTTAACTAAAACATCCATTCTTTTATTGCCCATTGAAGGTATGGAGTTTATAGTGTTATGTGATGTGTCACTTTTGGGTTTGGGTGCTTTGTTGATGCATGATAGAAATGTCATTGGTTATGCTTTGAGGCAGTTAAAGCCTCATGAAATGAACTACCCAACCCATGAATTAGAGATGGTAGTGGTGATGTTTGTATTAAAGATTTATAAACACTATCTATATAGTGTCAAGTGTGAGGTCTTCATAGATCATCATAGCTTGCAACACGTGTATACTCAAAGAGATTTAAACCAAAGGAAATAGAGGTGGATGGAATTATCGAAGTATTATATTATGTGTATTAGTGTCATCCGGATAAATCCAATGTGGTAGTAGACATATTGAGCCACAAAGCTATAAGTATGGGTAGTTTATCATTTTCGAGGGTATCCATGCGTCAATTAGCTAGAGAGTTTCAAACTCTAGCATTTCTGAGCATGTAGTCCGGGGTCTCAAAAAAGAGTGGTGTGTTTGCTAGTGTAGAGGTAAAGTCAACTTTCATGAAGCAGATTAAGGCCAAGAAATTCGAGGATAAGAAGTTGAATTCACTCCAAAATAAAGTAGTGCACGGAGAGGTGACGGACCACCTTAACGTAGGAGGGTGTTTTAGTTTAAGAGAAGATTATGTGTTCATGGGGTTGGTGATTTTTTTCATAATGTATTTTCAGAGGCTCATAGCTTACATTATTTTATTTATCTAGGTACAACCAAGATGTATGGTGACTTGAGACAGCTTTATTGGCGGATTAGGATAAAAGAAGGACATAGTTGATTATGTGTTCAAGTGTTGAAATTGTCAATAGGTAAAGTATGAGCACCAAAGGCATGCAGGGTTTCTTCATAGGATGCTTTTACCCATGTGGAAATGGGAGAATATTTATATGGACTTTGTGGTTAGTATCCCTAATTCTTTGGGGAGTATGACACCACTTCGGTGATAGTAGATCGGCTGACAAAGTCAACTCACTTTTTATCGGTTAGGGTAGACTACAACCCTCAGTAGTTAGCTAAAATTTATTTTAAGGAGATTATGAGACTTCATGGGGTGCCACTTACTATTGTTTCTAATGGAGATGCAAAGTACACTTCCAAGTTCTAGGATAATTGCATGAAGAGTTGAGCATCAAGCTTACGTTTAGCATAACTTTTCACCCTCAAACTGATGGGCACTCGGAGAGTATAGTTCAAGTGTGAGAGGACATATTAAGGGACTGTGTAATTGATTTTGGTGGTCATTAGGATCAATTTATTCCGTTGTGTATGTTTTCATATAACAACAATCACCACTCTAGTATTGATATAGAACCATTCGAGGCACTTTATGGAAGGAAGTGTAGGTCATGTATTAGGTGGTTTGAGCCTAGAGATGTTAAGACTTTGGGCACAAACTTGTTAGAGGAGGATCACGAGCAGATAAGATTCATTTAAGCCATGTTGTTGACTGCTCAAAGTAGGCAAAAGGAGTATGCAAACTGTAAGGTGAGATACATGTACTTCAAAGTTGGAGAGCAAGTTTTTCTGAAGGTGTCTCCCATGAAGGGAGTCATGAGGTTCGGTAAAAAAGGTAAGCTCAACCCTCGATGTATAGGTCCCTTCAAGGTTCTTGAGGAAGTGGCTCCAGTTTTATATTAGTTAGCTCTATCTCCAGGGTTATCAAGAGTCCATCTAATTTTTTATGTCTCAATACTGAAAAGGTGCCATGGGGATGGAGACTATATCATTAAGTGGAATTTGGTGCTTTTAGATAAGAATTTGGCTTACAAGGAGGAACCAATAGCCATTCTCTATTGTGATATTTAGTAGCTGAGGATGAATGAAATTAATTCGGTAAAGGTGCAATAGAAGCATCGTTCGATTAAGGAAACCACTTGAGAGATCAAGAAGGACATGCGAGATAAGTACCCTCAGTTGTTTGGGGATAGATGTACTCTTTTTCTTCCTTATTTAGCCTATATTTCTCATTGGATCATTCAAAATGATTGATGTGTAAATTAGTATCCTTTGTAATGACCTTCTCCGTTGTTACATATAATTCCTATATTTAAAATCTCAAGTTCAAATTCTTCCTAGCTTAGAAGTTACAAATTTTAGGCTAGGCTAGTATCAATCGATTTCAGAGTAAGGTTAGCCCTAGGGAAATGTGGGAATAATTTGGATGAGGCAGTTACTTGTCTTGATTTCTGGTAAGCTAAGACAAAAAGAAATCTATAGAAATTTATGGAATCAAATTTGGGTAGGTAGAACGTCCAGAATTGATCTTAGCGTAAAGTGGGATTCTTGGGCAAAGATGGACATTATGTCCCATCGATGCCGCTATAGTGGTGGACACACTTCTATAGTAGTGAGCGATATAGCAGAATACTTTTTGCTATAGCTGGTGGTCAAGGTGGTCAACGACCGCTATAGTGATTGGTATTGCTATAACGACACAACTATAGTAGTCAGGTGCCGCTATGGTGGTGAAAACTACATATTTATTATAATATTTTTTCAAAATAGTTTTTTTTAAAAACTCATTTTGGGGCAAAGAAAGGCAAAAACACATCCAAATTTGTTCATTTGACTTTATTAAGTTAAGAAATTCATCCTCGTTAACTAGTATTTAATTATTAAGCCTTAAAATTATTAATTAATAAAGTTTAGAGAGGTTTTTAGGGAAGATTTTTATTTATTGCTGGTGCAAAGAGTAAAATTAAGGAATAAGTTAATGGGTTTTGATTATTAACATTTAATTTATCCTTGCATTTTATTATTTTACTAATTTATCCATGAAATTGATAGTTTTAGGTGAATTACGATGGAAAAACCCTACAATGGGAAGGGAATGATCATGAATTTGATATTAGGAGTTGGGTGTGAGTTATAAATCCCTCCATGTTTGGTCATTTCTTTAATTATGTCTTTATGTGCATGTTCTAGACCACGAGCAAGCAAAAATTACACAAAAGGCAAAGCTCTGACATAGAGGAGTTGTGCAATCTTGGTTCGAGGTAGGTGATTGTATTGTTGTTTAATCCAATTTGTGCTACATGTGTATGTTAACTATTTTGTAGTATGACTTGTTAGTGCATGTGATAACGCTCAAACTACAGCTCTCGTAAGAGTGTAAGCGGTCGTTGTCAAATATAGAACCCAACTGGGTTGGGTATCGATCCCACAGAGAATACTTGGTCACTAAGTAAGCAAAGATTATTAGACTTTTGGTGCAAGTCTCGTAAAAGGGGGGATTTTGTAGCGTGCAATAATGTAAACAAAATAATAGAGTAAAAACAGAAAATAGCAAAGTAAAAAGAAAGAATGTTTAGTAAGATGTTTAACCAATGAGAATTGAGAGTTAGGGTTATGTCCACCTTATGAGTTATACGTCTCTATTGGCTATGAGTTATGCAGAATCCAGACATGCATGTGCTTATAGAGAATTGTATTCTATGGTAAATTCAGGCGTCTTTCGACCATCAAGGATTATTTCACTTTAACTCTTTCGAGCTTAAAGCGTATCTAACGGTACAAATTCTCCAAGAGGTTAATCCAGTTACGGCACTAACTTTTTAACAGGGGTTGGTGCCCTATTACCTTGACATTATCTCTTTTCCAGACATATAACTTTTCTTTCGAACAAGTTAATGCTATACTGGCGTATTCTATGTGTTTGCAACCACAAGAATTTGAATTAAGATGAAGAGAGTAATGATATAAGCAGCACACGTGTCAATAATTCACAAACTCATAGCAATAGATAGTATCTCATAAGGCTTCTATAACCCCAACAGAGAAGTTTAGCTACGCATGAGTGCAACGGAAAACACAATAGACATTATCATCATAAAAATCTCACGTGAATTCCTTGCAAATAGCTTTTCTCTTGTTGTAAAAATTAAAAGTCGAATATATGAAAAATAATGTCAATAATAAATTAATGAAGAAAAAGGGGAAGGATAGAATAGGGATGAGGGTGGTGGAGAATTGTTTTGATGGATGGATGGATGGTGGATGGATGGGGATTATAAAAATCTCCAGCAAAATAGGGTATTTATAACACCCATATCCTATTCCTACTAAGCTACTGCATTACTTATCCTAGTCCTACTAGGTTACTGCATCATTATCCTAATCCTACTAAGTTACTGCTGATCCCCAAAGTCTTTAGAAATGCTGTTTTTGCCCGGGATAGGTTTTCCATGCATCACTTTTAGTCCCTAGGCGTCCAAGCTCTCCTTTCCTTCTTTCGTGAAGCTTCCTTGGGCGTCAAGTTATCCATAAAATACTGAAATCTTCATAATTTATACCTGAAAACTTGCTAATCACGTTTGTTAGCTCACTTACAGGAAAAAGGACTAAAAGTGCATGAATTATATATTTTGTCCTCAAAACTTAGCTAAAATATGGGTAAATTATAGTACTTTAGGCGTGTAAATACGCCTATCATCAACACCCCACACTTAAACCTTTGTTCGTCCTCGAATAAAATATCATGTCCATCTAAACATCTACTTAGGGTTTCACAGTAACAACACAAAATATTCATCAAGACAGGCACGACAATCATTAACATAGAGTAGTTTTCTGATCACTACTAGAAACAATTTAACCTCTAACATAGACTCGTGATGATGGCTAATTCGTATTCAAAAGTTAAGGCACAAAGAATCATATACGACTTACCCAAAACTCATCAACCATGTGTGTCTCACAATATGTCACCCATAATCACTCACAAGTATTGTATATATTTTGAACATGGGTATAAGATTATCCTTGCTCTCACTCTCACAAAGAATTCATATGCTGCAACTGATGACCATAGGCTTGCCCTTAGTGTAATGCTCCACTAAATATCAGAATGCTAAGCTTAGGATCAAATAGGTCTTCTACAGGTTGTAATGTAGGCTAAGGGACGGGTAGGACTATTTTGGCCAGAAATAGTGACTATGTTCCTAAGCGCTTTAATACATCACATTATGCCATTAACACTCTCTTTTAATCAACCCTGCTACCTTTCTTTCATCTATCACCCCTTTTCACCTATTTTGCCATTCAAGCATAACTATCTTTTTGTTTAATCATAAACACAATTTATCATTTTGTTTTTCTATTTCTCTTTTTTTTATAACACACCTCTATGATAGCCACTCTTTTGCATAACAAATTCAAGTACCAATACACTCTAAGGCATCACTCTCACCCAATTTCCTCTTATTTTGTCACATGACTTCACAACTTAAAGCACTTAGGAATTTGGATCAAATTATGGTCTTGAAAAAAATGGATTAGACTTACATATGAGGCTGTCAAAGAAAATGGCTTAAAGGCTCAAAAGGGTTGACTAGGATAATGTCCACGGGTAGGTAAACAGAAGGTAAACAATTACAGGTTGCCAAAGAAATGCCTAAATCATCTCCTAAACTCACACTCTTTATTTCGCTTCACACACACACCAGGCAAGTTCTAGCATCAGCCACAAATACAGAATATACTATATCCTCACACACACAAGGCACATGGTCGACTTTATTGGGAGTAGTATAGACTCTTGACCCAACAGATGAAGGAACTAAACCACACAATTATCACATAGTGAGACACAATTAGAGCCTAAACATCTCAATAGTAATGATTTTAGCACAAACTCTTGTTATAATACCATGCTGCCCCTCAGAACAATTTCATGCAAAGTTAATTTTTTTTTTTTAAAAATTTAACTACTAACAAACAAAACAAACATAAATAGATGCAAATGCAGATAAAGAAGTAAAGCATACAAATACCAGCACCCCACACTTAGACGGGACACATTGCCCTCAGTGGAAAATAAATAAGAAGAACCTGGTTAGTCGGACTCCTCCTCTAACATACAAATCCCAGACATACCCCCTGCATCGGAATCATCATCAGAGTCGTTATCCTCAGAAGTTCCTCATAAGTACCCCACTTGATTCCAAGAGTGCGTCGAGGTATTTGCAGCACGGAGGATTCAACTTGCTCTTTTCTTCCTCTTTTCTTACCTTTCTGTGTGGTGGGCACTTTTTCTTTTCCTTGTCGTCCTTTTTATGCCATTCTACCTGAGATCTCAATAAAGTCATGTTAGCTTCATCTCGGAAGATTCAATCGACAAACAGACAATAGTGGCACCACCCCACACTTAATTTGTTGACACAAACTAATTAAGTGAATGATGTTGATTACTCAGACTTCATCGACATATATTTAGGTGATATGTTCCAACAATATGTTCAGCACAGTCATACTTTCATGTCCTCTTAACGTTATGCAATCTTGACAATGCTTTCGTGTTTGGACTAATGCATCTTTTGAACAAAACTACTACATAGATATCGTATCAATTTATGGCATAGAAATAATCACAACATCACATATTTGTAGTCACCCATGATTTTCATCTCTATGAACAAGTCATTTCAACATGTAAGCTTTCAAGTTACAAGATTATGCAATTATCTTGACCATGTCGATTTCGCAAAAGTATGATAGTGTATCAAAATCAAATACAAGTTGGAAACAATTCAAGAGCATCCATACATATTCTTTCACTCACTTAGTTGTATCAACCACATTCAAATCACCAACACTACTTCACGATTTAACAACTTATTATAGGCGTAGTATTGTAATACTTACGTAATATAAAAGAAGAGCAAAGAAGTACTTACTTGGTTGATGGCCTCGGAAGATGTTCTTGCAAAGTTAAAAGAGCAAAAATAAAAGTTTTGAGAGTTTTGGGAGGCAAAGGCGGCGCCTTTAGCTTTGCCTAGTTGAGCAGAAGGCCATAGCATAGGCCATGCCTAATGCTTTGCCTAGTTGAGCAGAAGGCTTTTGCATAGGCGGCGCCTATGCTATGGCATTATTTAGTAAGATGTATACACTTGTGTTTGGAATTTTAGTACATGGATGGTAATTATATCCTGCAGGTCATGCCTAAAGGGTGGTTGTATATCCCTTAGCGAGTATGTACGAGGGTCAGGTGAGTTTGATGATTCTATGAGTGAATCAGAGAAATATATTTTTATACTTAATAAATTGTCATGACTTGTTTTTGGCTTGGCTTGACTAAAATTGACTTGGTGTTAATATGTTGATTTGGTAGATCATTCCTAACTGTTCATTATTGCTTGTTATGCTAAATATATGCTTGTTAAGCATATAACTTGTTGTAATATAACTTAGCTATATATTCATATTCTCATCTTAGGTTGTCCAAATGACCCTACCAGTACACTGTTGTTCTTGTGTGCTGATACTACACTTGTGTTTAGCTTTGTGAGTGCATCACATATTCCATCGGCTCCCACTAGCCCTCACTTGTGATTCCAGTAGTTGACTTCGGATTCAAGGGTGAGCAACATATTTCAAGCTACCATAAATCCTTTTTGGATGATAGAGTCTTTATTTCTCGACTTATGTTTTTCATTTTAGTTTTTAGGGTTGCATCCCCTTCTTGACAATCTTTAGTAGTTTTGGTACGAATGACTTTGGTTCCTAAGGGTAGTTTTAGTTAAGTACAATGTTCCGCCTTTAACTTGTACTTATGTTGTCTATTTAGGCTTGATATTTTATTGATTGAATAGTTCTATTATCTTTTTTAAGTATTAATTTAGAGTTGGTATTTTAGGGTAGATGGTTCTCCCACCGAGTGAGTAGTGTGGTGCCACTCACGATGAGTTTGGGTCGTGATATGTACTTTATTGAACAAGTATCCATCATTTCCCTGAGGAGCTGACCTCTATTGTCATATTCCAGAGAATTTCCCTCACTCCATTGATCATATGAACAATTGCAAAAGAATTAAATTCAATAATTATGTTTGAAATATGTTTTTTAAGCAAAATTGTAAACCTTCTCTTATAGAAATAACCCCGACAACTAACATTTATGATTCTTTACACAATAAGCAACATAAATTGGACCTGGATTTCCTCTAGATGCCACATCACTATTATATTTTGTACCGGCCAATTGGTGTAGGATACCATTTGATCCATTTAGCTTTGAACTTGGGTTTAAAATTATCAAGAATAACAACTATTTGAGGCCAAGTTGATGGAAACTGTTCATACACAACTTCTTTCAATAAGCTATTTCACCATGTAAGTGATATCCCAAATTATATTTGTTGTGGAATAGGAACCACCATGTACTACTAAGCTCTTCCTCTTCTCTAAAAACCATAATATAAGAGTAAGAATGGCTTAAAAGATAAACTTTTATCTAGAATTCTCATTAGCCTACCACCATTTTTGCATGGACTGTTTAATTTCCAGTGTCCCGATAAACCTAAATCTTCTGGAAAGAATCATTAACCTTTTTTATTCTTCTTAGAACTTCCCATATATCCTTAACAAAAAATTGACCATTGCTAGTTCTAAGCCACCAGGGTCCCTTACCCTTATTAGTATGCCTCAACAAATTCAAATACAACTTCACATGATAAAAAATATGAATAAGTAGATGATGTTGCATACTCTTATAATCCCAAGTAGTTTCCTACATGAAATTTTCAATATCTATCATGGGGTGAAAGGTCTGCATTTTTGTTTGGTGTTTGTATAAAAGACCAAGTGAAGTTTAATTATCATACCAAATAGAAGAAGTACCTCCTTTAGGTTTCTACCACAAGAATTGTTCAATTATACCCGTATTTTGCAACAATGTTTCCATAGCTGAGATCCATTTTTCTGTTGAACCAGAGAGAAATTTTCTTCTTATAGTATTTGTTCAGTATGAAGTTAGCCCAAATAGTATTTTATGTACTAATTCTCCACCAAAACTTCGCATGCATAGCCTATGATACTTTAAACATAAGCCTAAAACTCAGACCCCCTTCTTATTTTGGTAAACACACTTTGTCCTAAGCAACCCAGTGTTTGCTCTTACCATCCACCTTATTACTCCAGAATTTTTTTACAAATATTTTATGGATTTCCTTCATCACACAAATATGTGAAGAACAACAAAGAGACATGAATAGGAACACTTTAAATAACACTAGGGATAACAACCTCTTGTCCGTCGGAAGATAGTTGTAACACCCCACATTTTTGAGCTAGAAATCAAACTGTCGTTACTAAGTGTGTAAACTCTAATCTCATGATTTATATTTTAATACATGTGTAATGATTATTATCCTAGTGTGTAAAGTGATATCGAGGTGAAAAATGTTCACAGGAATCTCTTAGAGCAAAGTTGAGCTAAGAAACTTTGATTCGGCCAAATCTTGGTATTCGATTCTACAAGGGTCAATTTTGAACGTATATAAATTTTTATATATGTGGAATTTTGCATCTCAAGATCCACCAAATTGTAGATAATTGAATTAGTTTTCAAATAATACCAATACCCGAGACAAATATTATGACCATCCAAAGGCCGTGCGTCACCTGACAATTGTAAATGCCACTGAATAAGGTGTGTGATTGGTATGCACTACACAAACTAAGGTGTGCGATTGGAATGCGCCATAGAAAAATAGCACAGTGCCAAAAATTGCTCTGATTTGACTTAGTTGAAGGGCGTTAAGGTCTTTTAACACCCCTAACTCGTTTCTAATCATTCTTCAATGATTTAAGGGGTCTTAATCATGATATTTTACACTCACTTAAACCTAAACACTCAATATACAATTCAAAAAGCCTTCCCATTTCTCAAGAACAATAATCCAAGCTTTTTCTCTCAAGAACAAAAGGATTCAAGCTTTAATTTTAAGATTTCTCCAAGAATTCGTCAATTAAGGTATGTGGGGTTTTGAACAACATTTATCTTTCATCCTTGTGTCCAAAAGTATGAATTTAAAGTTAAATTTATATGTTTTAAGTTAGGGTTCATTCCCAAATCCTCATGTGTTGAAAGCATCGCATTATCATGTGATTTAAGGGACTAAAGATCATAAGAGTTGTACTTATTCATGATTTAAACTACAAGTTATATATTTGGTTTTGATTTTCATTACTTTGATTAAAGTATGAGTTTTCCTTCATTATGAAATTTCACATGTTCAAGATGAGTTTGATTCATGTTCACTTTAGTAGTTTGAACTCAATTCATGTCCACGTATGTTTTCATGAAAAGTTAGGTTATCTTATGCCTCAAGTTTTGATTTCCCATGTCATATTCAAGTAAATTTCATGTTATCATATCAAACTATGAATTTGGCCATGCAGTCATGTTGTTTCCTCATGCTTTAACACATTCCCATATTCAAGTTTATGATTCTCACATGTTTGAGGAAATGTCTATGTTTTGGGTCTTTGAACCATGATTACCTATAACAATATTTCAAGTTTGATATTGTATTTTTAGAATCATTCAATGCTAGTGGGTTATGAATACCCGATACCTATATATTTTATATGATTTCTATTTTTTTCAAGTAATAAGTCAGTCAGACCATGGTTTTAATATCATATTCAGATCACCATGATCGTGTTGAGCACTATCAGTTTACATATTTATAATTACCTCAAAATTTGTATGCACTATTATTTTTAGAATACTATGACCTGAGTTTATTAGTTATCAGTTATCTGTGCATGCACCAATTAGTATTTCAGTGTCTTTCAGTTGGGAGTAGGATTTAGCACCGAGAAAACCTAGGGATAGGGGCTCACCCACTAGCTAGGACTAGGTCCTTAGAGTAGTCCCTAAGTTCCAGAACTACGTAGCCAGTGTAGGATTATGAAATGTCACCCGCCAGATTAGGACTGACACTCTCTTAGGAGTTACCTACCAGTTTAGGACTGACTCCCTAGTCCTTCGGGACATCAACCTTGTGGATCCACATCGTCAGCCATGTGTTAGTATCCGTGGCACGGTACTGACACTCTTTCAACTAGGGTTACAGGTTTGACCCCGATTATCTTAGATTGGACATGTCGGTTACATGATACCTCTTATAGTTTCAGTCAGTATTCAGTGTATCTTAGTTCAGGTTTGCTTGACCAAGTGTACATATTTTTAGTTATTCAATTATATAGATTTCAGTCATTTAGATTATAGATTATCTCAAAAACATGTTTATGATTGGTCTTGAATTCTCAGATATTACATGTCATATTTTTATGCTCAGTATCCATACATGACCCTCAGTTCAGTTTTACAACATGTTCTGCTTTACATGAGATTTACATACAATATTCATGTTTTACCGCTTCCCAACTTTAGTTCTTCTTGTTTATACAAAAGTAAATATTTAAGAAACTAAGTGTAGTGATTCACCAACTTATCAAATTATATTTGTTACTCTTGTTTTAAGATACTTTAAGTTTCATTGATTTCAGTCTCTTGGCGAGTCTACTAGCACTTAACATACATGTTTTAAGATTATGTATCTACTCAGTTTTACTTATTGCATTCACCCCCGCTTACTCAGTACATTCCAAAGTACTGATCCAAATATATGTCTATGTTCTATATTGTCTTATAATATAGGTACCAATTGTAATCTACACATCATAATCAGACAGTTGCAGCTTCTAGCCAGCAGGTGATGAGTTCTCCTATTCCTGGGACTCCAGTCAGTTGTAGTTCATGTACTATATTGTATTTATTCATATGTATTGATTTGTGGTATTTGGAGGAATGTCCCAACTATCTATAGCAGATAGTAGAGGCTTCATAGATAGTCAATCAGAGTCATGAAATTTAAATTCCAGTTCTCTCTTTAGTTTTATCAATTGTGAACTTTATCAGTATTATATTTATCCAGATTATTCCCTGATTATGTTTCCACACAACAAACTTAGCTATTTTTTATATTTTAAATCAGTTGCTCAAGCAATATGTCAGTTCATGGGTTATCTTTGGATCACTTGTGGTTCCACGCACCATCTCACGAGTAAGGGTAGTCTCGGATCGTGACAATAGCATATTACCTTTTCAAGTCTATAGCTTTGACTTGAATTTACTAAATTAATTATGAATAATGAATCTTTCATTTATAGCATGAGTATAGGACATTTAAGATATTTCAAAGCGAACTGTCCTCTCGAAATACATGTACAAACCTTCACTAATTGTTTCTCTACTGCAACTGCATTCTCATGCATAAAGAAAACTCTCTTCTCCTTATTGATTTTTTTTATTCTGATTGAGTTTCATATCCGTGTAAAACCAAAAAATAATTTGACCAAAGAATAACCACTAGTTCAAGAAAAAATAATAGTATCATCTGCATAAGCAAGATGATTTATATAGGCACTTTACATTGGCATACCATAACCCACATACTGAGCATCATCAAATAAGGAATTCAAAACTCTAAAAAGAACTTCTGCTAAAAGAATAAATAGAGCTAGAGAAAGAGGATCCCCCTGCTTCACTCCCTTGGTGGATTGGAAAAAATCATATGATTATCCATTAATCAGAACAGAGTATCAATTATTGAACAATAATCTTCAAATTAGATTCACAAAAAATTCAGAAGTCCTATTCTCCTTGGCATTTTCATTAGAAAAATAAAGATACCTTATCATATGCCTTTGTCATATCAAACTTTGAAACCACATTAGCTGGTTTGCCTCTTTTTCTAATATAAGTAACAATGTCATGTGTCAAGATTACATTTTCAATGATACTTCTCTTTTTACAAATTCCAACTAATTAGAAAAAATTAATTTTGGCAAAAAATCTTCAACTCTTTCAAGCATAACCCTTGATATTATTTTATTGATGAAATTACTCTGATTAATTAATCTCACATCTGAAAAAAACTAAACATGTTCCTTTTTAGGCACTATGACCAAATTGGTATGAGTAATAGACTTGGAGAGGGAATTACCTTTGAAAAATTATTTCACCAGTTTAACCACAATATTTCCTACAACATCCCAACTAGTCTGTAAAACCTACCAGTTAGCCCATCAGGTCTAATTGTACTATCCCCATTTAAGTTAAAAACAACATTTTAACTTTTTCAGTGTATGGTTGCTTACAAAGAATGACATTCTCCTCTTAAGAAATGCACTTGCCAATATTCTTCAATAATGAAAAAGCATTAACTTCCCTTTTTTGCATGAATTGATTCTAAAAGACACTGATTGACTCAGTAGTTATTTCAATTTTTTGTCCAGACAAATACCTTTGTTAATCTGAATTTTGTTCAAGTAAAGTCTCTTCCTCCTACCTTTCACTATACTATGGAAAAAATTGGTATTGCTATCTCTATTCTTAAACCAATCATAACTTGCTTTTGGTTGTAAAAAGATTTCTTCAAAAATGAAGATATCTTTTGTATTTTGCCTGGACTCTTTACATCACTTGTCTAATATTTAGAAATTCTTCAAACAATTTTACTTTGATCTTTGATGTCCATGGTTTCATGAAACTTATAATGCTTAAACTTGGAGAATATGCATGTACTTAAGGCTATTTTGTTTGATATGATGGGGTTTTGGAGTGATTTTGCAGGAAACTAGGTGTTGGAAGCTAACCGGAAGAAAAAAATAAAAAGCCAAAAAATAACCACTTACTTTGGCACCTACGCCTCGTAGGTACCACCTTGGGTCCGTAGATGTCAAAAAACAAGATTCAGAGTACAAATATTAGTGTACTACCTATAGCCCTCACCTAAGGGGCGTAGGTACCTGATCTAAGGTGGATTTATGCACCTCCGTGTTGTTATCCGGGATTATTTAGCTTTGTTTTAAGGACTTCTTGTGTACTTAATGTGTTAATAATTATATAATTGATCATATGAGTTTTAAAGTACTTTATTTCAATGTTTAAGGTGTTTTTCAAACAAGTTTATACTTAATTTGGTCACTTAGAGTTTAGATGAGAAAACTAGTGTTACTAGCTTGAGCTATGTGTTGTTCTAGTTGAATTCGATGGACTCTAGTGTGTGTATAGAGTTCCTAGTGGTATTATTCTATAATTCTGTGTGTAAAACCTTTTTTATAGTGTTTAAGGCTCAATTGAATCAATCCAAGTGTCAAAACTAAGTTAAAGATCAAAAGGGAATTGGTTCTTAGCTTAAGTTTCTAATTCACCATTGAGGATTGCGTGTTGTTTTGAGATATAATTCATGGTGTTTGATGATATAAAATGCTTGGTGATTTGATGCTGATAATATATGGAGGATACATAAGCTGGAAATCAATTGTAAACAATATCACAAGTCATGGAATGGATGGACAAGAGTATGGGATAAGATTTGACGTAAAATGGATGTTTTGCAGTGATGGCGTGTCGTGGACCTTAGACAATGCTATAAGGGCTTCTCCAAAGACTTGGGAACTGCATAATGGACCACAAAACAACGTGTCCTTTCAATATTGGGGTGACACATACCCTAGGCTCTACTATAGATGGCGCGTCATGGACCTATGGTAACTTCGACCATTTTGTCCTCCTACAAATAGAACACTTGAACATGATGCAAAACACCTTGGACGACCTTGAAACTTTGAGGGAGCCTAGATAACACTTCAAATAGGGTTTTTTCTTCCTTTAATTTATTTTATTTAAAGATTTTATCATGTATTCATCTATCGTGATTATGATTATGTCCACGAGTGACTAAAATCCCTCTTTCCGAGGTTAGGCAAAAAAAATGATTACTATTGCTACAAATTAATTTGGTTTTGATTAATTATCATATTTTGTTATTTGTTTATCCTTGTTATAACTATTTTAAGGATTTAATATTGACACAACCAAAACCAGGACCTAGTCATGTCGGGCATCTCAAGTTTGACTGGGACCAGAGACCGCCCCCAAAACCCACCCATAACCAACCTGAACCCTATGTCAGATGAATTTCCAACTTATAACAAGATGAAACAAGATTAATTGAAAAACATTTAAAGAAGTGCATAACCATAGCCAAAAAAATGTCCAATCAAATATTCAACTGATGTCAGTCCTAATGCCAAAACCAATACCAAGGATGACACCAATACCAACACCACCCATGCCTATAGTAGTCACACAAAGCCTCTAACTGAAATCTAAGAACATTCGGTCGGGACATTCCCCCGACCATAGACAAAACTAAAGTCCAAGAAATAACAAAAGTATAAAAAGAAGTCCATAGCATGAAATGGAGTCTTTCGAAATATGAAAGCTCACAACTTCATTCTGACATTGATGCTATTCCCGTTCCAAGTCAAGTCAATGAGAAGGAGGAGTAGTATGGCAGGTTCTTGCATCGCGTTGGGATACAATTCAAAGATGGTTAGTGAGTGAACGATAGCATGTACTAAGGAATAAGGATAAAATAATACCATTATTTAAAACCAAATTAAATAACCATATGTAACCATATACAAACATATATGCCATGCCATGCCGGTAAAGGGGAATGGGTAAAGCCTTTAATTTGGGTTGTGTAGCTTTACCGTCATAATCCACCCACGGGCTATATGGGTCCAGTGTTACTATAATACCTCGTAAAATTCTTAGCTTATTTTAGCTCTCAGTTGCATATTAAGGGGTCCAAAAACATGAAAATTTGGCTAAGTGTTATGGGCTATGTCATTTCAAAAACCCCTGAACTTCGAGAATTTTATTTTTGGTCTTCTCAACCTCGGAATTTTGATTTTTGAGTTGATTCATGATCGGGGATGTTAAAAGTACATCTCGAGTAAGTTTCAAAAATTTTGGACGAGCGTAAGGGAATGTTTGGAAGCCTAAAATAGTGGTTGCCCCAGGATTAGCATACACCGCGCGCTCTAGTGCACTCCTCCAGCCCACATGCCAGAGCCCGCGCTGCGCCCTCCATTCTGGTGCTTCGAAGCCCGCGCTGCGCCCTCCATTATTGCTAGATTTTATTTTTTTAGTATTTTAAGGGCATTTGGGTCTTTTACCTTCACCCAATCAGTCCATAACACAAAATTTAGGTCCTTAAAGAGTATTATTTGCTCTTTTAATCACAAATCCTCTTAAGAAATCCTCCCTCTTTCTCAAGAACAAACCCTAACCCATTCTCAAGCAATCGAGGAATTCAAGTTTTTAATTCGCAGAATCATCACAAATTCGATAGTTAAGGTATGCGTGATTTTCATCATGGAACTTTTTTACCCATGGAGTCTAAGAATCCCTTTTTAGTTTTAAATTATGCATTTTCATATGTTAAAGTTGAAATATCTCTATGAAGCTAGTATTGATTTTGATTTTGAGTTATGTCTACAAGTGTTTTCGATGGGATGAGCCACTACATGTTTTGAATATTGAAATATCTAATTCATGGTTTTAGTAGTGTAATCATGTTATCCTTGCATGCTTTACCCATTACCACGCTTACATTCATGACTCTCATGTGTTTGATGAAATGTCTAAATATTGGGTTTTGAGCAATAATCCCTAACATGGATTTTAAAGCTTTACATGTCATCATTGTTATTCTATTCAGTGCTGGTGGGTTATGAACACCCGATACCTAGTTGTTTACATTATTTTAATATTTTCAGAATAATTTCAGATAAACCATGAGTATTGACATTCACTTAGTTATTAGATCGGTTGTTTCCTCAGTTAAGATTAGTTCAGTCCAGTTAACAGTGTCATTCAGTTGGGAGTAGGATTCAGTACTGAGCGATCCTAGGGATGGGGGCATTCCTGCTAGTTTAGGGTTTGACCTTTAGTAACAATCCCTGAGTTACAGAACTATGTAGCCAACGTAGGTTTGAGATATCTTCCTGCCAGTTTAGGGTTGACACATATCACATGAGTTTCCTACCTATATAGGGTGACTCCTTAGTCTTTCGAGACACCAGTTTAGTAGATCCACACAACCAGTGTTAGTACCTATGGCACGGTACTGACACCCTTCTAACTGGGGTTACAAGTAGGACCCCAATTAGCTCAGATTAGGGCATGTCGGTTGGATAATACCTCCCACAGTCTCAGTGCAGTATTCAGTCTAGAATTTAGTTTTGGTTTTCTTGACTAAAGCATACAGGTTACCAGTTAGTTAGTTATCAGATTTTTAGTATTTCAGTTCACAAATTATTTCAAAAATGTATATATATATCTATATATATATGCTTTGTCTGGCATTCTCATATATTTCAGTTTCCATGTATTCATGTTCAGTTATCTCATGCTATACTGTTAGTCCTTATTTTGCATGTACAATACCTTATGCGTTCCAGCCTGTCCTCATCGTATATACTAGTACATTCAAAGTACTGAACGCATACTCTTCTTTGAGCTATAATGTCTTATATGATAGGTTCGAACGCTCAGTTTTCCGATCGTACTTAGACAGTCCAGTTCTTCAGTAACATCTGCAGTGGTGATCCTCATCTATCGAGGACCTATTATGTTTATTCAGTTATTTTTCCATTTCTATTCAGTTAATCAGTTGGAGTTAGTTGGGGTCTGTCCCATCAACTCCTTAATTATTTTAGAGGTTTTTAGACATTTAGACAGTTGGTCAGTTTATCAGTCTTACCAGTTGTGTTTCAGTATTTTATTAGACGTTACAGACTTGTGAATTTATCGTATTTTCAGTATTCTAACCTTATGGCTTTATCAGTAGTTTTACACACATTTTCCTTTATTATTATGACATTTAGTGATCACAGCAGGTACCAGCTCATAGGTTAGCTTGTGGTCACTTATGATTGTAAGCATTGTTGTGGCGACTAGGGGGTAGACTCAGGTCGTGACGAAACTTGGTATCAAAGCCTAAGGTTTTGAAGTATCTTAGGGAGTCTAAATAGCTGCGTTGAGTAGAGTCTTGTACATGGGTGTGAAACGCATCACATTTATGGACAAGAGGCTACAAGATGTTTTCGGAAAAGTTTTCCTTCTTTTAGTATTTATGTCGTGCAAATGAGCATGAGCTCTATTAAAACCCTCTTTCTAACTCATACTTTATTTCATTTTTAAATAATGCCTTCCAAAAGAAATAACGTATGAAGGAACGTGAATCAACCCACACTTCTGCCTATTTAGGAAGATCCCCTGAACGAGCATATTTATCATGCCGAATTCAGATCTACTTTCACTACATTATCTCACTCAGTATCCACTCAGAATAATCAATAGGATTTTTCCCCAACCAATCTAGTCGCCAACACAACTGCAGCTAGGATTCAAGACTTTACCCGAATAAACCCTCCCTTATTTTTGGGATCCAAGTATGAGGAGGATTTGTAGGAGTTTCTTGATATGGTTTAAAAAGTGACTGATATTCTGAGTGTCACTTCGAGTGAGAGTGCAAAGTTGGATGCATATCAGTTGCAGGATGTAGCTCATACCTGGTATATGTAGTGAAAGAAGGATACGGGTGTTGAGGAAGGGCCTGTAGAGTGGGAGAAGTTTTCCATGACCTTCTTAGATAGGTTCTTTCCATTAGAGTTGAGGGAATCTAAGGTGCTGGAGTTCATTAATTTGTAGTAAGGTAATATAAGAGTGAAGGAATACTCACTTAAGTTTACTCAGTTGGCGAGGTGTGCTCCTTCAATAGTGGATGATAATAGGTCTAGAATGAGTAAGTTTGTTTCTATTGTAGCTGATAGTGTAGTGAAGGAGTGTAGGACCATAATGTTGATTAAGGAGATGAACCTATCTGGGCTAATGGTTCATGCTCAGCAGATTGAGAAACAGAAGCTTAAGGAGAAAGAGACAGAGAACAAGAGGGCCAGAATATATAGCTATAGATTTTCTCAGCTTCCATTAGAAACTTTCAGCCTCAGCTCTATCTTCAGCTATTACGCCAGTGCCAAAGTTTTGAAATGACAGTCGGGATAGGGCGCCAGGATCTAAGTTCTAGGGTAGTGTGAATAATGGTTGTACTAATCCTCTCTGCAAAAATTATGGTAGGAATTATTAGGATGTGTGTAAGGTTGGTAGTGATGCATGTTTTGGATGTGGTAAGACAGGCCACAGAGTCAGAGAATGCCCATAGGTGGGTCAACATAGTCAACATAATAGTTCCCAAGTTCCAGCCGGTAGCTCGAATTAGCAGGGTGCTGCTTCCAGTTCAACCAGTGGACAATGCCAAAACAAAATATATGCACTCTTATCTCGACATGATCAGGAAAGTTCTCCCGATGTGGTTACGATTACATTATAGTTCTTTCATTTTTATGTGTATGTTTTGTTAGACTCTGGAGCTTTACTTTCTTTTGTAACCCCCTATAAAGCAGTCGATTTTGGTGTTATCCCCCAATTATTAGCAGATCTTTTCTTAGTGTCTACTCTATTAGGTAGCTCTATTATAGCCAGATGGGTATACAGGAACTGTCTGGTTACATTATCCTAGAGATTTACCTTAGTTGATATCGTGGAGTTAGAGATGACTAATTTTTATGTTATTCTCAACATGGATTGGCTCCACTCATGTTATGCTTCAATGGATTGCAGAAATAGAGTCATCTAGTTTAAGTTTCCCAATGAACCAGTTATTGAATGAAGGGGTAGTACCTCAGTGCTTAGGGGTCAGATTGTTTCATATTTTAGAGTGAGAAAAATGATATCGAAGGGGTGTGTTTACCATTTTTTTCGAGTCAAATACTCCAATTTTAAGACTCCAAGTCTCGAGTCAATTTTAGTAGTAAGGTAATTTTCAGATATGCTCCTTAAAGATCTTCCCGGAGTCCCTCCCGAAAGGGAAATTGACTTAGGAATAGATCTTCTTCCAGATACCCAGCCTATCTCTATTCTGCCCTATAGAAAGGCTCCAGTTGAACTTAGGGAGCTAAAAGAACAGTTGAAAGATCTCTTAGACAAGGGATTCATCAGGCCTAGTGTTTCTCTATGGGGCGCTCCAGTCTTTTTCATGTGTAAGAAAAACAGTTCTCTCAATACGTGCATCGATTACCGTTAGTTGAACAAAGTCACAATCAAGAATAAGTATCCATTCCCTAAGATTGATGACTTGTTCAACCAACTTCAGGGTGCCAGTTATTTTTCTAAGATAGACCTCAGATTCGGCTATCATCAGCTTAGAGTTAGAGAATGTGACATTCCGAAGACAGTTTTCAGAACTCAGTATGGTCACTTTAAATTTCTAGTTATGTCTTTTGGACTAACGAATACCCCTTTCTCTTTCATGGACTTGATGAATAGGGTGTTCAAGAAGTACTTGGACATGTTTGTCATAGTTTTCATTAATGATATACTTGTCTAGTCCCGTAGTGAGAACAATCATGCAAACTATCTCAGAATTATATTGCAGACTCTTAGAGTCCATCAGTTGTTTTGCCAAATTTAGTAAGTGAGAGTTTTGGCTAAGATCAGTAACTTTTCTTGATCATATTATTTCCAGCGATGGCATTCAAGTTGACCCTCAAAAAATTAAAGTAGTGAGAAACTGACCCAGACTATCTCTCCATTAGATATCAGGAGTTTCTTAGGTTTGGTTTGATATTACAAAATAATTTATTGAAGGGTTTTCATATATTTCATCACCCATGTCTCAATGACTTAGAAGAAAGTTAAGTTTCAGTGGTCAGATTCTTACGAGAAGAGTTTTCAGGAGTTAAAGACTAGACTCACTTTAACCCCAGTTTTGACTTTGCCAGATGGATCAGATGGTTTTGTAGTTTATTGTGACGCTTCCAGAGTTGGTCTTGGTTGTATATTGATGTAGAGAGGTAAGGTCATAGCCTATGCGTCTAGACAACTTAAACCCCATGAGAATTACTACCCTACCCATGATCTTGAGTTGGCAGCAGCTGTTTTTACTTTGAAAATTTAGAGACATTATCTTTTTAGGGTTCACGTGGATGTGTTCACGAATCATAATAGTTTGTAGTATGTGTTCTCGCAGAAAGATTTAAATCTTTGATAGAGAAGGTGGATTGAATTGTTAAAAGATTATGATATAAGTGTGTTGTATCATCCGGGCAAGGCTAATGTAGTAGCAGATGCCCTTAGTACGTTGTCTATGGTTAGTGTTGCCCATGTTGAGGAGGATAAGAAGTAGTTAGTTAGGGAGGTTCATCAGTTGGATAGATTAGGTGTTCGATTGGTTGATTCAGCTGAGGGTAGTATATGGGTCCAGAATGGTTCGAAATCTTCTTTGGTTGCCGGAGTGAAAGAAAAGAAAAATAGGGATCTCAGTTTGGTTAAGTTGAAGGAATCAGTTAGAGATCAAAAGATAGAGGTTTTCTCCCAAAGGGGAGATAGTGTGTTGCGTTGTCAGGGTAGGTTGTGTGTTCCATTTGTTGATGGTTTGAGGTAGTGGATCTTAGAAGAAGTATATGCTGCACGATATTCCATTCACCCAGGAGCCACTAAGATGTATCGCGATCTGCGGGAAGTCTATTAGTGGTATGGTATAAAGAAAGAAATTGCAGAGTTTGTGGCTAAGTATTCTAATTATCAGCAGGTTAAAGTTGAGCACCAGAGGCCTAGTGGTACATTATAGGAGTTCAACATTCCCACTTGGAAGTGGGAAGTAGTGAACATGGATTTTGTGATAGGGTTGCCTCAGATGCGTCGTTAGCATGATTCTATATGGGTCGTTGTAAATAGAATGACCAAATTAGCTCATTTCTTGCCAGTTCACACTTCTTATTTAGCGAAGGATTATTCCAAGATTTACCTTAGAGAGTTGGTTAAGTTGCATGGAGTCCCCTTGTCTATCATTTCAGATAGAGGTACTCAGTTTATCTCTCACTTTTGGAAGGATTTTCAGAAGGGTCTTAGTACTAAAGTTAATCTTAGTACAACTTTTCATCCTCAGATAGATGGTCAGGCAAAGGGGAACATTCAAACCTTATAAGACATGTTGAGAGATTATGTTATTGACTTTAAAGGAAGTTGGGATGACCACTTACCTTTGATCGGTTTGCTTATAACAACAGTTATCACTCCTGTATTGAGATGGTGCCGTTTGAGGCTCTTTATAGGAGGAGATGTAGTTATCTTATCAGTTGGTTTGAAGAAGGTGAGGCTGCAGTAATAGGACTAGATTCAGTATTTGATGCAATAGAAAAAGTTTAGTTGATTAGGGAGAGGCTAAAGATAGCCCAAAGCCGTCAGAAATCCTACGTAGATGTAAGGGGGAGAGGACTTGAGTTTGATGTTGGTGACTTAGTCTATTTAAAAATCTCACCCATGAAGAGAGTGAAGGAATTTTGCAAGAACGGGAAGCTCTGTCCCCGATACTTTAGCCCGTTTAGAATCTTAAGTCATTTTGGAAAGGTGGCTTATGAACTTAAATTGCCTACAGATTTAGCCTCAGTACATTTAGTGTTTCATGTTTCCCTGTTGAAGAAATGTATTGTTGATTCAGCTATTGTTTTTTTATTAGAAAGCATGGATGTTTAGGATATCCTTTCTTACGAAGAAGTCCCATTTGAGATCCTTGATTGTCAGATTCGTAGACTAAGGAACAAAGAAGTTCCCTTGGTCAAAGTCCTTTGGCAGAATCAGTCCATTGAGGGAGCCACTTGGGAAGCAGAAGTAGCTATGCGAACCAAGTACCCTCATCTTTTCTCCGCAAACTCAGATTCAGCTTAAGGTGATGATTTTCCTCAGAATTGACTCTCTTCCATTCTCAGTTTCATCTATGAAATCCATTTCATATCATTGCATACATTCAGTTCAGTTCATGTGTCATGTTTTAGACTCAACCATGTAATCATGTTTAGAGCTGCGCATATTCAGTATATGATTTCAGTTTCCCTAGTATTCTCAGCTTAATCAGTCTCATTCGAGGATGAATGTTCCCAAGGGGGAGATATTATAATACCTCATAAAAGTCTTTACTCGTTTCAACTCTCAGTTGCATGTTAAGGGGTCCAAAAACTTGAAAATTTGGCTAAGTGTTGGGGTCTTAGCTATTTCCAAGAGCCCTGAATTTCGAGGATTTAGTTTTGGTCTTCCTGACCTTGGAATTTTGATTTTTGAGTTGACTCATGATCGAGGATGTTAAAAGTACATCTCAGGTGATTTTTGGAATTTTTGGACAAGTGTAAGGGCATGTTTGGAAACTCAAAGCAGTGGCAACACCGGGATTAGCCCGCGCTGCATGCTCCAGTGTATCCCTCCAGATTGTGCGCTAGAGCCCGTGCCACGCCCTCCATTCCGATGCTCCGTAGCCTGCACCATGACCTCTATCATGGCCAACTTCTATTTTTGGCATTTCAAGGGTATTTGGGTCTTTTCCCTTCACCTAATCAGTTCATAACATGAAATTTAGGTCCCTAAAGAGCATTATTTTCTCTTTTAATCAAAAATCCTCTCAAGAAATCCTCCCCTTTTCTCAAGAACAAACCCTAACCCATTCTCAAGCAATCGAGGAATTCAAGTTTCTAATCCACATAATCATCATGAATTAGATAGTTGAGGTATGTGTGATGTTCATCCATGGGACCTTTTCACCCATGGAGTCCAAGAATCCCATTTTAGTTTTAAATTATGAGTTTTTATTTGTTCAAGTTGAAATATCTTCATGAAGCTATTATTGATTTTGATTTTGAGTTATGTCTACAAGTGTTTTCGATGGGATGACCCATTACATATTTTGACTATTGAAATCCCTAATTCATGGTTTTAGTAGTTTAATCATTCTATCCTTGCATGCTTTACCTATTATAACGCTTAAATTCATAACTCTCATGTGTTTGATGAAATGTCTAAATGTTGGGTTTTGAGCAATTATACCCTACCATGGATTTTAATCCTTTATATGTCATCATTGTTATTTTCATTCAGTGCTGGTGGGTTATGAGCACCCAATATCTAGTTGTTTACATAAACTGTATCGGGTGGGGTCAAAAGAAGTTAAGAGGGGAAATGTCTAGAATACCCCCAAAATAAACTGTAAAAATCCCACAAGTGGTTATGAGTTGACTCTCCAACTCATCACCACAACATGCGACTGGTACCATCCAGTCATCATTAGAGCAGATTGTTGGACACCCATACACTATCCACCATAAGACTCATTGACCCAACTCGTCTCATGACCATACGACTCGTACAGTCTTAACCGTACCCAAGAAAAATCTAAAGAGATTGTCACTGGACAACATATGACTTCACACTATGACTCGTACCCTATCCTTACGACTTTTTGTCAGCCACTCGTACTCAAAGCCAAGTCAAGTTACTAAGTTTTAGATTAAGTAAAAGGACCAACCCAATGACCTATCACCAACCATACAATGCGTACCCACCAAGTTGTAACCACAACGAAAACTTAACCATTAACCACTAGACACCTTACAAGTTGCTTCACCTGACCCATGGCTACACTATACAACTCGTATGGTGAGTCATTACAAGGATAGTGAGCTCGAACCTTAGGAAATTTCCAAGGGCCAGAATCTAGGGTGTTTCAATTCTCCCCCCACTTGGACAATCGTCCTCGAATGATGGGACAAGACAGTACAAGCATGGTTTAAACCCCCAAAACTCTCTGCTTTTACCTTTAAGATAGAAAACAAAACGCCAAGGAATTTATCTTTTACCTTTAACAAAGACATAAAATAAGAATATTAAGAACAACACATACCTTGAGCACAAATTTTCATAATGGGGAATAAGAACAGATACTTGGACTTTATGTCCTCTTCAGCCTCCCATGTAGCCTCTTCCACCTTGTTGTTACTCCATAGAACCTTTACCGAGGCCACATCCTTGGTACACAACCAAAAAACCCGCCGATCTAATATCTTAATCGGGATATCCTCATAAGATAGGGAATCCAAAATGCTAATATCCTTGATAGTTACAGCTTTCGACGGATCATCCATACACTTCTTCAACATAGAAACATGGAATATCGAGTGAATGAAGCTCAAACTAAAGGGAAAATCCAATAGTACTTCATATCCTCTCCAGCTTCCTATGTAGCCTCTTCCACCTTGTGGTTCATCCATAGAACATTTACCGAGGCCATAACCTTGGTCTACAACCGACGAACCAGCCAATCCAAGATCTCAACTGGGATATCCTTATAAGATAGGGAATCCAAAATACTAATATCCTTGATAGTTACAACTTGTGACAGATCACCCATACACTTCCTCAACATAGAAACATGGAATACCAGGTGAATAAATCTCAAACTAGAGGGAAACTTCAAATCTTACGCAATATTACCAACCCTCCTCAAAATTAAGTATGGACCAACATACCGAGGATTGAGCTTCCCCTTGTTTCCAAACCGCATTACTCCTTTTATTGGAGACACTTTTAAGAACACCTTATCCCCAACCTCAAACTCCAACTTCCAACACCTTACATATGCATAGTACTTTTGGTAACTTTTGGAAACCTTAAGACTATCCCAAATCACCTTTACCTTTTCCATGGCTAGATGAATCAAGTCCGGAACAAATATATCCACCTCACCAACCTCGAACCACCTAATCGAAGATCTACACCTTCTATTATACAAGGCCTCAAAAGGAGCCATCCCAATTCTAGTGTGGTCGCTATTATTATAGGACAACTTTACAAGAGGCAAATGCTCAACCCAACTTCCACCATAGTCAATCACGCAAGTCCGAAGTATATCATCCAATGTCCTTTCTGCTTGCCCATCCGATTGCGGGTGGAAAACAGTACTAAGAATCACCTTGGTCCCTAAACCTTTCTAAAATGATAGCCAAAATTGAGATGAAAACTGCGTACCATGATCAGAGATGATAGAAACAGGTACCCCATGCAACTTCACAATTTCTTGAATATTCAACTTTGCATAATCCTCAGCCAAGAAATTAGTCCTCACAGTAAAAAAAGTGAGCCGACTTTGGCATCATATCCACAATGACCCAAACTAAATAAAATTGATTCCAAGATGAGAAATACCGGGAATGAAATCCATGTTGATCATTTTCCACTTCAACTTTGCAACTTAATTTCTTAATACAATCCCCCGGGCCTCATGTACTTAACTTTCACCCATTGGTACACCATGCACTTAGCCATAAAATTGGCCACATCCTTCTTTATATTGTTCCACCAATATATCTTCTTGAGGTTGTGATACATTTTTGTCAAACCAGGATGAACAATATAGCGTGACTTGTGCGCCTCAACCAAGATCCTCTCCCACAAATTGTCAATATTAGAAACACATAATCTCCCTTGGTACTGCAAGGTACCATCACCACTAATCTCAAAGTCCATCACCTTCTGCGCACCTATATCACCCTTGATCCTCATCAAGATAGGATCCAACACCTGCTTCTCCTTTATTTCAGCACCAAGAGACGACTGCGCCACCTCTTGCACAAATACATCACCATTCTCAGAGTCCAAGATCTGAACTCCATGGTTAGACAAATAGTGAATATCCTTCACCAACTCCTGCTTTTACTTATCCACATGAACTAGACTTCCCATGTAAAAACTGATAAGAGCATCAGTAACTACGTTAGCTTTATCTGGGTGGTAGTGAAGACTTATATCATAATCCTTAAGGAGCCCAAGCCATATCCTTTGCCTGAGGTTAAGGTCTTTAAAAGTAAACATGTATTGCAGGCTCTTATGATCAGAAAAGATATCTACATGCACCCCATATAAATAGTGATGTCAGATCTTCAATACGAACACCACAACTATCAATTACAAGTCATGATTTGAATAGTTCCTCTCATGCACCTTGAACTGTCTAGAGGCATAAGCTATCCCCTTGCCATATTGCATCAAGACGGAACCAAGCCCTACCTACACGGGATGCATCATAGAAGACCACAAACCCATCAGTGCCTTCTGAAAAAGTCAAGACTGAAGCCGAAGTTAGCTTTTTCTTTAGCTTTTCAAAACTACCCTCACAAACATCAAACCACAGGAACTTTACCTTTTTCTGAGTCAACTTATTCAATTACCGGTAACCAATACACATTCAAAGGGAACCTTTCTTCTTATGCACGAATAACACCGGTACACTCTATAGGGACACTCTAGGATGGATGAAACCCTTATCTAAGAGATCCTTTAGTTGCTCCTTAAGCTTCTTTAACTCAGATAGAGCCATTATATACGGAGAAATAAAAATTAGATGGGTGTCCAAAACAAGATCAATCCCAAACTCAATCTTCCTATTAAGAGGAAAAATAGGAAGGTCATCAGGTAAAACCTCAAGAAATTCATTCACCACCAGGACAAAATGCAAAGAAGGACCCCCCGAGTTAGAATCTTTAACTCGGACCAGATGATAGAGACACCCATTAGAGATTAGTCTCTGAGCTCTAAGATATAATATGAACTTTCTCTTAGGAGCTAGAGAACCCCCCCCCACTAAATAACTGGCTCATTAGGGAACTTAAAGATGACCTTACGGGTTTGACAGTCTAGAGACGCATAACACTAGTGCAACCAATCCATCCCTAATATGCTATCAAAATCAATCATGTCTAATTTAAATAGATCCACCAAAGTTTCTCGACCAACCACAGATACCACACAATCCCTATAGACTCTTCTAGCACCGGGGTAGAAATATAAGAAGGGTCTGAAACACACTCGGGACCAAAACCAAAATGCACAACCACTAATGGGGTAACATAAGAGAGAGTGGACCCTGGATCAAGCAAATAGTACACATCATGGGAAAAGAGTTTCAACATACCAGGCACGATATCAGGAGATGGCTCAGACTCCTATTGGGTAGTGGGAGGATAGAGATAGTTTCAACCATCACCAAAGCTAGACGGTGTACCCTTTGGTACCAGAGCTGATGAAGAGGGAACTAGGACCTTGTTTTCCCTAGAGGCAACCTTACCAACATGATAGTTTCTAAGCATATGCCCATACTGACCATAGTTGAAGTACCTGTCCCTTCCATCATCTTAGAAACCCCGATGCAATCTACTATAAAACTTACAGAAAGGATATAATAAAGCTGATTGGGCCCCACTAGCCTGAGATTAGGCTCCTTGTTCCCTGAAGTTGAAGCCACCTTGGAAATTCCTGTCACCAAAAGGCTTTGGGTAGGGATCACTAGCCGTCGAGTAAGACCCAAAATTGCCCCACTTTTTCTTGGGCCACTTACCACCATCTCAGCCATTCTACTATTGTCCACTATCCTGTTTAAAAAATCTAAACTTCTTTATCTGTCTCTCCCCTATCTCCGCCTTCTTCTTTTACTTTTTCTCTACCTTTTACATGCACACAACTAGCCTGGAGATATCTATGTCCTTGTTTAATAAGACAACCTTACTCTCTAAAATTAGGTCTCGAGATAACCTAGAAAGGAACTTTCTCATTCTAGTCCTCATGCTAGAAACTAACTCCAGAACATATCGAGACAGCTGGTGAAACTTCAAGGCATACTCTTTGACAGAAATCTTACCTTGCTTCAAATTAACAAATTCTTCTACCTTAGCTTCTCTCAACTCCTAAGGAAAAATATGGTCCAAGAAAGCATTAGGTAATTCCACCCATAGAGCTGGCTCATCACCATCACCCCAGGACTAATCCCATTCTTATACTACTAGTACGCCATATCTTTCAGCTGGTAGGCAATAAACTCCATGACATCTACATTAGTGGAATGCATAACATAGAAGATCTTTTCCATCTCATCCAAAAAACCTTCAGGATCTTTCTCAACCTTAACACCAGTAAAGGTTGGATAATTTAACGTCATGACTAGTCAACCCTTGTGGCCTCAAAAGATGGAGTGACAGATGCACCACGCACAACCTGAGAAGCTATCAACTATGCCAACATATAGATAGAATGATGAAACTCAGTATTTGTCACATTATCCTGAGGATCTAAATGAGGACTTGAAGGAACTAGTGGAACTCAAGAAGGGCAATCAGGTACTGGACCTCTAGACTGAGTCTGGACTCTATAAGCCAAATGGTTTCCATCAACATAACCCTTAGGTGGAACACAGGAGTTTCTGTGAGCTTCAGATTATCGAGAAGGCATGATCTGAAAAGCAAACAAATGGGAGTTAGTGAATAATTTAGGGCTTAGACTCTACAGCTCAAAAACAAAACATAAGAAAGAGAAACATTCCTAAATGACTTATAGCCTCTCTCTTAAGTGCATGGCATACTACACATCCTTAAAAGAGACTCTAATTGACATGACTTTGTGGACTCCTAATTTACCATGAACCTAAGGCTCTGATACCAATCTGACATGACCCGAATCGGGGCCTAGTCGTGTTAGGCATCTCAAGCCTGACCCAGATCGGAGATCACCCTCAAAATACAACCATAACCACCCTGCACCCTATATCAGATGAATTTCAAACATATAAGAAAATAAAACAAGATTAATTAAAAAATATTTAAAAAGTACATAACCATATCCAACCAAATATCCAATCAAATATGCAATCAGTGTCAGCCCCCATACCAATACCAATACCAAGGTTGACACCAATACTGACACCACCCATGCCCATATTAGTCACACAAAGCCTCTAACTGAAATCCAAGAACATTCGATTAGGACATGCCCCCTACCATAGCCAAAACCAAAGTCCAAGAAATAACAAAAGTATAAAAAGAAGTCCATATCATGAAATGGAGTCTTCCAGAATATGGAAGCTCACCACTTCATTCTGACACAAAGTTGTCCTCAAATTTAAGTCACTAAGGAGTAGTAGTAGTATGGACGGTTTTGCATCGCTTGGGGATACAATATTTGAATACGATTAGCAGGTGAACACTAAAATGTACTCAGGAATAAGGATAAAATAAAGCCATTATTTAAAACCAAAGTAAATAAACATATACAATCACATATATACATATATACCATGCCGGGAAAGGGAACCGGTTTGGTATGCATTTAAAAACTTTAACCTAGGTTTTATAACTTTACCGTCATAATCCACCCATGGGCTATATGGTTCCAGTGTCACCTTCTAAATAGGCCCTATTGCATGTAGCTGCACAAATCAAAGATATCATAGAGGCCGGGGATTCCCGTGTACCCTTCACCCTCCATGATACATATATACAAGTATAAACTTGGGGGATTCACGTGTACCCCACAAGAATATGGTCACCAAGACCAACCCAAATGTCAGTAAACATGAGTTCCTAATGTCCATCCATCAAACTCACCACTTCACGATTAGATATCACAACCTGCCATTATTGCCAGTTAAAATATTTAGCACAAAATCAAACCACAAATTCCATAAGTCAAGTATCAAGGAATCATAAAGTGGTATCGTCATATCGACTATATCTTGTAAGCAATGTCACTAGCCAGCACTTAGGGGAATCCCATGTACCCCACAAGATTTTCAATTAAACCAAAGCCATGGATACCAAGGCCTTTTTAAAGCATTTGAAACCAACCAACCCAATTTAGGTTCCATTAACATATTATGCAATGCAAAGTTTTCAATAATAGTAAAACTATGTGACCCTTAGAATACATCCATTGTAATCTTATGAGCCCGAAAGGAGGAACAAGAGGGTAGAATATGGGGTAAATAGAATAGGATTGTAATCTTTTATAAAATGAACTTATAATTTACACTTAGGGTAGAAATATACCTAAGTGACCTATTTGGTTCACTTACAAGATAAAATATGAATGCATTTAACTTGGTTCTCATATCGCTGCTCAATGATGTAGTTGTGGGTCTTAGTTAGATAGGTTATTAGAGGCTTACAAGACCATGATCATAATATCAATCCTGTGAATCAACGACCAAGATAAGTAATCTAACCAATGAAGTTCAGTGGTGTAGTATGATTGTTCACAGAGCCTTAACCCTAGGCTTCTCTCTATTGATTGTTCAAGCACTTTACTTTTCTGCATTATTTACTTTACTATTAGTTATAACGTTCAAACTCTCGTGGTTATGTTTGCACTAAATTAATCTTAATAGTGAACTAGAATTGGATAGTCGTCAACATAAGTATCTGAGGGACCGATATTTTGCTTTTTATAAGGCTACTATATTACTTGGTGAGACCACGTAAACTTGCGTGTGCACTTGGATGCAGTATAAGTTCTTGGCGCCGTTGCTGGGGGCTTGTAATTTGGCAACTACATTTTTTTTAGTTTTACTTTTTGGATTTCTTTGGTGCTTTTACTTGGTCTTGGTTTTGAATTTGCAGGCACATGTTAACAGACTAGTAAGCTAACAAGGGATAAGAAGTTGGTTGAATTCGACTTCGAACTCGAGCAACACTTACACCAAAGTAGGAGAGAACCAGTCCTTTTCTACCACATCCCACAAATTAACAAAGAATAAGATATTTCTGCTCCCATGACTGAGTATCCACCAGCCTACAGGATAGTTTGCAAAGTGGCAATCCCACTTGCAATAAATTTTACCTCCCCTATTTAAAGACCGGTTGCTGGAGGTAGATTCGAGCTAAAGTAGAAAATGGTGTAGATTTTGCATAGTAGTGGACAATTTATTAGGCTATCACATGAAGATTCATAAGTCCACTTATAGAACTTTTTGGAGATCAGTGATACATTCATCCCTATAGGTGTGTCAACTGATTATGTGAGGCTGATACTCTTCCCCTTTTCACTGTTGGGGGATGCAAAGAAGTGGTTGAATGTTGAGCTGGTAGGTTCAATCACAACGTAGGATGAATTTCCTCGAAAGTTCCTTATTCATTTTTTTCTATCTGGCAAGACTGTGAGACTCCACAGTGAGATTGTGAGCTTCAAATAGAGGCCAAATAAAAACCTATATCATGCTTGGGAGAGGTTCAAATCTCTTCTTTAGGACTGTCCACATCATCAATAGTCCAATAAGGTACTAGCTCACACCTTTGTTGAGGAACTTGACCATAACACGTAAATTTTGTTAGATTCAGCTATAGGTGGTTAAGTATTTGAAAAGACCTATGATGAGCTATACACCTTTTTGAACTAGATTTCTCAAGGGAATTCGAATTGGCATGGTGATACCTCAAAAAGTTCAATTAAAAAGGTTGCATGCATGATTGAAGTTGACAGTATTATAACCTTAGCCGCCCAACTATTAGCTTTGTAGAACCAAACAATGACACAATTCAGCAAGTTGGGTGTGCAAAAGTCTTAGGATCTGGTTAATACAATATGATATACTCTAATATGGTGTGAGCCTTGTGGCAATAGTGGCCACTCTGCAGATATGCGTGGTGCAAATTCTGAATCAGTCAATTTTATGGGCAATGCTTAAAGGACAAATTATGGTAATGCCTACAACCAAAAGTGACCAACTCAAGCACCAAATTACTCATGGAACAACAACCAGCAACAACAGTTTTAGCAACATCAACAAAACTCACATTCCAGTAACATAGAGAAGATATTAAAGAAGACCATAGACACCCAAGAACAGATGGCTGCTGAACTCAAGAATAAATATATACTTTAGAAGATTTTGGAATATCAGTTTGGGAAAATACAACAGGCATAAAACACCAGGCCTCAAGGTGGTTTGCTAAGTGACAATAAACTTCCTAAGCAACTGATAGTAATCACTTTGAGGGGTGGTAAAAAGTTAATTAATAAACCTCCAAAAACAAATAAGGAGGTAGATACAGAATTAATTCCTCAACCAATTGTAGATAAAAGTACTGATTATTCGAGAAAGTCTGAGTACCCAAAAACTAAAGTTGCTGAACAAGTTAAGAAGAGACCACCACCACGATATCCATAAAGGATGAGAAAAGAAAAAGAGAATGCATTCTTTAAGAAGTTCTTTGAAACGTTTAGAGAGCTTTATATTAACCTTCCGCTTTTAAATATTTTGCAGGAAATGCCAAAGTATACTAAGTACATGAAGGACATGGTGACTAATAAAATTAAGTTGCAGGATATTAAGAAAGTAACACTTACTGAGGAATGTAGCTCTGTGGTAATACAGAAGATGCCCAAAAAGCTTAAAGACCTTGGGAAGTTCACTCTCCCCATTTAGATTAGTAATAATAAGGTGGCCCACGCACTAAGTAATATTGGGGCAAGTATCAATTTGATACTCCTATTGATGTTCAACACTCTGGGCTTGGGGAATCCAAGACCAAGCTCTTTGATACTCTAAATGGCAGACCAATTCATAGTCTGTCTTGAAGAAAACATCGAGGATGTTCTCATAAAGGTCAGTAAGTTTATTATCCCTGCTGATTTTATTGCTTTGGATTTAAAGAAAATAAAAGGGTGCAGATTATCTTGGGAAGTCCATTCTTGGCGATAGGAAAAGTATTGATAGATGTGAGAGAAGTCACGCTCACAATTAGGTTGGATGATGAAGGTGTGGTCTTCAAAGTTTACAAACCACTCAACACACTATCCCATACAAAGATTTATGCATGATTAAAATAATAGAAGTAGATGAATGTGGGGTGGTGGATCCCAATCCACCAAAGATATCTTCGTACTCTCTCATTGAACTGCCCAAGCCACAAATACTGAAGCCTGAAAGAATGCCGATGGATGATCCTAAAAAGATCTATTAACCTTGAGATTTCATACTCAAAAGGTTAGAAATGAGTATGATGATGGCCTCTAAGTAGGAGAAAGAGGATGAAGGAAAATGACTACGTATGATTTAGGCTGTGCTGTGACACTAAATCAGGTGCTGACTGGGAGGCAAACCAAGTAAAGTAGGTATTTATTTTGTTGGTATTTTTAGGTTTTACTTCACGTAGTTTTTATTTTTGTTGAGTCACAGGTTGATGGAAAGTATGAGTACCAAAAATATGAGCTAAGGAGCATGACGAAGACTAAGTGTGGAGTCCCCGGACCCTCTTAATGATAAAAGATACTACTAGCTAAGCCTATAGGCCTCAGAAAGTATTTGTATCTTTACTTTTAATTTTACTTAGGGGACAAAGTAAATTTTTAAGTGCGGGGTGGGGAAATTCCCATTGTTTTGGGTAAAGTGATGCTGTAGGATTTTAAGTCTTAGTTGTTTTCATAATTTTTGTGTTAAAATTGAGAAAGTTTTAAAAATTACAAAAAGATTCTCTCTTTTTAGTTTTTAGTTGTTTGAGTCTGTCTAGTAGGTGTATACTTCACCCCTCCCCTCTTTTGTGGTTGCCTTTTTCAGTTCTTCTCCACGAGGGTGTCCCTTTATCCTTTTTATTTTTAGGAGTAATTTTGAAATTTTTGTTTTAGGAATAAGTGGGATGTTATTATTGGTGCTATATATGATTGCATGATTCAAGCTATTTTGGTTGTAAGGAACATATTGATTGTGTGAATGATTACTTTTACGACTCCTAGGCTCTAGTTTATACCTCTTGTACTTGTTGGCTTAATGTTGAATTCATGTGATTGTTTGGTTAAGAGTCTATAATGATCCTACTTGATCTAAGCATGTTCCATATGTGTGTGAGGTTTTGTGCATTCCTTGTTATACTTGATGTCTAAAACTTGCTTGGTGTGTATGCAAAGCAAAATAAAGAGTGTGGGTTTAGGAGATGATATAGGAATTTCTTTGATAGCCATATTTATACATTTTTTCTAACCTACCCTTGTGCATAATCCTAGTTAACCCCATTGAGACTTTAGATTTTTATTTGTTAGCCTTATATATAGCCTGATTCCCTTCTTTAATTGACCGCCAAAGTTCCTAAGAACTTTAGTGTAAAATTAATTGAGTCAAGGAGTTTAAAAATTCAAGTAGAAGAAAGGTAAAATTGAAGCCCCAAAGTAATAGTTATTGATGTGTACAATTGATGTGTTGGGGTTGGAAGTGAAAAGAACATTTGTGCAAAAATTGAATCATAAATTAATAGATTATACTTCCTTCTATGTTGCATATGAGTGATCTTAATGAGATGAGGCAAAACAAAAGATATGGGTAGACATAAGTGGTGGAAATTTGTTGTTAGAGGTAAATTGAATGAAAATTGTGATGTATTAAAGCTCTTAGGGAAGATAGTCACTATTCTTAACTAAATAGTTCCTATCCATCCCTTAGCCTACATTACAACCCTGAAAGACCTACTTGATCCTGAGCTTTAACACTCTGACATTAATAGAGTACTACACTAAGGGAAAGCCTATGGTTCATCTTGTGCAACTTGTGAATTCTTTGAGAGGGTGAGCGTAATTTGATTCTTATACCCATATTGTGATAACTGCATCTATGTGAGTGAGTATGGATAACTCTCTTATGGTGAGGGAACATATTTGATGATAGTTGGGTGATTTTTATGATGTATTTGATTGAGAGATATATATGAGTTTTCCAACTTGGTGAGTTAATTTTGAGGCTAGGATGTTTTGGAGTAGTATTCTTGAGCTTTCAATTATGTATTTAACATGCTTAGTGTGGAAACTTGCATTCTGTGCAGTCATTGTAGCACTAGCTCGAGTGTCTTCCTTTTAGTAGAAGTGTGGATTCATCTCTGATTATGATGATTAAAAAGTTGTTCGAGAACGACCAAGGCTTAAAGTGCGGGGTTGCGATCTGAGGTGGATTTATGCACCTCAGTGTTTTATCCGTTCTTATTTAGCTTTGTTTTGAGGATTTCTTGTATGATTAATGTGTTAATATTGATATAACTGAGCATATAAGTGTTAAATTACCTAATTTCAATGTTTAATATGTTTTTTAAACAAGTTTGTACTTAATTTGGTCACTTAGAGTTTAGACGAGAAAACTAGAGTTACTAGCTTGAGCTATGTATTATTCTAGTTGATCTAGATGAACTCTAGTGTGTGTAACGAGGTACTAACGGTTTGATTGTGTAATTATGTGTGTAAAAACTTGTTTATAGTGTTTAAGGTTCAATTGAATCAAGCCAAGAGTCAAAACTAAGTTAAAGATCAAAAGGGAGAAACTAGTTCTTAGCTAAGGTTTCTACTTCACCGTTGAGGATTGTGTGTTGTTTTGAGCTCTAATTCATGGTGTTTGATGATATAGGATTCTTGGTGATTTGGTTATGATAATATATGGATGATACACAATCTGTAAATCAATTGGAAACAACATCACAAGGCTTGGAATGGATGGACAAGAGTACGGGACAAGATTTGACGTAAAATGGATGTTTTAGAGTGATAGCACATTGCAGACCTTATCCATTGCTATATGGTCTGCACCATGGACTTGGGAGATTCCTAAGGGAACACAAAATAGTGTGTTCCAATGATATTGGGATGACACATACTCTAGGCTTCGCTATAGATGGCGCGTTGCGGATCTATGCTGGCTTCAGCCATTTTGTCCTCCTATAAATAGGACACTTGAACATGATGCAAAACACCTTGGACGGCCTTGAAACTTTGAGCGAGTCTGGATGATACATAAAATATGGTTTTTATTCCTTTAATTTAGTTTTTTTTTTACAGATTTTATCATGTATTTATCTATCGTAATTACGGTTATGTCCATGAGCGGTTAAAACCCCCCTTTCTGGGGTTAAAGCGAAGAACATGATTACTATTTCTACGAATTGATTTGGTTTTGATTAATTATCATATTTTCTTTTTTAATCCCTTTTATCACTATTTTAGGGATTTTATACCCATAGAATACATCAATTGTCATCTTGTGAGTCCGAAAGGAGGAATAAGAGGATAGAACGTGGGGTAATTAGAATAAGATTGTAAACTTCTACAGAATGAAGTTATAATTTGCTCTTAGGATAGGAATATACCTAAATGACCTATTTGGTTAACTTAGGGGATGAAATATAAATGAATTTAACTAAGTTCTCACATCCGCGCTCAACGATGTAGCTGTGGGTTTAAGTTAGATAGGTAATTAGAGGCTTGGAAGACCATAATCATAATATCAATCCCGTGAATCAACAACCAAGGTAAGTAATCTAGCCAACAAAGTTAAATGGCGTAGTATGATGTTTGTCGAGCCTTAACCCTGGGTTTCTCTCCATTGATTGTCCAAGCACTTTACTTTTCTGCATTGTTTACTTTACTGTTAGTTATAACTCTCAAACTCTCATGGTTATGTTTGCACTAAATTAATCTTAATAGTAAACTAGAATTGGATAGTTGTCAACACAATTCTCTGAGGGATCGATATTAGGCTTTTTATAAGGCCACTGTATTACTTGGTGAGACTATGTACACTTACGTGCGCGCTTGAGCGTAACAGTACCACCTACGGCCCGAAGGTGGGTTTGTAGATAGTCACCAACATACCTTTCCCCGATTGTTTCAAATTGATTTCTTAGGGTTTCCATGTATCCTATATACACTCCTATGATGTTTTTAGGCATTATTATGTACATTTAGTCAAGTTTTCCTCTTTTTTCTTAGGATTTGAATTATAGGGTTTCTATGTAATCTTTAAATACCCTTTTTACATTTCTTAGTGGGGGGAATAGCCTAGATAGGCCCTTTGGGGCTAAGTTTATATCATCCATAAACATCTTTTGATTCTAGGATTGACTTGTGATCTTAAGATCTTATTGTTCTTAGTTTTCTTTTTTGGTCTATTCTTCAAGTTGAGACTTTGGGTTTTCTTCTTTTAATATTGTAAGCTTAATTCTTTAATTTTGTCTGTGAATTCCATGAATTATTTTGAGACTATGAGGGATAATTCCTTTAGCTATGGTTGTGGGAACCCTGGCACATTAATAAAGTAGAGGAAGTACCAAGTCATTCTAGATAAAGATCCTTGCATGTATTGGGGTTTTATTCAATTTGATTGTCTTCTTAATGGGTGCACATATTAGGATCAACCTGTATTTACTACGAACTCGAGATGGGAGGTAGATATTGTGAAAACAAGATCACAATAGTAATTTGGAGTTAATTACCAAAATAAGATTACCTGTACTATCTACTTAAGACGACTAAATTTCATCTAATAACTTGAGACTCAAAAGGTAATAGTTAAACTAGATCCAGAATAAGGGTTAGTAAGGTGATACCTTGAGAATAAAAAGGTAAAGTGTGAAATCTATCACTGAGTCCATAAGACACTTGATGCTACATAACTTATCCGATTCTACAAACAAGGTATTGGAATAGTTTGATAATGCTGATAAATCTACGAAGTTAGAATCTAGGGGGAACACGAGCCTAGTATTCTCCTTAGATTGATTACAAATTCAAGCATCCAATTATTGTTACTTATTTCTAGTTACTACAAATTCTCCCTTTGAATTTTCTATACTGCCTGGTGATTTCAGCAATCTCGAGAGATATATCCAGGCTATTTCTGCACTCCATACTTCCTTGTGTTCCCATACCATATCTACCATACTCTGAGGAATACGGTTTTATATTAACTGGTTAAAGTTGTTGAAGTTGTTAGTTTTTTCTTTTCTATTTATCATTGGGCATACGCTAGTGTATGCCTACTCTTCTTGATATGAAAACCTATCCAGGGGAAGTATAGAGTGATGAATACTTCTTTATTATTGATCCTTATCTTTTTGATATGGTGTGTTATTGCAGGAGTGTGGTAGATATAGTGTAGGAACATAAGGAAATCCTGATAGAAATATTGACGCACTTTGATAACAAAAATCATGAGCTTATTCAAAAGGTTGATATGTTTGGCTTGGATATTCACCACTTACAAGTAGAGTAAAATTAAAAAGTGGGGCTACTTGTAGGTCTGATGTCCTCTTAGGGTTTTTTTTGTCGTCTCTCTTTTCCTCAGAGTTTGTTCCTAGTAGAGCCAGTATATTTAGGATGTATTATGTTGTTTTTTGTATTGTGTTTATGTTTAACTAATAAGAAAATTAGTATCCAAGGCAGTTGATGGCACATAACTTATCATATTCTGCAAGCAAGGTACTAAAATAATTCAATAGTGCACAATAAATCTATAGAGTTATAAGCTAGGGTGAACATGAGCCTAGTGTTTGTCTTAGATTGATTACAACCTCAAGCATCTAGTTATTGTTACTTCTTGCTAGTTACTACAAATACCCCCTTTTACTTTTCTGTAATGCCTGGTGATTTCAACAAGTTCAAGTAAGATTTCTAACGTATTCCCTGTGGGATTGACCCCAACCTAGTTGGGTTACTATATTTTGACATCGACCACGTTATCCTTCTTTGGTGGTGTAATTTGAACGATATCAAATTTTTGATGCCGTTGTCAAAGAATACAGTTTTGGAGTTATTGATTGGATTTGTTGAAGTTTTTGGGTTTTATTTTCGTATATTTTGCTACTCTTCTGGATATGACATATTTATAAGAGAAAGGGTGGAGTGTTGATGACTCCTTATTTATTGATCCTTACCCTTTTGATATAGTGCATTATTGCAGAAGTGTGACTGATATAGTATGGGAACATAAGGAGAGCTTGATAGACACAGTTATACTCCTTAAAAAAGGAAGACATGATCTTATTCAAAAGGTTTTTAGTTTTGGCTAGGATATTCACAACTTGATAGATGACATGAAGGCAAAGGTTGATACGTGTAATGCCCAAAAACTTAGCTATAAGTTATGTGAGGCTTAGAAGATTCTTAAGAGCCAACTTGAGGAGTAAAAAATAAAGAAGTCAACAATTATTCATACTCTTATGGATAATGTCACTATTAAGGAGAGAATACTATAGTTATATGGGGATGTGTATTCAAATGCAATTCTCGAGTTGGGCATATTGAACCTTAGTGTAAAATTTTTCCATATTGTGTTTAGATAGTCAGATCTTCATCGAGCCATCCGAACCCGAAGAAGAGTGCAAGAAGAAGGAAACATATTTCTATATTCTTGACTTTGTTGAGCCAGAATCAAAGAATTACATTCCGCACATAAGGGCTAAGAAGTACAACTTGCCTCATCTATTACTTGGGTCTTTTATTTTTATACCACCGCCTATTGAGCATAATAGGAAATCAGAAAAACATTTAGGGGTGTAATTCATTAGTTAAAAGTAGAAAGGGAAAATTGAAGGCCAACTCTCGGGGTACCTTGATGAAGTCTGTGTAATCAAGGTACCTATGGGATTGTTGGTGATGTCTGAGTAACCAATATAGTCACATCATACCGCAGTGTTAAATTAGGCGCTGCTTTGGAGGAAACCCAAGGTATTTTATTATTTGTACGTGTTATTATGATTGACGTCAGATCTTTGCACCTATGGTTCTATAAGTATGTTCTTAACTCTTTTGTTTTATAGCAGTCAAATGCATTGGGGACAATGCATGTCTAAAGTTAAGGGAGGGGATGCTTGTGGTTCTTGATGTCCTCTTGGGGTTTTTGTTGTCGTGTCTCTTTTCTCTGGAGTTTGTTCCTTGTAGAGCCGGCATGTTTAGGATGTATTGTGTTTTATTTTGTATTGTATTGTATTTATGTTTAACTAATGATAAAAATGAGTATCCAAGGCATTTGATGTAGTTTGTTTTGATTTTTGATACAAATGATACCCCTCCGATGGAATTCGTTTTGCACTGTGTGATGTATATATATGTGACCATCGCAAATCTCATTATGGAATTAGAATTAGTGGCATGATAATCATAGCTAACAGTTGCATGAACTGGATAGGTAGTATTTTGTGATGCAAACTTGTGCTAAGTATGGGTGAGATACTACTGTGTTCCATTTGTGTGTTGAATTCAGAACCTGCCCGGGTAGTCTTACCTAGGTTGTAGGATAGTCGGTTTGGAAAAGATCATAGGCCGTTCTTGAAATAAGTCCACTTTTAGCCTAAACGACCTTCTAAATGTGAGTAAGTATCCCTTGATCCCTATTTTGAGCCTGTATAGCCTATTTTTCTTGTTACACCTTTCACCTTCCTATTTTTGTTACAATGAACTTGTTCTAGCTCTGATCCTCCTAGGATATTACACACCTCAACTCAAGCAAATTGCCTATGTTGAGGGTGACTATTATAGAGGTGCATAATGTGAAGTGGGTAATAAAAAGGGTAAATAAGAGAAAAGAAAGTGGGGCTAGGTGTGGTAAAAAATTCAAAATTAAAAAGAAAAAAAAAGAATAAAAGAAACCATACCCAATTTAAATGTGCAATAAAAGAATTAAAAAGGAGAAATAAGGGTGGAATAATGGAAATTGGTTGAGTAGTGGACGCCCAAAGTAAGTGTAGTGCCAAGGAGGCTTAGTCACAAAAAATGTCCATATGTATCATACCAGCCTCTAGACTACATTACAAGCTAAGTACAGACCTATAGTGATCTTAACCTGACTTTCTAAAAGCTAAGGTAACTAAAAGAAGGGCAATCCTATGGTATTCTGAGCACATGGATTGGAACATCTTTGTGATAGTGAGTGTCTTATGATAGTCCCTACATTGACATTCCTGATTTCATATGAGTGATCGGGACTTCTTTAATGTGAGGGCGTATGGTTTATGTTTCTAGATGCTTACTTGTTTGGGTAGTGTAAATTGTACATATACATGGTTGTTTGTTGATAATACAATGCCATAACTTAATTCTCTTGTGTCATATTATTGTCTTCATTGATACACACAGTTGATTTTCAAGTATTAAAATAAGAGAGGGGTAATGTTCTTGAGCTTAAAGTTGATGATTGATTTCCATAGACAACTTAGGTTTCTCTTTCCTAAGGACATGCAACGTTCTTAATTGAGGGTCTTGATGTGCCATGGTTTAATGACACTTATGATGCTTAAACTTGGAGAATATGCATGAACTTAATGCTATTTTTTGGATTTGGTGTGTTTTTGGAGTGATTTTGTAGGAAACTAGGTGTTGGAAGCTAACTAGAAGAAATCAAAATGAAAATCCAAAAAATGACCACTTACTTTGGCACCTACGCCATGTCGGTACCACCTACTGGGCGTAGGTGGCTCCGTAGGTGTCAGAAAATAAGATTCAGAGAGCAACTTTTGGAGGAATACCTACGGCCCCCAACCTAAGGGGCTTAGGTACCACCTATGGCCTGTAGGTGGTCATCGACACACTTTTCCCGAATCATTTCTGTAATACCCCAGAAAATTTTTCGTCGAAATTTTGTGCGTAAACGTATTGGATCCTATCTTCGAGAATGATTTATAATATTTTTGTGTGTCATTTCTTGGATTTCGATACACTTTTTCGTATAGAATTGAATAAGCTTTCCAACGATATGTGGATCACCCAAAACGTACAATCGATCGATGAGTTACGACCATTCCGATCAAACTACGACCATTCCGATCGAACTGTGAACAGTAAAATGTGCAGGAAAAAAAATACTGCAGCCAGGTGATTTTTTTGGTCAACTTCAAACGATCATAACTACTTGTACATAATGAACTGTGTGAGCTTGTATATATCAACGGAAATCCCTGAGAGTCTTCTTTCCAATAAAATTGGTTTCATCCAATTTGGACATCGGAGTAAAACATTATGGGCAATTTACTTCAGCCTATCGGATAGATCACTGAGGGACATATTCGGGTTTTATTTGTTTCTTAGGGGCATTTTGGTCTTTCACCACTCTTTAAACCTCTATAAATACCCCATTCATCTGAGAAATTGTATTATTTTCCTCTCATTTCTCTTATATGTGTATATATATATATATATATATATATATATATATATATATATCAAGTTAGGGTTAAGGTTTTGAATTGGGGGAAATTAATTGGAGGCTTTGATTCAAGAATTCCTTCCGTCAATCTCTTCCGGCCACGAAATCTAAGGTATGCAAGTGTTTATCTATGGACTCCTTTCGTCCATAGAGTCCACGAATCCCTTTTTGAAAGTTCAAGTTATGTATATATAAATATTATATATATATATATATATATATATATATTTTCTAGACTTTGATGATGTATATATATATATGTTGATTGATATTTGATGGTTGAGATATATATGAGGATTATGTATGTTACTTGATATATATATATGATGATTATGTGTGTTGGATGAGATATATGAGGTGGCGGAAAACATGAGAATTTGACGAATTCACCAATGCCTAAAAGTGCATGTAAGGTGTTTGTGGAATTGTCTAAGAGGCTATAAATTTACGTTCTTAGGATATAATAAGTTCTAAATGACTAGACTACTTTCTATGTATACGTTCAACATGAACTCCATGTTATTGCCTAAAATTGGGAATGTTGTGTGGAAGGCTTATGATATGGTTGTAAGTGCGGACGAGGGATTAGTTGGTGGAATTAAGATGAATGATGGTGTTGTAGCACATGTAATTGTTCATACTGACCTATGCCTAAATGGTGCATGCAAGGTAATTGTAGAAATGCCTAGTTGAAGAAGAATGGATCGTATGACCCCTTGTGATCGAAGTGATGAGTTCATACAATACTTGCATGCTACGTGTTTACTATGATGCTTGAGGGAAATGGTAAGGCCATTAGGCCACGCTAAGTGTAAAATGTCTAATTATGGGTCGAATTGCATATATCAAGATCTTAAAGGAAAGAACCTTGAGAAGTGAACCACGATGTGTTGAATGTATGTTATTTGTGTGTATCCGGATTGGGTGAACTATGTTATGTTATATTCTTCCTTAACCATATGCATCCTTGTTGAATGATCTACGATGTAATGGCATGAGATCCCAATACTTGTCTATGAATATGATCTTTAAATGATTGGTGTGAGGTGTTAATGAATGCATGGTGCATGATGGCTTGTGGACATGTGAGTATGCGTTGTTGTATACTATGTATTACTTATGTTATTGATTGCTGGGGGTACGTATGCCCGAAATAGTCTGCTGGTCTAGAGCTGAGTCAGTTCCGCGATAATCTTAGTCGTGCTACGATCGATGAATTTCCGACGATTTGAGAACTTAACATGAATTCCGTGAGAACTTAGTATATGGGGTTTTGAACAAGAATATCTTTTCATTCTTGTGCCCAAAGAATTGATTTTATCATTGGAATTTCATGATTTTGTAAAGTAGGTAAATACCCAAGATGTTTTAATGACGAATTATGAGGTTATGAAAAATATAAATTGTTTAAGCTTTGATGTACATGATTACTTTATTATTCCCAAGTTATGATTTGATATGGTGAATTTCATATTTCTACCATGAGTTGATATTTCAAGTGTTTTCAAGATATGATTTATGGAACTTTGAATCGTCCAATATTGGTATACATAATAACCTTATTATCTTGTTTTCTTGAATTGAGATTTTATGCCATAAATTGCATACCACTACTATGAAATTATTTTTTTGAGGATTCTTGATATAAGAGCCATGATTTGAGTTACATTACGACATACAAAATCTTACTATGATTTGAAGATCTTAAATGCTTTTCAAAAGCTATTGTCATGATTTGAATATTGGAATGAAAGAATGATCATTTGAGAATATTGATTTGCATCCGCAGATTCGGGATGATTTATATTTATTTTAAGCTCGTAGAGACAAAATGCTATGTTATTGATACCATGTTGATGTTGAGGAAAATTAAAATGTTTTGAGCTAAAATGTGTTGAGTTAGGAATCCACAAATTGATATGATTTGATAAATGAGAAAGAGATTTGATTTGGTCTTTATGATAGACCCTTGCGATGTTGTGGTGGATTTCCAAAGAGATTTGATTTGGTCTTTATGATAGACCCTTGTGATGTTGTGGTGGATTTCCTAACGCGTTCTGAGCTAGTCGGGGAGTATTACTTAGCACTGAGAGGTAAATTTGGTATTTCCCCAAACCTATGTGCCACCTTAGGGTTGTTGATGATGATATTGTTGGCCAGAGAGCCGAATTGTGATTATGAAAGCTTTAAGGTTGTACTCCATGGCAAGAGTACAACACTCCCGCCAATGGGAGGGCTCTCCCTAGGAGGGCAGGCGTTGGTATTCCACGCGGCTCACGTGGAGTTGCCGGTTATAGGAAACTCCCCTGTCCATAAAAGTATGTTTCTTGAACTATCGAGTCGCTCCGAGTCTTGAGTTGATGAGTTTGGTTGTCTATGATGAGTCATGAGAATTTATGATGAATATTGATGATTTTATGATGATTTATGGGATTTTACTTATGTTTTCCTCTCTATAAAATTATGAGAAGTATGGATAATGAAATTCAAGCCATGTGAGTCTTCATACTCTGTACGCATGTTTTACGAAATCAAAGATATTATTCAAATTATTGCGTGCACCCCCACATATTCATTTGCTTATGAGGAGTCATGGTGAGTTATGTAACTACTTCCCACGGTTTCTGTGTCAGTATAAATCTTCAGGAGTTAGGGGTGTGAGTGTATTCGATTGATCAGTGTTGGTATCCTGTGATTCAGTAATGCAGTACCCCAGTACAGTAGTGAGTTTCGAGGATAGTAAAGTGGTATCCGAGCTGTGGTATCTGGAGTCGTTATAATTGTTATAGTGGTTGTGAACTGTGCATTCATATATGTGTACTCGTTCGTTATTCTCATGATTATTTTGTTGATTAAATGTTCATGCATAAGCCCTTGCATTTAGCCTTCCCTGCTTGCATACTCAGTACATCTTAGTACTGACGCATTCGTGCTATGGTGTTCTTTTATTTTGGGGCACCATAGGTTCAAAGGAGTGAAACTTGGAGCATCTTAGAAGTCACTTGTATTGCAGCAGTGGGTGCAACAGTGAGTCCTCATCATCCGAGGATGTTGTTATTACAGTCTTTGATTTTAGTAGACGGAGTTAGTTGGGGGAATTGTCTCTTCAAATCCATAGTTCAGGCATTGTAGAGGATTTTTAGACAGATGTATTAGTGTGTGGTTCAAGGTATTGTATATTTCTAGATGTTTGAACCTTATGGAAAGTGTTAGCCATTTTTCGCATGTATTTTATTATATTATGCAGTTAACAGGTACAGATATCAGAAAAAAGGGTTAGCTTGTGATCCTTCGAGATCATAAGCAACGTGTGGCGTTCCGATTCTCGGGAATCGGGGTATTACAATTTCGAATTGATTTATTAGGGTTTACATGTATCCTATACACAGTCCTATGATGTTTTTAGTAATTATTATGTACTTTTAGTCATGTTTTTCTCCTTTGCTTAGGATTTGAATTCTAAGGTTTCCATGTAATCTATAGATACCCTTTTTACGCTTCTTGTGGGGGGGGGGAGTTTAGCCTAGATAGGCCATTGAGGCTAAGTTTACATCATCCACAAACATATTTTAATTCTTAGATTGAATTGTGATTTTGGGATCTTATTGTTCTTGTTTTTTTTTTCTTCAATTTGAGACTTTGGGTTTTCTTTTATCATTATTGTGAGATTATTTCTTTAATTTTTTCTGTGAATTCCATGAATTATCTTGCAAGTATGAGAGGCTAATTCCCTTAGCTAGGGTTATGGGAACCCTGTCGGATTACGAAGTAGAGAAACTGCCAAGTTGTGTAGATAAAGATCATTGCATGTATTGTGGTTTTATTCAATTTGATTGTCTTCTTAATGGGTGCACACATTAGGATCTCACCTGTATTCACTATGAACCCGAGAGGGAGGTAGAGATTGGGAACATGAGATAACAATAGTGATTTAGATTTAATTACTAAAATAAGCTTACATGCACTATCTACTTAAGACAATTATCTTTCATTTAATAACTTGATACTCAAAAGGCAATAGTTAAACTGAGATCCAGGATAATGGTTAGTAAGGCGACATCCTGATCCTCAAAAAGTAAAGGGTGAAATCTATCAATATGTCCACAAGACATTTGATGATACATAACTTATAAGATTCTTCAATTAGGTATTAGAATAGTTCGATAGTACATGATAAATATACGGAGTTAGACGCTAGGGGAAACACGAGCCTAGTGTTTGTCTTAGATTAATTACAACCTCAAGCATCCAATTATTTTTACTTTTTGATAGTAACTACAAATCTCCCCTTTTAATTTTCTGTACTACCTGGTGATTTCAACAAGATCAAGCAAGATTTTTGACGTATTCCCTGTGGGATCGACCCCAACCTAGTTGGGTTACGATATTTGACATCGACCGCTTTATCTTTTTTTGGAGGTGTAGATCAATTTTGACAATGCTTCCCTGATCTTTTCTCCATCTTGTTACGATTGACTTAGCTCTCTTGATATTTACTTTAAACTCTAAAAGAGTCTATGGGACCCTAAATAATACCAATTCTGCCTCATTACCTCAATAAAATCAGAAACGTCAATTCAAAATTTGAGAAACCTAAAAGGTTTCTTGTAACTGGAAACTTTGGCTTCACAGGTTAAAAACATTGGAGCATGATCTAAATCTATTCTAGCTAGATGTTCCACATCCATGTGAAACTTTTCCTGCATATCATGATTAGAAAGAATTTTATCTAACCTTTTAGAGATGCAATAATTACCTACTATACAATTCCATCAAGTGAAAGGACTCCCCTTAAAAGGGACTTCAGGCAAATTACATGAAGATATACAATTATCAAAGTCCTCATGGCCAGCACCAAAGACAGGTCGACCTCCAATCTTTTCTTTAGAATTTAACAAAATATTAAAATGCCCGCCTACAATCCATGGTCTTGACATACCAGCTGCAACTTGATACGTATCTCTCACGGCCCAAACTAGGGATTGGCCATGATGGGTATCTCAAGCTCACCATGGACCGGAGACCACCCCTTTTCCTAACCTCATGAGCATAATGATAATAATAACAACAATGCAGAAGCCAACTCAAGATAGAAATAAAGAGATGAGTGGATAACTCAAATGAACTAAGATTCAAAACAATAACCAACCAACCCACATCTGTCCATAGTAGCCTCTAAAACTAGAATACCAAATAGGTCGGGACATACCCCCAACCATGACCAAAAGAATAAAAAATTATTAAATCAAAATAAAAAAATATGAAAATGATAAGGCTTTCCTAAGGATGGAGGCTCATCACTTCACAATTATTTAACAAACGTGCTAATCTAAAAGAAGTGTCTTCAAACCCTACATTATGAAACAATGCAGTGTCCTAGGACAGTCGGGGTGATAAGCACTTGCATGTAACTTAGGAAAAGTTATTAAGTAATGCCATGTCCTAAATCTGTCAAAACCACATGCATACATTCATATATACATATATACATATATAGGATGCAGGGATAGGGTAAAGGGTCATGAACATAGGAGTTTAAAACAATTAACCTGGACTATGTAGCTCTCCTCGTCCTAAAGGCACCCACAGGATATATGGGTCCAACTCCCTCTACTTAAAGGACCCTAGTGCGTGTTAGCCTCATGAGCTAGAGAAATTTAAGGAAGGGCCAAAGCCACCGAGGCTCCAACTATTTCAAATAATATATATAGTGTATGAACCATACACACAATCATATAGACCCCCACACCAGCAAACCTGATTTCTAGTAACGGTCCCCCCGGGACCTCTACATTTATGGTGAGCTACACAACCTCCTTTAAGCCCAAATTAGAAAAATTTGCACATACTTCCAACCATTAACCAAGGAGTCATTCATTAAGGCCTTTACCACTTGGTATCGTCATACCATTATGCTTGCAAGCTAAATCACACATACCACACCATTTAACACAACCAAATTGGACTCCCAAGTTCAATTAAACTCCAAACCATGGCCACCAAGGTCATCCAAAACCATATTTATATACAATTATCCATTAATGCAACACATTGGGTTTTAAAACAAGTTAAACCGTGCAATTTTCCATAATAAAGATCAATTTCACAATGAGGATTGAGGTTCATGCAATTCCAAGCCGAAATTCATCCAATTTGGGGAAATCCATGTTCCCCATTACAACCATTTAAAAATATACCATTTCAGTTCTAAAAACATCAATTTAAAGCATCAATAATCAATTCAAAACACGGGATAAGTAATTCGATCAGTAACAACTCAAAACCCAAAAATTAATTTTTGTCCCACAATTTAATTTCACAAAAATCCATTCAATTTATGCCACAATGAAAAATTAAAGTTTAGGAAAGAGAAGCATGCCTGAATCACACAAGAATTTGTAATCAGTTTGAACTTTGGAGCCCAGACAATGAATACCCAGTGGAACCCTTAGGCTTTCTTGGTTGGAGAGTTAAGGGTGAGTAAAGTGGAGTTTGATCTTTGAAAACCAAAGAAAAAGGATTCCTTTTATGTTTATAAGCAGTGGAAAAGGTAAAATGACCAATAGCCCCTCATCCCTAAGTGAAAAAAATTAAACTAGATAAAATTACACCTTGGTGTGGCATGCCGTTACCATGGAGGTTATCCTTCATGCCACGTCAATATCGCGGAGGGTAGCCTTCATGACACGGTGATATCACAGACCCTCACTGCCCTGAGGTGCTAAATAACCCTGAACCACTTTCTAAAATTTGAAACTTTCCCAATTTACCCTTTTAACATCCCTAAACACATTTCAATTCAAAAAATGATATTACGAACACGGGAAGGTCAAAAATAAAATGATCAAAATTTTAAGGGTCTTATATTATCCCCTCTCTTAGGATCATTCATCTCGAATGATGAGCTAGCACACTTTTAGTACAATGATAACAAAAATATACCAGAATCTATTGACAAAATCAGAAAATGACAAAAAGGAAACAAGACTCATACCTTACACACTTTCATCAACCCATGGAACAAGAATGGATACTTGGCCTTCATATCATCCTTAGTTTCCTATGTAGCCTCTTCTACCTTTTGGTTTCTCCAAAGAGCCTTTATTGAATCTACGTCCTTGGTTCTCAATCTCTGAACCTGCGAATCCAATATCTCAATCGGGATTTCCTCATAAGACAAAGAATTTGTAATACTAATGTCCTCAATAGGTATTATCAAGTTAGGATCACCCACACACTTTTTCAATATGGACACATGAAACACGAGATGCATAGAACCCAAACTCATAGGCAAATTCAACTCATAAGAAATATTCCTAATCCTTCTCAAAATTTGATATGGACCAACATAACGGGGACTGATCTTGACCTTCTTCCCGAACCTCATGAATCTTTTCATAGGAGACACCTTCAAGAATACCCAGTTGCTTACTTCAAACTCTAACTCTCTTCGCCTCACATCCGCAAAATAATTTTGGAGACTTTGAGCAGTCATAAGTCTTACTTTAATCACTTTCAACTTCTCCATGGCTTGGTGAACCAACTCAGGACCAAATAACCTAGTCTCACCAACCTCAAACTATCTAATAGGGGTCCTACACCTCCCACCATAAAAAGTCTCAAAAGGAGCCATCGAATGTTCAAATGATAACTATTATTATATGCAAACTCAATAAGAGGCAAATGATCAACCCAACTACCTTCAAATCAATCATACATGCCCTTAGCATATTCTCCAAAGTTTAAATAGTTTGTTCTGCTTGTCTATCAGTTTAAAGGTGGAAAGCGGTACTAAGGTTCACCTGTGTACCCAAACCTTTCTAAAATGAATTCCAAAAATGAGAAAAGAACTGTGTACCTCAGTTAGAAATGATGGACACTGGTGCACCATGCAACTTCACAATCTCCTAAATAAACAACTTCACATAATCCTCTCTTGAGTAGTTAATCCTCACAGGCATGAAGTGAGCAGACTCAATCATCCTGTCCACAAAGACCCAAGTTGAATCATGCAGATTGTGAGACTGTGGAAGACCCGTAATGAAATCTATATAGATTATCTCCCACTTCCATATGGGAAACTCTACCTCTTGAGACATACCACCAGGCCTCAAGTGTTCAACCTTAACTTACTGACAAACGATACTCTTAGCAACAAAATTTTCCATATCCCTCTTCATGTTGTTCCACCAATAAATTTCCTTCAATTCATGGTACATCTTAGTTAAACCCAGATAAACTGTATATCTAGACTCATGATCCTCAGTCAAAATCCTTTCCCGCAACCCATCAACATCAAGAACAGATAACCTACCTTGATACTTCAAGATGATCTCTCCTCCAATCTCAAAATCCATAACCTTTTGTTGACCTACATCAACTTTAATCCGCATGAGCATGAGATCTAAAGCCTTCTTTTCCTCCACCTCAGCACCAAGAGATGATTTGACCACTTATTGAATAATAACTCTCCCATTCTCAGAGTCTAAAAGACGAAATCCCAAGTTAGCCAACCTGTGAATGTCCTTCAATTCTTTTTATCCTTATCAACATGGGATAAGCTCCCCATAGACAACCTGCTAAGAGCATCAACAACAATATTACCTTTACTAGGATTATAGTGAAGACTCATATCATAGTACTTAAGCAGCCTAATGTGAACACATACTACAAGCTCTTATGATCTCAATATATATCCATATGCACCCCATACAGATAATGACGCCATATTTTTAAAGCAAACACCACAACTACCAACTCCAAGTCGCGAGTCAGGTAATTTATCTTATGAACCTTAAGCTGTCTAGAAGCATAAGCCAAAACCTTACCATGTTGTATCAAAACACAACCCAATCCCATACGGGACGGATCGGAAAACACAATAAAACCATCAGTACCCCTGGGCAAGGTCGAAATTGGGGTGGAAGTCAACTAATTCTTTAGCTTCTCAAAACTACCCTCACAAGCATCAGACCACATGAACTTAACCTTCTTTTAAGTCAACTTCATCAATGTAGCAATAATAGATAAGAAACTCTCCAAAAAATCTCCTATAAAACCTAGACAAACCCAAGAAGCTATGAATATCGGTTGGAGTTGTGGGTCTAGACCATTTCTTAACTGCCTCAACTTTCTGTGGATCCACCTTGATCCCTCACTAAAAACAACATGCCCAAGAAAAGTCACAACATTCATCCAAAACTCATACTTTGAAAATTTAGCATACAACTTTTGATCCTTAAAAGTTTGTAACATAATTTTGAGGTGATTGACATGATTCCCCGCACTCTTAGAATATACCAAGATGTCACTAATAAAGACAATAACAAACAAATCAAAAAATTACCTGAAAACCTAATTTATAAGATCCATGAAACCAGCTGAAGCATTAGTTAATCCAAATGACATAAACCAAAACTCATAGTGACTGATGATAGGCGAATTCACGCGCCTATATCAATATATTTTGCCCATATTTTAGCCTAGTTTTGAGAACAAATTATATATTTCATGCACTTTTAGTCCTTTTTCCTGTAAATGAGCTAACGAACATGATTAGTAAAGTTTCAGGTATAAATGATGCATAATTCAGCATTTTATGGCTTACTTGACGCTAAAGAAAGCTCACGAAGGAAGGAAAGGGAGTTTGGACGCCTAAAGGACCAAAAGTGATGCATGGAAAATCTGTCCCGGGCTAAAACAACAATTCTGATGACTTTGGGGACTTACAGAAACAAAGCTGGATTTTGACAATGATACATTAACCTAGTACAATTAGGTTATGTATTTCATTATTTTATGTGGATTATGATAATGTTACCTTAACCTAGTACATTTGGGTTAAGGATTTCATTAGTCTAATAGGATTTGGTTATTTATTTCATTAGCTTAGTAGGATTAGGATATGGGTATTATAAATACCCTATCATGCTAAAGATTTTAGAGAATAAGGAAGGAGGGAGGAGGGAGAACACAATACTTCCTTCCATCCCTCTCAACATCTCACAATTCAATTCTATTTTTCTTCTTCTACTCTTCTATTCTTAAATTCCACAACAAGAGAATCGTTACTTTGCCTAGGAATTCACGCCTCACACCTACCACCTAAGCTACACGAAATTACTCAATCTTGTGGTATAACAACAATGTCAATCGTGATTTCCTTCGCATTCATGGGTAACTAAACTTCTCTGTTGGGGTTATGGAAGCCGAATGAGTTACTATCTATTGCTGTGAGTTTGTGAGTTCGAGGCACGTATATTTCTTATATCATTATTCTCTTCATCTTAATCTACATTCTTTGCGGTTGCAAACGCAAGAATACGCCAGTCTAACATTTAACTTGTTCGAGAGAAAAGTTATTTGTCTGGAAAAGAGATAATGTCAAGGTAGTAGGACACCCTTTCCTATTAAAAAGCTAGTGCCGTAACTGGACTAACCTCTTGGAGAATTCATACCGTTAGACACGCTTTAAGCTCGAGAGAGTTAAAGTGAAATAGTCTTTGTTTTGGTCGAGAGACGCTTGGATTTACCATCGACTACAATCCTCTATAAGCAATTGCATGTCAAAATTCTACACACTCATAGCCAATAGAGACGTATACCTCAGAAGGTGGACATAACCCCAACGCTTCAATTCTCATTGTTTACAACCAACGTAACAATCTCTCTCTTTTTACTTTATTATTTTCAGCTTTTGTTTACATTACTTGCAAAACAAGAATCCCCTCTTCTTACGAGACTTGCACCAAAAGTTTAGTAATTTTACTTACTTGTTAGCCAAGCTATTCCCTGTGGGATCGACACCCAACCCAGGTTGGGTTCTATATTTGCTAACGACCGCTTTACACTCAAACAAGAGCTGTAGATTGAGCGTTATCAAAAATTGGCGCCGTTGCCGGGGAATACAAGTGTCAATTAAGTTCGTAAGAATTACTAGACCCTTTGGTCGAAGACTCTCGTACTTTTACTTTTACTTTTTGTTTTTTTCTACTGCAGGTTTTTGTTCAGTACATCAATGGATGCACAACGTGAGATACCGTTCGATGATGATGATGATGATCTTGATGGAGCCGGAGCCACATGAGCCATTATTCTTCCACCATTAGCGCCCGGAACCAAGTTCAACATCACAAGCACCATGGTGCAGTTATTGCAACTCAAGGGATTATTTGGTGGACTAGCAGGCGATGATCCAAATATGCATCTCATCAATTTTATTTCTACATGCAAGTCTTTTGACAATCCTGGTATTGGTCAAAATGCAATTCGATTACGTCTATTTCCATTGTCTCTGTCTGGGGAGGCAACACTATGGTTGAATGGGCTGACTCCTGATTCAATTACAAATTGGAGGCAATTGAGAGACGCTTTCCTAGAAAGATTCTTTCCGCCTTCCAAAAGGGCACAATTGAGAGATAAAATCAGCAACTTTCGTCAGCTTCCCACTGAAGCTCTTCATGAAACATGGGAGAGGTTCAAGACAAAGCTAGCGAGATGCCCAAACCATCACATGACTAATGTTCACCTCATGGAGATATTGTATAGAGCCTTGAATTCAATAACTAAGCCAGTGGTGGATAATGCGGCTGGAGGATCATTTATGGATCTCACCTTTGGTCAAGCAAGCAATATGCTAGATTGTATGACGAAACAAAGTAGATCTTGGCATACCAGGGATTCTGAGGTAGCAAGCTCCACTTTATCTATTGGCATGACCACAGAGCAGAGGCGTAGACAAGAGGAACCCGACCAAGATATGACGCACATGAAAACACAAGTGGATCTTCTCACAAAGCATCTATTATCAGGGAAGACCGAAAAAGTTAAAGCCATTGTCGCACATAGAAGAGACGAATCTGATTTGGAGGAAGAAGCCAACTACTTGAGTAATCAGGGGGGTTTCCGAGGGAATACCCAAGGAAACCAAGGTCGGAACTATTATGGTAAATCTGGAAACATGGACCAAGGTAGTTGGAAGAACAAGAATGAAAAGAGTGGTTTGTACGTTCCCCCTGGTAGACGTGATACCACCACATCTAATTCTGGAAGTATGGAAGACATGATGGCTAAATTATTGAAAGGAGTGGAAGCAACGAGCGCGGGAGTTACTGAGGTAATTAATGATTTGACCTCCATGAAACAACTAGTTGATTCTCATTCCACTTCAATCAAGAAAATAGAGCAGCAATTGAGCCAACTCTCAGCAGCACTCAATCAAAGAAAGGCCGGCACTTTACCTAGCAACACCGTGCAAAACCCAAGGAATGATGGGTCATGCATGGCTATTACTACCCGAAGTGGTAAGGTGCTGGAAACCTCATCTAAGGGCAAGCAAGTGGTTGACGAAGTAGTGGACATTGATGATACGACGAAAGGGGAAGATGCTGCAGCAGCTGATCCTGACGTCCATAACGTCACCCCTCACGATTTGCAACCTGAAAAAGCTGAAAAACGGAAGCAAGAGGAGAAGAAAGCCGTGGAAAGAACAATTCCATACCCACCACCACCTTTTCCTCAAAGATTGAAGAAGGTGGCGGATGATACAAAGTTCAGCAAATTCATGACCATGTTGAAGCAGCTGACCATTAATGTTCCGTTGGTAGAGGCGCTAGAAAAAATGCCTGGGTACGCTAAATTCATGAAGGACCTGTTGACAAAGAAGAGGGAAGTAAGCTATGAGTCGGCAGATAATATTCATCATTGCAGTGCAATTGCCACAAGGTCCTTAGTACAGAAGAAGGCAGACCCTGGTGCTTTCACTATTCCTTGCACGGTTGGATCTATGAATTTTGCTAAGGCATTGTGCGATCTGGGTGCTAGCATCAATTTGATTCCACTATCCGTCTACAAGAAGTTGGGGCTAGGAGATCCAACACCAACCAATATGAGGCTCGTGATGGCTGATAGGACGGTAAAACGACCTGTGGGTATCTTGAATGATGTGTTGGTGAAGGTATCTTCATTTATCTTTCCTGCAGACTTCGTTATTCTGGATTGTGAGGTGGATTCTGACGTTCCCATAATCTTGGGATGCCCCTTCCTTGCAACTGGAAGTGTGCTTATTGACATGAAAGATAATGAGCTTTTGTTTCGAATTAATGACGAAGTGGTCCGCTTTGATATATGCAAATCCATGAAGCAGCCCAGCGATATGAAAGAGTTATCTGTAGCTGATGTTCATCATGAGGATATGAAAGCATTATCTATAGAGAAACAACCTACTGTTGAGCCATTGTCTGCTGCGCCACTGAAAGTTGAGCATGAGGATAATGAAGATTATGAAAAACTTATGGGTGCTCTAACAGAAATAGAGTCTTATACTCCTAAGCAACCGGATTGTGATCTCAAGAATCAACCAACAACGAAGACTCCCATTGATGAGACACCAACACTAGAATCGCAAGAGCTCCCCAATTATCTAAGGTATGTGTTCTTGGAAAGCAGAAATATACTCCCGGAGAGTGCAGATGATTTAAGTGAACAGCACGTAGAAGCTCTCATGTCTGCTCTGAAGAGATACAAGAGATCTATGGGTTGGACTATTGATGATATAATTGGTGACTCTCCGGGGAAATGTATGAGCCATCTCGAAGAAGATCGCATGCCCACAGGTAAGCCTCATTGTCGTCTAAATCCTTTTATAAAACGATCCTCCATTTACCTCGACGAAGTCTGAGTACTTGAGGTAACCATGTCGTGCTACGAAAATAAATAAGGCACTAGATGAGAGGCAACCCATCATTTATCGTTTATTGTTTTTCATTTTTCATTTCGTTCTAGTACTTGTTTTGCTTTTGATAAATAAAAATCCAAAAATAAGAGTCGTGCCACGACCAAAACTAAGGCGCTTGGTGGGAGGCAACCCATCGTACTAATCGTTTTCATTTGTTTGAGCGAATATAGGTGCAAGAAGTAGTCAACGAGGAGATTGATTTCAATTGACGATTTGGACGCATTGTATGGTAAAGTTGGTAAGTTAGGAAGGGTGATGCATAAGGCTATGGATTGAGCCTTTCTCACGCCAAAATAGGCTTCGAGGAAGGCTAGGCCTTGGTAAAACTAGGCCACGAACGATGCACAACCTATCTTATAGCCTAAGGTCTCATAATCTAGTGTTCTATACACTATGCGCCGCCTATTCCTAGGTATGCTTTTGACTATGCGCCGCCTATGCTATGGAATTTGGTCTCAGTATCTCATTTGCCATAGACTATGCGGCGCATATGTCTACAAATGCCATAGACTATGCGGCGCATATGTCCCATTATGCCATAGACAATGCGCCGCATATGTCTACAAATGCCATAGACTATGCGGCGCATATGTCCCATTATGCCATAGACAATGCGCCGCATATGTAGCATTTTTGTCTCCAAAAACGATTGTAAATGGGTCAAAACCCGACCCATTCTTTTCTTATAAATATGAGACTTAGTCTTGAACCAAAAACACATTGGAAACCTAGCTTATGCACCACCTATAGTCTCCAAAACCTATCAAAAAGTTTCCTTTTGCTCTTTTTCGTCACAAGAACATCATCCAAAGGCTTCAACCAAGTAAGTACTACTTTGTTCTTCATTTATATTTTGTAAGTACTACTTTACTACACCTATTATGAATTTCTAAATCTTTAAAAAGTATTGGTGATGTGAACGTGTTTGAATTGTTGATACAAAACCAAGTGAGTGAACATGTACGTTAGGATGCTCTTAACTTATGTCCGACTTGAATTTGATTTTAATGCATTGTTATACTACTTGCAGAATTGCTATAGTAATGAACATTGCATAATCTTGTCACTTGAATACTTACATGTTAGAATATCCCGTTCATCGGAATAAGACTTATAACTGCCTACCGGCATAGGAGGTTGAGTTTATTGATAGAAACGATACCATGATGTAATCCCTATGTAGTAGTCTTGTTATACCTAACATGAAAGTATTGCAAAGGTTGCAAGAAGTGATATATCTTTGATTTTCTCGTTGGAATATAGCTCCTAAAACGCATGTCGATGAAGTCTAAGTAATCGACCACTTTCACTTCACTAATTTGTAGCAACAAACTAAGTGTGGGGTGGTACCCCTACTGCTTGTGTATAGATTGTATCCATTGGGATTGTTCTACCATTAACACTATTTCAAGTCTCAGGTACAATGGCACCCAAAGCAAGACAAGGCAAAGAAAAGGCTACCACTTCACAAAAAAGCAAGAAAAGAGGCCGAAAAGAGCAAGGAGAACCCTCATCGCTGCAAATACCTCGACTCACTCTTGGAATTAAGTGGGATACTTATGAGGAACTTCTGAGAATGATGACTCTGATGATGATTCCGATGCAAAGGGTATGACCCCCGATATTGAGGACGAGTCCGACTGACCAGGTTCTTCGTATTTATTCTCCACTGAGGACAGTGTCCCGACTAAGTGTGGGGTGGTGGTATTGAATGCTATACTTCTCTACTCGCATCTATGTTTTTTTGCTTTGTTTTTGTTTCAATTTTTTTAGTAGTAAATTTTTTCTAGCTTCGCATGAAATTATTTTGATAGGCAGCATGAGATTATAACAAGAGTATGTGCTACAATTGTGACTATTGAGACGTTTAGGCTCTAGTTGTGACTCATTATGTGATATTGTGTGGTTAAATTCCTTCACTTGTTGGGTCGAAAGTCTATATTACTTCCAAGCAAGTCGACCATGTGCCTTGTGTGTGTGAGATAATCATATATTCTATGATTGTGGCTGATGCTAGAACTTGCCTGGTATGTATGCAAAGCGAAAATAAGGAGTGTAAGTTTAGGATATGATTTAGGCATTTCTTTGGCAGCCTATATTTGTTTACCTTCAGTTTTACCTACCCATGGACATCATCCTAGTTAAACCCTTTTGAGCCTTTAGCCTATTTTCTTTGACAACCTTGTATGTAAGCCTAATCCATTTTTTCAAGACCGTAATTTGATCCAAACTCCTAAGTGCTTTAAAGTGAAAAAGTCATGTGACAACATAAGAGGAAATTGGGTGAGTATGATGCTATAAATTGTAATGGTGCTTGAATGTGTTATGAAAAAGAAAGTGCTATCATAAGAGGTATGTTGTGAAAAGAAAAAGGAAAAGAAAGCTGAAAAGCGAGTTGTGCGTAAAATTGAAAAACAAAAGAGGAGAACAAGGGTGGTATAACAAAAGAAAGAAGAAAGGTTGAAAGAAAAAAGTGTCAATGATACAAAGTGATGTATTAAAGCGCTTAGGAACTTAGTCACTATTCCTGGCCAAAATAGTCCTACCCGTCCCTTAGCCTACATTACAACCGTCAAAAGACCTACTTGATCTTAATCTTAACATTCCAACATTTAGTGGAGCATTACACTAAGGGCAAGCCTATGGTCATCAGTTGTTTCATATGAATTCTTTGTGAGAGTGAGAGCAAGGATATTTTGATACCCATGTTTGAAAAATATGCTATACTTGTGAGTGATTATGGGTAATATATTGTGAGACACACATGGTTGATGAGTTTTGGGTAGTCGTGTATGATTCTTTATGCCTTAACCTTCGAATATGAGTTGACCACCATCACGAGTCTATGCTAGAGGTTAAACTGTTTCTACTAATGATCGGAAAACTACTATTTGTTGATAATTGTTGTGCTTGTCTTGACGAATATTTTGTGTTGTTGCTGTAAAACCCTAAGTTGATGTTTAGAAGGACATGATAGTTTGTTCGAGGACGAACAAAGCTCTAAGTGTGGGGTGTTGATGATAGGCGAATTTACGCGCCTATATCAATATATTTTGCCCATATTTTAGCCTAGTTTTGAGAACAAATTATATATTTCATGCACTTTTAGTCCTTTTTCCTGTAAATGAGCTAACGAACATGATTAGTAAAGTTTCAGGTATAAATGATGCATAATTCAGCATTTTATGTCTTACTTGACGCTAAAGAAAGCTCACGAAGGAAGGAAAGGGAGTTTGGACGCCTAAAGGACCAAAAGTGATGCATGGAAAATCTGTCCCGGGCTAAAACAACAATTCTCAAGACTTTGGGGACTTACAGACACAAAGCTGGATTTTGACAATGATACATTAACCTAGTACAATTAGGTTATGTATTTCATTATTTTATGTGGATTATGATAATGTTACCTTAACCTAGTACATTTGGGTTAAGGATTTCATTAGTCTAATAGGATTTGGTTATTTATTTCATTAGCTTAGTAGGATTAGGATATGGGTATTATAAATACCCTATCATGCTAAAGATTTTAGAGAATAAGGAAGGAGGGAGGAGGGAGAACACAATACTTCCTTCCATCCCTCTCAACATCTCACAATTCAATTCTATTTTTCTTCTTCTACTCTTCTATTCTTAAATTCCACAACAAGAGAATCGTTACTTTGCCTAGGAATTCACGCCTCACGCCTACCACCTAAGCTACACGAAATTACTCAATCTTGTGGTATAACAACAATGTCAATCGTGATTTCCTTCGCATTCATGGGTAACTAAACTTCTCTGTTGGGGTTATGGAAGCCGAATGAGTTACTATCTATTGCTGTGAGTTTGTGATTTCGAGGCACGTATATTGCTTATATCATTATTCTCTTCATCTTAATCTACATTCTTTGCGGTTGCAAACGCAAGAATACGCCAGTCTAACATTTAACTTGTTCGAGAGAAAAGTTATTTGTCTGGAAAAGAGACAATGTCAAGGTAGTAGGACACCCTTTCCTATTAAAAAGCTAGTGCCGTAACTGGACTAACCTCTTGGAGAATTCGTACCGTTAGACACGCTTTAAGCTCGAGAGAGTTAGAGTGAAATAGTCCTTGTTTAGGTCGAGAGACGCTTGGATTTACCATCGACTACAATCCTCTATAAGCAATTGCATGTCAAAATTCTACACACTCATAGCCAATAGAGACGTATACCTCAGAAGGTGGACATAACCCCAACGCTTCAATTCTCATTGTTTACAACCAACGTAACAATCTCTCTCTTTTTACTTTATTATTTTCAGCTTTTGTTTACATTACTTGCAAAACAAGAATCCCCCCTTCTTACGAGACTTGCACCAAAAGTTTAGTAATTTTACTTACTTGTTGGCCAAGCTATTCCCTGTGGGATCGACACCCAACCCAGGTTGGGTTCTATATTTGCTAACGACCGCTTTACACTCAAACGAGAGCTGTAGATTGAGCGTTATCAGTGACCATACCAAGTTCGAAAAGTAGTCTTGGGAATATCAACCTCCCTAATCTTCAACTGATAATAACCCAAGTAAAGATTGTCTTTAGAGAAACATCTAGCACCCTGAAGCTGATCGAAAAGATCATTAATCCTAGGTAAAGGATACTTATTCTTCACTGTCACCTCTTTCAACTGACAATAGTCTATACACATCCTAAGAGACCCATATTTAGTTCACACGGAAAGCATAGGAGCACCCCACGAAGAATCACTAGGACGAATGAACCCTTTATTAAAAAGAACCTTCAATTTCTCCTTAAGCTCCTTCAATTCAGTAGGAGCCATCCTATAAGGAGGGATAAAAATAGAAAGAGTATTCAGTTGAAATCCAATCTCAAAATCTATTTCCCTATCACAAGGAATTCCAAGAAGATCACCGAGAAACACTTTAGGAAATTTATTAACCACAGGAACGGATTGCAAGGAAGGACTTTTATAGTCAGTATCCTTAACTTGAAGTAGATGATACAACACCCTTTTGAAATTATTTTCTGAGCTCTAAGGTAAGAGATACCTCTCCTTGGGTACTAAGGAAATCTCTTTCCATTCTAACACCGGCACATTAGGAAAGTGAAAACTGACCTTTTGAGTCCTATAATCCAAAGAAGTATAGCACGAATGGAGCCAATCCATCCCCAAAATAACATCAAAATCTACCATACCCGACTCTATCAAATCCACCAAGGTCTCTCTATGAAAGATAGACACCACACAACCTCTATAGATTTTTCTAGTAACTATAGAATCGTCCATTGGAGTAGACATAGAAAAGTGATCAAAAATACACTCAGGACCAAAACCTAAATGTACAGCCACATAAGGGGTCACATAAGATATGGTAGAACCTGATCAAGCAAATAATAGACATTATGAGAGAAGATCTATAATATACTAGTAATAACATCCAAATATGCCTCAGATTCCTAGAAAGTGGCAAGAGGATAATGTCAATTTTAGACATTGCCGGTACTAAAAGCATCGCCCTTTGGCATAGGAGTTGAAGATATGGCAACTAAAACATTATTAGCTCCCATGGCAACCCTGGCTGAAGGACAATCCCGTCGCATGTGACCCAGCTGGCCACAATTATAACACTGATGCCCCTTCCTCATTATAAACATAATGAAGCTACCCACAAAAATGATAAAAAGGATAAGGTGGGGCTGATTGAGCTCCATTAGCCTGAGACTGGGCACCCTGTGCCTTAGGACTACTGCTAGCTTGAAAATAGCAATCACCCAAAGTCTTAGGATAGGAAGAATAAGTAGAAGAGTACGAATTTCCCCAGTTCTTCTTCTTGGTCCACTGTCTACCATCTCTCCCACTATTTTATTGACCCCCCAACCTGCTTTGAATACCTTAACTTCTTATTCTACCTTTCTCCAATCTTTGTCTGCCTCTTCTTTTCATCCTCTACCTGCTGTATATAAACCACAAGACTAGAAATATCTATATCATTGTTCAACATAGCAACCTTATGCTCCAATACCAAGTCACGGGATAACCCAAAAGCAAACTTCCTTATTTTAGATCTCTAACTAGACACCAACTCCGAGGCACGATGAGACAATTGCTGAAATTTTAGAGCATACTCCTTACACACTTATCCTACCCTGCTTTAGATTCATAAACTTCTTAACCCTAGATTCCCTCAACTCTTGAGGAAAGAAGTAACAAAGAAAGGCCCCTAAAAAGTCATCCTATATAGGTCGCTCAGCATCATTACCCCTAAATTATTCCCACTCCTCATACTACTGATAAGATACATCCTTAAATTGATATAAAGAAAACTCCATAACCTCTACCTCTGTAGCATGCATCACCCTAAAGATATTTTTCATCTTATCAATGAACCCTTACAGATCCTTCTCAACCTAAAGCCCGTAAAAGTTGGGGGATTCAACCTCATGAACTGGCCAACTCGAGTGACCTTAGATGAATGAGAAACAAAACCAACACAATCTGACTGATGAGACTGAGATATCACCAACTGATTCACTTCGCATTAGAGATGTCCCCATGAGGCAGATGATCGTAAGCATCACCACCCTAAAAAGACAAATGAGGACTGGTGGGGATAAGTGGAATGCCTCATGGAATGAAATAATCAGGAGCAGGGACCCTAGATCGAGTTTGCACTCCATACACAGGTCCCCTCCACATTGTTCTCAAGTAGGACAGAGTTTCCAATAGAGTTCTACGAACATCAGATCTTTGAGAAGGCATGATTTGAAATGCGAAGAAGCCAAGATTTTGAGAAATTTCATAAAACTAGACTCTACGGCCCAAAAATAGAACACAAGAAAGGAAAATATTCCTAAATTCCATGTAACCTCCTCCTTATAAATGTGGTACACTACACACCCATAAAAAAGATTCTACTCGACATGGCTTTGTGGACACCCAACGACCCAAACCAAAATCTAACTCTGATACCAAGCTTGTAATGACCGAAACTAGGGACTTTCCATGATGGATATCTCAGCCCACTATGGATCAGAGACCACCCCTTTCGCCTAACCTCATGAGCACAATGACAATAATAACAATAATGCAGAAGTCAATTCAATATAAAAATTAAGAGATAATGGATAACTCAAATGAACTAAGAATCAAAATAATAACCAACCAACCCATATCTGTCCACAATAGCCTCTAAAACTAGAATACCAAATAGGTCGGGACATGCCCCTGACCATGAATAAAAAAATTAAAAATTACTAAATCAAAATAAAAGAATATGAAAATGATAAGGCCTTTTGAAGGATGGAGGATCACCACTTCACAGCTACTCGACAAATGTGCTAATCCACCTAATGCTGCACAGGGCTAAAAAAAGTATCTTTGAACCCTACATTATGAAATAATGTAGCGTCCTAGGACGATTAGTGGGATAAGCACTAACTTATAACTCAGGAAAAGTGATAAAGTAATGTCATATCTAATATCAGTCAAAACCACATACACACATTCATATATACATATATAGGATGCCAAGATAGGGTAAAAGGTCATGAACATGAGATTTTAAAATCATTAACCTGGACTGTATAGCTCTCCCCATCCTAAGAGCACCTACAGGCTATATGGGTCCAGTTCCCCCTATTGAAAGGGCCTAGTACTTGTTGGCCGCATGAACTAAAGAAATTTGGAGAAGGGTTAAATTCACTGAGGATATAACCATTCCAAAAATATATCTTGTGTGAACTATGCACACAGTCATATAGACCTCCACACTGGAAAACATGATTTTCAGTATCGATCCCCTTGAGACCTCTACTTTCATAGTGAGCTACACAACCACCTTTAAGCCCAAATTAAAATAATTTACACATACTTTCAACCATTAGACTAGGAGTCATTCATTAAGGTATTTATCACTTGGTATCATTACACCATTATGCTTGCAAGCTAAATCACAAAAGCCAAATCATTTCACACAACCAAATTGAACTCCCAGGTTCTAAAAATCGAAACCATGGACTCCAAGGCCATCCAAAATAGTTTTATATCCAATTATCCATTAATGCAACACATTGGGTTTAAAAGCAAGTTAAACTATGTATTTTCCATAATAAAGATCAATTTCACAATGAAGGTTGAGGTTCATGCAATTTCAAGTCAAAATTCATCTAATTTAGGGAAATCCATGTTTTCCATTCCAACTATTTGAATAATATATCAATTCAGTCCCAAAAATATTAATTGAAAGCATGAATAATCAATTCAAAATATGGGATAAGTAATTCAATCAGTAATAACCAAAACCCCTCAACCCAATTTCAAAATCCATAATTTAATCTCATGAATATCCATTAGATTTATGCCACAATGAAAATTTAAAGTTTAGGAAAGAGAAACACACCTGAATCACACAGGAATTGTAATCAATTTAAAGTTTGGAGCCCAGATAATGAATACATGATAAAACCCTTAAGATTTATTGGTGAGGGAGTTAAAGATGAGTAAAGTGGATTTTGATCTTTGAAAATTGAATAAAAAGGGTTCCTTTTATGTTTATAAGTCATGAAAAAGGTGAAAGGACCAAAAGACCCTCACCCCTAAGTAAAAAAACAAAACTAGATGAAATTTACTCCTTGGCATGACATGTCATTATCACGGAGGTTATCCTTCATGCCATGCCAATATTGTAGAGGGTAGCCTCCGTGACACGTTGATATCACGGACCTTCCCTGCCTTGGGGTCCCAAAATGACCCCAAACTCTTTTCGAAAATTTCAAAACTTTCCCAATTTAACTTTTTAACATCCCTAAACACATTTCAAGTGAAAATCAAAATTACAAATACGGAAAGGTCAAAAATAAAATGATTGAAATTTTAAGGATCCTACAATATAATTTCATAACATTTTTCTCTCATATCTGAAACACTTAGCATAGATAAAAGTGTCATAGAAATTCAAACTTTGATTTTGATCTAGTAGTGGAGCAATAAGTTTCTGTTTGGTATCCTTCATTACTGTGTAATTAATATCTTGGTTAGTACAAAATCAATTTTTGCCATTGCAATTAGTGAAGGCCTTTTGCATCGTCAGTCTTCTCCTGTACTTATTGATATATCTAGAATTCTAAAAAGGCTCCAACAAACCAACATATGTGAGCTTATGATAGTTATGAATCATCTGAACTCTTTAAAGTGCTTGTTGAGATTTAACGGACGTAATAATTTGAATACGAGCTTTCATTGACTATTAGACACTGATTTAAATTTTTTAGGCCAACTCTATTGGGTTGTGACTTTTCTCCATCACCATGTTTTTACCCTCTCATAGAACTTTTCAATAACTTTGGTGACACTGACACATCAGTTTTTAGTGGTACAGGATCCCACACTTCATCAATATCATCTGTATCCATAACCCCTCTGGCTATGTGGGTGTCTTCTACAAGAATACCCTTTACTTCTCCTGCCTTATGGGAGACAATATCATGAAGAATTTTATTAGGAGAAATCATTTGAACCATTAAAGATTCATTGATTTACACCGACTTTGGCACTTCCATAATTGATAAAGAGTCCTTTATTCTAAGGAAACTGAATTATCATTATCGGCAACAACTGTAAACTCTCCATTATCACTATTATTATTACTGTTTTAAGAAATTACTTGACTATTTTGTGAAGCCTTATTAATTTGTTCATGCTTTCTTGAAACTGTATGCACTATTTGTGGTACCTCCATAACTGCTAAATCATTGTCATTAAGTGGAATCTCCCATTCATCCCTATTTGTGTTTCTCTATAAAGAAATATTGATTATCTTGTAAATCAGTTTTGAGTTGTTCTTGGTATCTTATATTTGTATTTTCTTAGGTCAACAACATTGTTTCATTGACCACAGAAGAACTGGACAACTGCTTACTACTCTCTTTATTAGCATTATTATTCATCTTAGATTTATTTCCATTCATTTGCGCATGTTATTAAATATTATCTTGTTGATGTGCAGGTTTTACAAGGCCAAAAACCTCACTTTTCTTCTTAAAAGTTATTGCGATCCGAACTTTAGATGACTCCCCAAGTTGCTGCTGAACCATTTTCCCTCCATTCTCTTTGTTAGTATAAAAAAAATTGCCTATATCAGCCATAAGGTTTGAATTATCATTGTTAAAGCTACTAGCTAATTCAAGTGTAGGGATAGGCTTTTTTTGAGTATCCTTTTCTAGAAAACCAAAATTGTTCTCAATCATTGGTTGTTGTTGGGAGGTGTTAGCCTTTTGCTTGCTATTCTTTACTACTTTCTTGTTATTTGGATCGCTAATTATTAGACCACTTGAGAGTTTTTAGCTTTTTTGGAATTTGTGCACATAAAGAATGGTGGGGTCTTGAGGTTGTTGCTTTATCTTTTCTTCATTTTTTTCTTACATTACTATTGTCCCTGTATCCTCTGGCCTGGTCATATTTTTGCATTCATCTTTGTTGTAGCCTTGCATTTTACATTTATTAAAATACTTAGGGATATAATTGTATTTAATGTGCACTAATACTGACCTGCATTGTCCCATAACTTCATTTACAATATCCATAACTACTGATTTAGGATATTCACCTTTTAAATCCACCAAAACGTTAAGTCATGCACAACATTATTTAGTCTTGTTAACAATGGTTAGATCGAGTTGCACAGACTTACCCACCACTGCTGCTAATGAAAAAAGACAACCTTTAGCAAAATACATGGGTAAGAGATTAGGAAAAGATATCCATGCTAGCATTTTTTAGTTTCTTTATTCATCTTAAATCGAGCATCATAGATAGGGGTACACATTAAATATGAGTACTCATTCTTACAAAACAAATATAACACTCCCTTTGAAATCACGTTTATGAAGTCAACTTTCTGGGACAAAAACAAATAAGGATATGCTTATTTTGAAATAATTTGATTTGGCAGTCTTCTTTAATATCACATTGTTGCAGGGTAATCTTCCTTAACTTATTAAGATCTCACCATTCATAGGGTAAATTTACCTATGACTGCAAACTGTAGGTTTTCCATTCTGCTCATGATGCCAGTTACTCTTTCGTCTATTTAACCTGAGGGACACCTTCTACCATGGTCATTTCCTTACAAGAAATGTTTTTCATGTTAGGAACTATAGTAGCCACTGATTCAAAAAAAGACTTCTCCAATGGTGCAGAATTGACATCCTCTGGGATATTTGGTACTACCGAGATGTTGACCAGCCATCAAAGATGACTGCGGGTGTGCGAATTTGACATTTTGATTAGGGTTTGACACATGTTGGGAGAGAGAAGAGAGAAATATAAAAGATCATTGAGATTTTTTAATAATAATTCATAAGCATCACTTTCACATAAAGGATAAAGCAAATGAATGTGTTCAATCTTCTTTTTTAATCAAAATGGTGTTCACCCATACACACACACACACACACTCTTTTGACTAAAATATTAATAAAATCTGAATCTATTACGTGCAATAGATGGTTAGTATACATAGAGGTTTTATATTCTTTACAAATTAATTCTCCACAATAAGAAGAAGAACGAGTAGAAGAGAAAACTGCAGTAGTAATTAACTCAAAATTTTCAGGAGTCATTAGTTAAGTAATAATGTGTCTTTGAGATGGTGGATGTAAGCCTTTGGCCTTTCTTCTAGGTCTTCCTTTTGCTTTGATTTCTCTTCTCCTCTTTATCACTGGTATTAACAGACTACATATCAAGTAATTCGTTAATTAAGAAATATAGTTTTTCCTATTGAGCTCAAGAATGGCAGCATATATTGCCTCTTTCTTTTGATTTATGCCATTTAAACTATTTTACAAACTATTGCCTCTCCTCAGATTCTGCATTTCATCAAATGTGACCTGCAATAATCCAATTATAAGAGAATTTATTTTCAAAGGAATCATAAAACAACAAATGCATTTAAATTGGAGTAGCCCAATAACTTCTATATCAATTTATGTGATTCTTTTTTTTTTAATCAATCTATAAAACTAAACATATTCGATATCCTTTTTATTACAATAACAATTATAATTTAAATTATACTCTTTGAAGATTAAAAGTTTGGGGGTTAAGGATATGAAGTTGCTTTTCAAAGCTTCATTGCAGATGAAGTGAAGAACTTGGAAATGTGAATTTGATTTTTGAATAGCTTGATTGCACACCAAACTCTTTATGTTATGTATTGTAATTAAAAGAAAACTCAATTTTTTCTTCACATACATAAATGGAGAAAACCAGAAAAACAATACTGAAAGTAAGTAATGAAATTGAAGTCATAATTCTTATTGTAATCTAGTTAGACTAAATACTTCTTTCATTTATTTTTACCGTAGAACATATAAGCAGTCAACATTCAAATTCTCTTTAAGTATTTAAAAGTTACATATTTATGGCAGTACTGATAACTAAATGATCAAATGATCCGATTAATTGATTGTTTAATAAGACCAAAATTATGAAATGAACAATAAGATCAGATTAAATAAAAAAACTTTACAGAAAAGCCACAATTTTAAAAATCTTACACATATTGAAAAAATTTCCTACATATTATTGTTACCTAATTTTGATTCATTTTTCTGTCGTTAGGACATATAATTTCCTTTCCTGTTTCTTTTGCTCTTCTCATTTCCTTGAAAATCCTCTTTTCATCAGCTAAAGTTTTATCCCCATGTTGTATCTTGTAACACAAAGTCCTAATCTGTCATCAACAAAGGAGAATTACTAATTAAATTGACAAAGTTATTCAATTAGCCTTTGAATCAAAGTAAAAGAAATGAAAATAAACATCTTACAAATAAAGGTTCATCGAACTTCTTTTCTTCTTCTTCTTCTTCTTCTTCTAAAATAGGAAACTTTTGTTCCCAAATATATTGCGTTACATAAGAAATTTTTCTCTGTTTTCTTCTAACTATATATTCTTGAGGTAGTAGCTCCGTTAATCATCGAAGTAAAAAATACTTATTCGACTACATTCTGACAATTATGATTACAATTATAAGAAGGAATTAGTAAAATTAATGGCAATTATGATTACATGAATTCCTTTGGAATGTCATACATGTCAAATATAAAATGTTAGGAAAATATAGAGATTAAATTCAATATTATTAAACAAAAAATATTTAAGTAAATAATACAGATACAAGACGAAGAAATAAAAAGTAAAACTAGCCTTTAGCATAATTTTTGTATGCCTAGATTATATATCATTCTTCTTTGAGGAGAACTAACACATCTTGGCTTACAGGGATATGCTCCCCCTTCCCTCCAATGTCTAAACCAGTAAAAATGATAAAGGACAAATTTCCAAACAAGCAAGATTCTTCAATAATACCGCCTAAACCACCTGATTCCTACCAAACTTTGTAGAAACATTCAAATCAAAATTACTTGTATCAGAACTAGTGACAGATTTGTAGATGAAAGATTGTGTTGATGTTAATGACGGAGTTTGTCCTGAGGTGACCATTAATGATGAAGTTGGGGAAATGATCAATGGGATAAAAACCATTATACTTTTCAACGAAGATATCGACAGACTTTGTTCTCCTTGGAGACAGTCTTTAATTATTAAATTATTGGAAAAGAAACCTACCCATCAATACCTCCGTGAAAAATTAGTGACCCTATGGAAAGCATCAAAAGCTTTTCCACTAATCAACCTTGGTTTGGATTTCTACATTGCTAAATTCACGCAAGCGGAAAGTGTATCTCAGGTCCTTTAAGGCGGTTCTAGGTTTTTAAAAGGACATTATTGGTCAATCAAGAATTGGGAGACAAATTTTGTTCCAAAAAATCAAAAAGTGACTTATTAAGCAGTTTGGGTGTGTCTTCTTCACTTACCCACTGGAGATTGAACAACAATAAGATAAGTCAATGTTCTCCTAAAAATGATTGGTAATTCAATTGGCAAGTTATTGAAGGTAGATGCTTGCACAAGTTCAACTTTTTGAGGTCATTATGCACAATTATGTGTTCAAATCCAATAGATGAGCTAGTTCTTAGTAGCATCAAAATAGGCAAGCATAAATAAGAAATTCATATGAAGGGGAGGGCTATTTATGCACAAGATGTGGCCGATTTGGCCATGTTAATAAAGGATGCCCACATCAACAAGCTAATCCTTAATCGAAATCCACCTCTGAAAAATCTCCAAATTCACCAGATACATCACAATTAATTCAAAAAGAATAGCACATTGTCAAGTTTCCTTTATGAAGAAAAAATAACTTGATGAAGTCCCAATCTTCAGCGTTAACAACCACTGACCCAGCTGTGCCACGTAAATATTCAGATGATGGAGTTAAGGTAAATAAAAGTTGTAGTACAAACACAGTACACCTCAAACTCCATTATTTAATTTTACTGCAAATTACAATAATTATTCTAAAGAAACTATTATCTACTCCAGAAAACAAACTAATAGTAGTCCAAAGTTCTATAAAAAGAGAAGTCGAGCAACTAATGAGTTAGCTTTTTTTCTCCTTAATTCCAATAAATTTGATGCTCTGTATGGTGAGCCTTCTATTTCTAAAGTAGAAAATTTGAAGGCTTTGAACAACAAAGTGGAAGGCTCCTCTAGGGAAAAGAAGTCTGACCAAAAATTAAAAATTACTTTACTTGTGACGTCCGTTACAAAGTAAGAATAATTCTTCTGACCATTTTGTCAACCCTTAGACTACATAGAGGCTCCCTAACAAAACCCTAATATAAGTCCTACTAATAATTTAACTACCCCTTTTCCCACTAGGGCTGAGTTATCTCGACATCCACCATATCTTCCTAATAAAAATGACACACCCCTCCAGTTGTCAAGACACCTATTCAACTGTGATGACATACAACTTATGCAAAATCCCAACACAAATCTTTTATCTAATTCTTCTATTATTTTAAGAAATTACAATGATTTTAACTCCTTTGTCACACTTCATGCATTTAATTCAAAGTCTACTCTTCCACTACTCTACAATTTCTCTCCTGAATTAAATATGTCTAATTCCTCAAAGAATGAACAAAGTTCATCTACTGCCTTGTAGCGCCCCGAGTCTGTACCCCGGATGCCATATGGTGCTTACGACCCCGAAGGACCACCAGCTAACTCATGACTGGTATCTGTTGTGAGCACTGAACAATAATACTACAATGATGCATAGAATAGGCTGAAATGCCATAAGGTTCAAAATCTGAAATACTGATAAAGAATATCAACTGTAATAATAATCTGCAAACTGAATACTGTCTGAAAGTCTAGTCTGAAAAGCCTCTAACTAAATTGTCTGAAAGAGGAGTTGATGGGACAAGCCTCCAACTAACTCCTACTATGGAAATACTGAAGCTACTGAAAATACTGAAATAAAAGTATATCCTTGATAGATGAGGACTCACTACTAAATTTGATACTACTGGCTAAATCTGTCTATGCACGATCGGGAACCTGAGCGTCCGAACTTATGATATAAGACATCATAGCAAAAGAAAAAATATGCTTCAGTACATGAAATGTACTGGTATGCTAGATGAGGTAAGGTTGAATGCAAGGGCTCATATGCATAAATAGTAACTGATTGAATGATATAGAGTAACTGAAACTACCGTAAATACTGAATATGAAATACTGTGCATATACGTGAATACTGTAACTGCTCTTTTACTAAAGCTGAGTACTGAGTTCTGATAGCTGTATAACTGATAATCTGAGATTTATAATAACTGATTTTACTGATATTGAGTGACTGTATCTGACAGTCCTGATTCTGTAAAACTGAACTGAGTTCTTTATTGAGACTAAAACTGAGACTATGAGAAGTAATCATCTAACCGACATGCCCCTTTTCTGAATAGATTTGGGGTCCAACCTGTAACCCTAGTTGGAAGGGTATCAGTACCGTGCCATAGGTAAAGAAAAGATGAAGAGTTACCCTCATCTGGCAAGTACTCTAATAAGAATGGTGGAACCCACATCTGGCAGGTTAAAACACCTCATCAACCCTCAACTGGACTGTTGATATCTCAACCTACGCTGGCTACGTAGTTCTGGAATGCAAGGACTGCTTCAAAGGATCACACCTTCTACTGGTAGGTGAGCCCCTATCCTTGGGTTCACTCGGTGCTGAATCCTACCCTCAACTGAATACATACTGAACTGGTTATACTGAGCTGAACTAGACTGATATTGAGTTTTACTACGTTCTGTAGCTGACTGAGTTTACTGGGTTCTACAACTGACAAAGAGTGCTACTAATTGTGACACTACTGAAACTACTCTGTAACTACTAAATCTCTAGGTACACAACTAGATTTTCTGGTATTAGATATCCCCAAGACTCAATGGCATGAAAAGTAAAGCATAGCATGATCTTGAAAAGCATAACAATGTTCACTTGTTCATAATTCATTCATAGAGACATTTTATCAAACACTTGTAGGGCATAAGCTTGTACATATGCTAGCATATCATGATTTCACCATTTAGTTTGCATGGACATTCCATCAAACACATGAGGAGTACAATTTAATGCATATAATCATGGAAAACATGTAAACATTATAACTACAACACCCAAACTTGCTAATTCAAGGGTTATACCATGGGAATTACACAATTCAATATACTTACTATTTCAACTTCATGGAATTTACAATTACTCATGGATTGAAACTCAATTAATGTCATGAACATAAATACAATCCAATTTCACACATGTAAATCATGAATCAATAATCTTGTAGTTTAAAAAATGGATTCTTGGGCTCTATGGGTAAAAGGAACCCATAGATAAACACCTAACATACCTGGATATATTGATTCTTGAAGGTTCTTGGGGAAATTCTTGAGGTTTGTTCTTGTTTCTTGAAGCTGGGGTTTTGCCCTTTCAGAGAGAATGTTTCAATTCTTGAGTAAATAATAAAATAATGAGCAATTAGTGCTCCTTTAAGGCTACATTTCGTGTTTAGGACTGATTAGGGCCGTGAAAAAAAATACCAAACTACCTCTGGGAATAATGTAAAGTTCATCACTAAAAAACCAAATTTTTGGCCTTGGCGCGATGCGGTGGAATCGCGGTACCCCTTTTCATGCGAATTTAACCCTTGGCGCGATGTGGTGGGATCGTGTTTCCTCATTGGAAAATGACGAATGCTATTTTGGCCTTTGGTGTGATGCACCATTATCGTGGTGCAACACTAGAAATAGACAATTGCCATTTGGCTGGCCTCTGCGATGCGGTGGTGTGCCAATTGGCACACTGCTTTACAAAAATGGCTCTAAATCTTCGCCCGGGTATCGGATTTGGGCGAACTTTATATCGTTGGAAAGCTGATTGAATTTCCTGCACAATGGTATGCTCTAAACTGATAAATACTGAGTATTTTAAAAATTTATATGGAATAACTCATATACTGAGAGTTAAATTAAGCTTGGCAAATACAGGGTATTATAATATCTCCCCCTTGAGAACATTCGTCCTTGAATGAGACTGATTAAGTTGAGAAACACTGATAGACTGAGATTACACACTGAACATGCATGTCTAATGCATGGAATACATGACTGAAGCTATTGATAAGCTGAGTTTTCATACTAAACATTCATATTTGATGCATGGGTACATGACTGAACTAATTCACAAATGCATGACAATCATGAAGATGATATGCAATAGTAAAGAATACAAAGTTTATAACTGTAATTGAACATGGAACTGCGAAAATCTAAGGAAGCCCGTTACCTTAAACCGAGTCTGAATTTGCGAACAAAAGGTGATGATACTTGGTCCACATATCTGCTTCTACTTCCCAAATAGCTCTCTTAACGGACTGATTCTGCCAAAGAAATTTGACCAAGGGAACTTCTTTGTTCCTCAATCTGTGAATCTGGCGATCAAGACTCTAGACTGGAACTTCTTTGAAAGAGAGACCATTCTGAATATCTACGGCCTCTAAGGAAACTATGTCTACTGGGTCACCAATTCATTTCTTTAGCAAGGAGAAGTGGAATACTAGGTGTACTGAAGCTAGATTTGAAGGCAACTCAAGCTCGTAAGCTACCTTTCCAAAATGACTGAGAATTCTATAAGGACCGACATATCGGGGACTGAGCTTTCCCTTCTTGACTAACCTCTTTACCCCCTTCATGGGAGAGATTTTTAAGAACATAAAATCACCGACCTCAAAGTCGAGATCCTTTCTCCTCACATCTACATATGATTTCTGTCGGCTTTGGGCAGCCCTAAGCCTTTCTCTGATCAACTAAATCTTCTCTAAGTCATCAAACACTACGTCAGGACCTACTACTGTAGCCTCACCTACCTCAAACCAACCAATTAGAGATTTATATCTCCTACTATAAAGAGCCTCAAACGGATCCATCTGAATACTGGAATGATATCTGTTATCATATGCAAATTCAGTCAAAGGCAAGTGGTCATCCCAACTATCTTTAAAATCAACAACGCATGCTCTTAACATATCTTCTAGAGTCTAAATGGTCCTTTCTGCTTGCCCATCTGTCTGAGGGTGAAAGGCTATACTGAGGTGAACTTGGGTACTAAGACCTTTTTGGAACATTTTCCAGAAGTTAGAGGTAAACTGGGTACCTCTATCTGAGATAATAGACATTGGGACTCTATGAAACTTGACCAACTCTCTGATATAGAGTTTGGCTTAGTCCTCGACTAAATAGGAAGTATGAACTGGCAAGAAATGAGCTGATTTAGTCATCCTATCTACAATGACCCAAATAGAATCATGCTGACGATGAGTACGAGGTAAACCCTTCACAAAGTCTATGTTCACTTCTTCCCATTTCCATGTGGGAATACTGAACTCCTGCATGGAACCACTAAGTTTCTGGTGCTCAATCTTAACCAGCTGACATGTAGAGCACTTAACTACAAAATCTGTGATATCCCTCTTCATCCCACTCCACTAATAGATCTCCCGAAAATTGTGGTACATCTTAGTGGACCCTGGATAAATAGAGTAAAATCCACCATGCGTTTCTGCAAGAATTTGTTGCCTTAAGTCATCTACACTTGGCACGTATAACCAACCCTAGCAACGCAACACACCATATCCCCCTTAGGAGAAACCTCTACTTTTTGATCTCTAACTGACTCTCTCAACTTAACAAGGCTTGGATATCTATCCTACTTTTCCTTTACTTCGGAAACTAGAGATGATTCAGAACTATTCTAAACCCACACACTACCCTCAGCTAAATCGACTAAGTAGACACGTAGACGGGTAAGATGATGAACTTACTGAACTAACTCCTTCTTACCATCCTCAACATGAGTTACACTTCCCATATACAATCTACTGAGAGCATCAACCACTACATTGGCCTTGCCCTTGATGATACAGAACACTTATATCATAATCTTTTAATAACTCTAACAACCTTCTCTGACGCAAATTCAAATCTTTCTGAGAAAAAACATACTACAAGCTTTTGTGACCTGTGAACACATCCACATGCACCCCATTCAAATAGTGCCTCCAAATATTTAAGGTAAATACTACAGCTGCTAGCTCAAGATTATGAGTCAGGTAATTCTTCTCATGGGGCTTAAGCTGTCTAGAGGCATAAACTATGACCTTACCTCTCTGTATGAGGACACAACCCAAACCTACTCTAGATGCATCACAGTACACCATAAACCCATCTGAACCATCTGGTAGAGTCAAAACTAGGGCTGTAGTGAGTCGAGTCTTCAACTCCTGAAAACTCTTCTCATAAGAATCTAACCACTGAAACTTGACTTTCTTCTGATTCAATCTATACATGGGGGATGAAATAGATGAGAACCCTTCAACAAACCAATGGTAATAGCCAGCTAAAACAAAGAAACTCCTGATATCTGATAGAGAAATGGGTCTAGGCCAGTTTCTCACCGCCCCGGTCTTTTGAGGATCAACTCTAATTCCATCATAGGAAATAATATGACCAAGAAATGCTACTGAACTTAGCTAAAATTCGCACTTACTAAATTTGGCGAACAACTGATGGGCTCTAAGAGTTTGAAGTACAGTTCTGAGATGATCTGCATGATCATTTTCACTATGAGAGTAGACAAGAATGTCATCTATAAAGACTATAAGGAACATGTCTAAGTACTGCTTGAAAACACGATTCATTAAATCCCTGAAGGCTGTTGGGGAATTTGTGAGACCAAATGATATGACTAGAAATTCAAAGTGACTATACCGAGTTCTGAAAGCTATTTTCAGAATTTCATATTCTCTGGCTCTGAGCTGATGATAGCCTGATTTGAGGTCTATCTTAAAAAGTAACTGGCACCCTGAAGTTGGTAAAAAAAGTCATCAATTTTGGGAAGTAGGTATTTATTCTTGACTATGACTTTGTTCAACTCATGGTAGTCTATACACATTCTGAGAGAACCATCTTTTGTACGCACGAATAAGGATGGTGCACCCTACGGGGAAATGCTAGGTCTGATGAACCCCTTATCTAAAAGGTCCTTTAACTATTCTTTTAATTTCTTGAGTTCTACTGGTGCCATTCTGTATGACAGAATAGATATAGGCTGAGTATCTGGAAGAAGGTTTATTTCGAAGTCAATTTCCCTTTCGGGAGGAAATCTAGAAAGATCTTTGAGAAACACATTTGAGAATTCATTTACTACTAGAACTGAATCAAGACTAGGAGTCTCTAAACTAGAGTCTCTGACTCGCACAAGATGATAAACACATCCCTTGGATATCATTCTTGTCGCTCTAAGGTATGAAATCAACTGACCCTTAAGTGCTGTGGTACTACCCCTTCATTTAAGGACTGGTTAATTTGAAAACTAAAAATGAACAATTCTATTTCTACAATCAACTGAGGCATAGCATGAATGGAGCCAATCTATGTCGAGAATGACATCAAAATCCATTATTTCTAACTCTACTAAGTCTGCTGAAGTGGCCTTCTGAGCTATCATAACCAGACAGTTCTTGTATACCCACCGGGCTATGATAGACTTACCCACTAGGGTAAAGACTGAGAAAAGTTCTGTTAAGACTACTGGTTTGACTTTGAAATTGATTGCTATGTAAAGAGTTACAAAAGGCAAAGAAGCTTCTTGATCTAATAAAGCATAAACATGTAAATAGAAGATTTGTAACATAACAGTTACCATGCCAGGAGAAATTTCCTAATCTTTTCTGGATTGAAGTGCATAAAGCCTATTTGGGTGTTGCCTACTGGTGGTACTGGAAGTGGTACCTTGCTGATTCGGGCGATCGGACTGAGCTAAAGGACGATTATACTGAAACTGAGAACCTGATTGAGGACAATCTTTGATTCTATGGCCTGGCTTGCCATACCCAAAACATACATCACTGCTAGCTCTGCAGACACCCTGATGGTTTCTGCCATATTTCTAGAAAAGAGGATCTGTTCGAGCACTGCTGACACTACCTTGAGATTTAGAGCCTAGTGCCCTATCTTTGTTACCATTTCTAAACTTAGGGACTGGAGCACCGGCTGAGGAAAAAGCTGGAACTGAAGACTTTGGTTGGAACTGGGAATGATTACCGCCTTCTGACTTAGGTTGAGTGAAATAAAAGATACCTATTCTAGCTCTCTTATTCTCTCTCTCTCTCTCTCTCTCTCTCTCTCTCCTTATTCTTAGCTTTTTCTATCTGCTGAGCATGGAACATAAGCCTGGATATGTCCATCTCCTTAATTAACATCGCAGTTCTACACTTCTTAACCACATTCTTTGACACCTTAGACATAAACTTGCTAATTCTGGACCTACTGTCTGCTACTACATTGGGATCATATCTTGCTAACTAAGTAAACTTGAGGGAATACTCTTTCACGCTTATGTTACCTTGCCTCAGATTGATGAACTTTAATACCTTGGCTTTTCTCAGCTCTAAGAGAAAGAATCTATCTAGAAAGGCAGTAGCAAACTCTTCCCACTCTATAGGCTCTGTATCTATACCCCTGTCTATCTTCCACTGCTTAAACCATGTATGAGCTACATCCTATAGATGATAGGTAGATAACTCAACACCCTCACTGGAAGTCACTTCCATAATATCTGTGACTTTCTAAACCTGATCAACGAACTCCTGTGGATTCTCTTCAATCTTAGATCCTGAAAATAAGGGAGGATTCATTTGGGTGAAGTCCTAAATCCTAACTGCAGTAGTATTGGCCATTGGGTTAGCTTGAACAATATTTGTCCGTTCATTATGAGCTGCTACTGAATTGGATAGAGTGGTAAATGCAACCTTAAATTCTGCATGAGAGACATGTTCATCCAGGGGATCTTTCTAAATGGGCTAAGGTGCAGACTGATTCTCTATTCTTCTTTTATTGGTCTTTTTGGGAGGCATATTCTATAAATAGAAGTAAGAAAGGATTAGACTGAGGGTTTAACTTGAGCTCATGCTCACTCGCATGACATAAATACTGAAAGAAGGGAAACTTTTCCTAAAAATGCATCATAGCCTCTTGTCCATAAGTGTGTTGTACTTACACACATGCACAAGAATCTACTTGACACGACTTTTAGACTCCCTAGGACTCTGTTGAACCTTAGGCTCTGATACTAAGTTTGTAATCACCCGAGTCTATACCCCAGATGCTACACGGTGCTTACGACCCCAAAGGACCACAAGCTAACCCATGACTGGTACCTATTGTGAGCACTGAACAATAATATTGTAATGATGCAAAAAAGAGGTTGAAATTCCATAAGGTTCAAAATCTGAAATACTGATAAAGAATATCAACTATAATAATAATCTACAAACTGAATATTGTCTGAAAGTCTAGTTTGAAAAACCTCTAACTGAACTGCTTGAAAGTGGAGTTGATGGGAAAAGCCCCCAACTTACTCTGACTACTGAAATAATAAAGCTACTAAAAATACTAAAATAAAAGCATATCCTCAATAGATGAAGACTCACTACTAAATTTGATACTGCTGGCTAAATCTGTCTATGCGCGGTCGGAAACCTGAGCGTCTGAACCTATGATATAAGACATCAAGCACAAAAAGAAAGTATGCATCAGTACGTGGAATATACTGGTATGATAGATGAGCTAAGGCTGAATACAAGGGTTTATCTGCATAAATAGTAACTAACTGAATGATATAGAGTAATTGAAACTACTGTAAATACTGAGTATACAATACTGTACATATACATGAATATTGTAACTGAGATTTTACTGAAGCTGAGTACTGAGTTCTGATAACTGTATAATTGATAATCTGAGATTTTTGATAATTGATATTCCTGATACTAAGTGACTATATGTGATTGTCCTAATTCTGTAGAACTGAACATAGTTCTTTGTTGAGACTGAAACTGAAACTGAGACTGTAGAAAGTAATCATCTAACTGCCATGCCCCTTTTCTGAATAGATTTGGGGTCCAACCTGTAACCCCAGCTAGAAGGGTGTCAGTACCGTGCCACGGGTAAAGACAATCTGAAGATTTACCCTCATCTGGTAGGTACTCTAATGAGAATGGTGGAACCCTCATCTGGCAGCTTAAAACACTTCATTAAACCTCAACTGGCAGGTTGATATCTCAACCTACGTTGGCTACGTAGTTCTGGAATGTAAGGACTACTTCTAAGGATCACACCCTCTACTAGTAGCTGAATCCCCATCCTTGGGTTCACTCGGTGCTGAATTCTACTTCCAACTGAATAAACACTAAACTGGTTATACTGATTTGAACTAGATTGATACTGAGTTTCACTGAGTTCTATAACTGACTGAGTTTACTGAGTTCTATAACTAACTGAGAGTGTTACTGATCGTGACACTACTGAGACTATTTTGTAACTACTGAAGCTCTAGGTAAACAACTAGATTTTTGGGTATTAGATACCCCCAGGACTCGACGACATGAAAAGTAAAGCATAACATGGTCTTGAAAAGTATAACAATATTTACTTGTTCATAATTCATTCATAGAGATATTTTATCAAACACTTGTAGGGCATAAGCTTGTACATATGCTAGCATGTCATGATTTCACCATTTAATTCAGATGGACATTCCATAAAACACATGGGGAGAACAATTTAATTCATATAATCATGGAAAACATGTAAACATTGTAACTACAATACCCAAACTTGCTAATTCAAGGGTTATAACATAGGACTTACACAATTTAATATACTTACTATTTCAACTTCATGGAATCTATAATTAATCATGGATTGAAACTCAATTAATGTCATAAACATGAATACAATCCAATTTCACGCATGTAAATCATGAATCAATAATCTAGTAGTTTAAAAAATGGATTCTTGGGCTCAATGGGTGAAAGGAACCCATAGATGAACACCTAACATACCTGGGTATAATGATTCTTGAAGGTTCTTGAGGAAATTCTTGAGATTTGTTTTTGTTTCTTAAAGCTAGGGTTTTCCCTTGGAGAGAGAATATTTTAATTCTTGAGTAAATAATGAAATAATGAGCAATTAGTGCTCCTTTAGGGCTAGATTTCATGTTTAGGACTGATTAGGGCCGTGAAAAAAAATACCAAACTACCCCTGGGAATAATGTAAAATTTATCACCAAAAATTTAATTTTTGGCCCTGGCGTTACGCAACGCTATCGTGTCGTGTCACTGGAAATTGACAATGGGAACTGAGGGCTTGGCGCGACGTGGTGGAATCGCGGTACCCCTTTTCATGAGAATTTAACCCTTGTCGTGATGCGGTGATATCGCGTTGCCTCACTGGAAAATGACGAATTCCATTTTGGCCTTTAGTGCGACGCACCATTATCGCGGTGTAATACTGGAAATAGACAATTGCCATTTGGATGGCCTCCGCTATGCGGTGGTGTGACAGTTGGCATACTGCTTTACAAAAATGGCTCTAACTTTTCGCCCGGGTATCAAATTTGGGCGAACTTTATACGTTGGAAAGCTGACTTAATTTTCTATGCAATGCTAAGCTCTAAAATGAAGAATACTGAGTATTTTAAAAATTTATATGGAATAACTCATATACTGAGATTTGAATTAAGTTAGGGAAATATGGGGTATTACATGCCTCTTTGCTGAAAAGTTAAATTATCACCAATCTCTCATCCATTTTGAAACTTAACAATGAACAATACCCCTTGTATCCCTTCCAAGTGGATCATCACCCTTTGTTATATTACACATAAACATTTATGAGCTATACCAAGACATGCGGCTCTATTCTCGATGGACATAGATTGGATAGAGACACTTATTGTCCTTCAAAACTCAAATTTCTTGGCTTAGCTGATTTCGGGGGGCATTAAAAAAGAAATAGAATACATTGTGAATCAAATGTGCTTTCCAATATCATGGACTCATTAGTGCAATCAATGGCTCCACAATTCATTCACACCATGAAGTCATTGTGAAACCTTCGACATCTTTTGGACAAATTCTCGAATTTGAACGAGATTGCTCAAACGCCGTTCTTACTTCTTAGAAGATAGTCAATGCCAACTCACTCTTATTTCCTTGAAATTCGCTTCCTATGCAACAAGGATAGTTTGTGAACCTTGAAATGCCAATAATACCAATATCTCCAACACTAGGAGAAATAGGGGCCATGCCGATGAGGAGGACTTCCTTCACAGAAATCTCAAACTTTAAAAATGCAGCACTTATGATTTTTCTCGGATATGAGGAAAATAATTACATTCATCTATTCCCATTGTCACTTCTTAAGAGATCCGTTGATCTAAGGCCTACCATAAACAGTGCATTGGCGAAGTATGCAGTTGTTATGACTCTGGCTCTTCATTGTAGTCAATTTTCTACTGGTAAAAGCTTTCAACCATCCTTCAATTTTTTCACTCCTATAGCTACATGTTTTATTTTTCATAACACTAGTGGCATGAATAATGAAAACTTTAGGAGGAGTTTTAGGGACCTTCTCAATTCTCGCAACCCTTGTTTTGTTGCGCTTCTAGAGACAAAATTGTTTGATCATTTGGGACTCATGCATGAGTTGGTTTTGATGATTATTAGGAAATTCCTGCTATGGGGAGCTTTGATGGTACAGTTCTTATTTGGCATACAAATTTTGTCTGTGTTACTCGCAAAAGACAAACTTCCCAAAAACTCTATGCAATGATTAAGGTAATCCCGAATAACTAGCCTGACAATCTTCTACCATTTATGCTAGTACTGATTACTATAATTGAAAAATCCTTTGGAAAAATCTTAAAAATTATGCTCAATCTTTTAGTGGCCTTGGTTAGTGGCTGGAAATTTTGATGAAATTTTTATCCAAAATGATAAGTGGGGTGGTAGAACTATAAACAATACTAGAAGTTCTGACTTTTGGGACTGTATTAGCTCTCGTAATCTTATGGACTTAGGATATAAATATTGTAAACATACTTGGTCAAATTATTAGAAAAAAATAAAAAACCTTATTTTGGAAAGACTAAACAGGGTTTTTCTTTCTAATGACTGGTTGAAAATTGACCAAATGCTCATGTTACTCATATTTCAAAAACCTATTCCGATCACAATCCCCTTCTTATTTCTCTGTCTAATAGATACTTTGAAAATAGTAGAAAATCCTTTATATTGAAAAAGTTTTGGATGAATCTCCCACACTTTAGTAAAACTGTCGGACAAAGTTGGGGTAACAAAGACCTTTCTAAAGCTATTCCTGATTTTTGAAAAAAACTATTCTGCACTGAAGTAATCATACATTTGGCAATATTTTCTAAAATAAGAAGCGTATCCTTGCCAGACTTACAGGGATACAAAATTCACCTAAGTATCCATCTAATATTTTCCTACAAAATCTGAAACAAAAGCTTAAAATGATTTTAATAATATCCTCAAAATGGAGGAGACTATTGAAAATTGTGATCTAGAATTAATTGGCTTAGTAATGGGATGCTAATATCAAATATTTTCATCTACAAATTATCAATAGGTGAAGAAGAAATAATATTTCCTACTTTAAGGACAATAATGATAACTGGATAACCAATCCTGCAAAAAATCTTTGACCATGGTCTTACCTACTTCTCAAATTTCTTTACTACAAACCTTCTACCAGCTGGTCCCATTTAATAAATTCAACCCTTAGTTTTCACATGTTTGACCTTTCTGACTTAGATAATCCTCCTCAGGATATTAAGATAAATCAAGCATTATTTAATTTCAAGCCTTTTAAAGTCCCTGGTTCGGATGGTCTTTATCCTCACTTCTTCCAAACTCAACGGACTATTTTTGAAAATTCGATCAAAAATATATGCCATACAGTTTTTAATACTCAATCTCTTCCTAATTCCATTAATGATACCTTTCTATGTTTCATTCCGAAATTTTCTAATGCAAATCACTTAAAGAACTTTTGGCTCTTTAGTCTTTGTAGCACTACTCATAAAATTATTATTAAAATTATTGCCAACCGGATTAAACTTTCTTTATCAAACCTCATTAGTACTAATCAAGCCAGTTTCTTAAAAAGTCATCGGACCTATGATAATGTCATTCTGATTTAAGAACTTATCAATAATATTATTAAGTCTAAGAATAAAAGTATTAGTTTTATCCTTAAGCTTCATATGGAAAAATCTTTTGATTGTCTTGAGTGAGGTTTTTTGTTTATCACATTCTTTTATTCTTTAAGTTTTCATCAAAAATTACGACCCTAGTTATGAAGTGTATTTTCACTAGTAAATAGCTGTTCTTATCAATGACACTCAAACTAACTACTTCTCTCCTTCTTGAGGTATTAGAAAAGGCAGCCTTATGTTTCCCTATATTTTTATACTATGTATGGATCTTTTTTCCAATTATATTACTCACCAAATGGGTAGCCTCTACTGGGATCCGGTTACTCTCAGTAGGAACGGTCCTCCATTTTCTCATTTATTCTTTGTTGATGATTTAACTCTTACCTCTAAGGCCACTATTAAATCTATTCATAATATTCATGATTGTATCACTCTCTTTAGTGTGATTTCTATCCAAAATATTAATGTGGAAAAATCAAAGGCTATCTTCTCTCCTCTTTGCTTAGAAGGTATTAGGAATCTCATAAAAGATCTTTTTGACATATCTCCATCTATCAATTTTGAAAAATACTTAGGTTTATCCTGCCGACTTCCAATTCTTTATTGATAATATGCAGATGAAGTTTTCTTTCTGGAAATCCAAATTCCTCTCCCATGCAGGTAGACTTGTTCTTATCAAGTCTACTCGTGATACGATTTCAGCCTATATAATGTAATGTTTTAAGCTTCCCAAAAAAACTTGTAACACCATTGATAAAATTCAATGGGACTTTCTTTGGGGGTCGAGTGTTCAGAAGCAAAAACTTCATTATATAAATTGGAATAAGGTTACTTCTTTGAAAAAATGTGGGGGCCTGGGTATTCACACAACTAATATTAAGAATCAGGCTAGTTACGAGCTTTCTTGGAGACTTTTTAGAAACCCCAATGCTCTCTGTGTGAAAAACTTCTCTATAAATATAGTCACAAAAATAATCATTCCTCAAGCTCCATTATTTGGAATAATATTCTCTTTGGGGGCCAAATTGTAGTCAAGTCACTGCTTGGGCTCCGGCCTCGGGCAGAACTACTAACCTATGGAACCAATATTGGGTTCTCAATTTTCCTCCACTCCAACAACTTATCCATGTTCCTCTTACCCTTAATGAAGCTAAATTATGCCTCTCTGATATTTGGTCTGGACATTATTGGGATTGGGGGAAACTTTTCTTTGAAATTCCTCGCTTTTTCACTGAAAAAGCAAATAACATTCGACCTAACCCTTGTATTAGCGTGTGGGATAAGACCTATAGTAAAAGTGAACTATTTTCTACAAAATCTATCTATGAGAATCTCACTGAAAATACAACCTCTATTTATGAGTTTCGATGGATTTGGAAGTTGAAAACTATGGGAAAAAGTAGACATCTTCTTTGGCTTTGCTCACATAGTAGGCTCTCTACAACTGCTTACATATATTTCATAGGAATTTACCTAGACCCTAGATGCTCGATCTGTCACTTAGAACTCGAAATACTTGCTTATATCTTTACTCGTTGTTTTGTGGAAAAAATTTAGTTGGAAATAGGACTGCACATCTCTCAAGTTGATACCATTAATCAACATTGTCTTAATACTCTCAAATCTCCATCCCCTCCCTTTCAAGATGCATTCTTAGATTGGATGATCTTTCTCCCTTTCTCTTTCCAAAATATTTGGCTCAATCATAATAATAATGTTTTCAATAAAAAACTAGCTTTCTTAATGTTGCTTTGGTACGTGACAAAACTTTAGAATACACCAATCATACACTTAACCCTAGTAACCAAATGTGATCAATTAATATTGATGTTAGATGGTTTCCTTCTAAACATGGAGCTTTCAAATAGAACATTGATGGGACTGGTTACCACCACATCTAGACTGACCAAAAAATGAATCCCTCGAAGACTGGCCGCTTATCACTATGCTGACCTCCATCAGTAGTTTGAAGAGCTACCTGAACTGGCCGACTAGGCTGACTCTGAGGCTAAAAAGATGGACTCAAAAGATACCCAACATGAGAACTACCACCCCTGGATCGAGAACCACTACGGCTCCTACCAAATCTACCCTAAAATCTAGGTCTCTTATTACGGCCCTCGCGAACCTCACGGTGCATCTCCTCCATCACCCTAGCATGATTAAAACCTCAACAAAAGACCTACTCATAATAACTAAATTTTGAGTTGACATGTAGATAGGAACACCCACTCCTCTGACAAAACAACAAACTCTCTCTTACTCAAGTCATAATAGAAGTAGTTGGCTGAGCAACTACTGGTTAAGAAGCTATCGACTGAGCAACTATCGGAGTAGGAGGGATCTCAACTTTAGGAGCTGCAGCTACTGGATGAGTCCTTGCCTTAGTACCACTCTAATCTGTAGACTGTGTACCATCCAATGATACACCACCGATAATAATCAACAACCGAACCAATGCATCTCTGAGAACTACTGAAGAAATGAACCCTGGTGAAGCATGGGCTGATACCCGATCCACCACTGGCTGTGGAAAAAGAATCTTAGGCTCAGGTGTAGGAATAGGGACTCGGAAGGGTGGCCTATTCTGGCCTCTAACTGGGGACACGTCCTTAGGCTGTCCATGACCTCTAGGCCATCCAAGTTTAATAAAAAGAGTAGGATTCGTTGGCTAGGTCTCAGGACCCTCATCTCGCATAGAGGTAGCACGTGTGCTCGGCATCTGCAAAAGAGTAAAGTCAAGGAAATATTCTAAAAACTAACTCAGACTCTTATCATGATATAAGTGAAAGAAGTGAAGGAATCCTAAGAATGTCACATAGCCTCCCGAAGATAGGAAACAGATGTCAACATTCTGATATGCAGGACTTTATAGACACTTTATTTTGTACCAGCAATATCGATGAAACCTGGCTCTGATACCAATTTATCACAACTCGATTAACGAGTCATGATGACACCTACCGATTCCCACCAGTAGGTAAGACAATACCATAACCCAAAGCTAATGTAATGGGTTAATTAGGTAAGAAAGGCCCAACATAGGCTAAATCCAAGGACATCAATTGTGAACATAAGGGTTCTAAATAGAATAAACAGTCAAATGAGATATCAAACCCAAAACATGGTAGAGCTATAAAAGACTAACTAATAGTATCAATACAATTCTAAATCTAGACTAATTAATAAATATGTCTTGAATGCTAAAGACCGAATGCAAGATATGGAAGGAAATCGGGTGACTCAAACTCTAAGTGCTCATCCTATCTCTGAAAATCAACCACTGCACAAACCACGATCAATGATGATAGCTAGAACTCAAATCGGCACCAAAAGGTACCAAAGTATAGTATGAGTACTAAAACAATAGCTACTCAGTAGGAATCATGGACCGCTTAAGCTAAATCATTATATAAAAATGATAAAGTGCAATATAATCATAACTAAGTCAAGGTACATAATTGAACCTAAATTATCTCCATCACCACTGTATAAAATTAGTAAGTAATTTTGAATAACAGTATAGCATAAGGCATCAACACATGCCAATCTCGAAGTGCATAACAAGTATGAAATATCAAAATCACATTATTATATAAGGCATCAACATATTTCCGTATCGCCATGCATAACACGTATTAAATACCAAAATAATAAACTAAAATAGTGCATCAATAAACACCCATACCATCATGCATAATAAATAAATGATTCAGAATTATAAAGCAACACAAGTGCAATTACAAGCAAACATAAGTAAGAAGTTGGTGCCCATACACCAACTATTGCATAAATAAAGGAACCCATCACAACGTCCCATACCACCGAAGAGTACCCCAAGAGAGCATAAAGTAAAGAACAAATCATGGCATCCCATACCACTAGAGAGAACATCCAAGAGACATAAAAGAATCAAATCTCCAATATATATATCTATATATGACCAACTTCTCATTATCCAAGGTTTTTTGAAATTTTCGTCAAACGATCATTTGCCAACATTCATAATTATCATCAATAATCATAATTGAATAATATATACTAATATACTCATAACCATAATCATACCACCATATAGGTATCTATCAAATTAATACACCCCTTTTGTTCTTTATTAGTTAGCCAATGCTTATTACTAAACCACTTATTCACTAGTCATCATATGACCTCTATTGCCTATCCACTATTCTTTACATAATCATTATTCATGGATCAACGACTAACCATTATTCACTAACTAGCCAATATCTAACATCTAGTTAAGATTCACCACTAGACCATATTTGCCAATTAACTAATATTTATATCAACGCATCATGATTCTACTAGCCACCATCTAACAAAAAGCCGCAAATCATCATTTATACACTACCCATCTATCAACTAACATCTTTTATGAACTAGCCTCATCAATCCATAAATCTTTATTTAACAATTAATCAACATCATAAACTTAGACATCAATAACTACTAATCATTACAAATGCTAAACCCATTATCACTAACCACCATAATGAAATAATCATCACCATTAATAGTTTTAATGCCTCGAGTTTGCACCCCGGACATCACACAGTACTCATAATCCCGAAGGACCACAAGCTAACCCATGACTGGTACCTGTGCAATAACTGAGTAATAATACTGTAATAATACAAAAATTAGGTTGAATCTTCCATAAGGTTTATAACTGAAATCAAATACTGGTATATAAATACTGAAACCTGAGTATCTATCTGAAATAATCTAGTCTGAAAGACTCTAACTATCTGAAGGTGGAGTTGATGGGACAAGCCCCCCAACTAACTCCAACTACTGAAAATATTTTGAAATAATAACTCTGTCTTCAAACTATGAGGACTCACCACTAAGTCTGCTGTTGATAAGCTAGGCTTCTAAGTACCATTAGGAGCCCGTGCGTCTGAACCTATGATATAAGATATCATAGCGCAAAAGAAAGATATGTGTCAGTACTTTGAATGTACTGGTATGCTAAGCGAGGTAAGGCTGAATGCATGGGTTCATATGTATGAACAATAACTGATCGAGTAACATGAATATATCTAAATAAGAGAACATGTATATATGAAACTACTGTGAATACTGATTATGCAATACTATGCACATAACTACGTATACTATAACTGAGATCATATTAACACTGGGTAGTGAGTTCTGATAAGTGAAAGACTGATATCTGAGTTCACTAATAACTATAATTACTGTTAGCTGGGTGACTATTTCTGATAGTCCTGATTCTGTAAAATTGATCTGAGTTTTATACTGAGCTTGGTGACTGTGTCTGATAGTCCTGGTTCTATAGAACTGAACTAAGTTCTATACTGAGACTGAAATTAAAACTGTGAAAAGTAATCATCTAATCGACATGCCCCTTTCTGAACTAATTTGGGGTCCAACCTGTAACCCCAGTTGTAAAGGTATCAGTAACGTGCCACGAGCAAGAACAAGTTGCTGAGTCACCCTCATCTGGAAGGTGCTCTGAATAAGAATGGTGGTACCCTCAACTGGCAGGTAAGACACCTCATCAACCTCAACTGGCAGGTTGATGTCTCAACCTACGCTGTCTACATAGTTCTGTAATGCAAGGACTGCTTCTAAGGATCACACCCTCTACTAGCAGGTGAGCCCCCATCCCTGGGTTAACTCAGTGCTGAATCCTACTCGCAACTGAATTGACACTGGACTAATTTCTAAACTGTACTAGACTGGACTGAATTATTATTGATCGTATTAACTAACTGAACTGAACTGGATTGAGTTCACCAAATTCTAATATCTGACTGAATACACTGAGTTCTGTACTGACTGAATACTACTGATCATGACATTTCTGAGACTATTCTGTAACTACTGTAGCTCTAGTTCAACAACTAGATTTTTGGATATTGAATACCCCTAGGACTTGATAGCATGGAAAGTAAAACATTGCATAACCTTAAAAGCATAATAATACTTGCTTACTAACAATGCATTTATTTATATATTTTGTCAAACACTTGATATACATGAGCTTGTGCATGAGTGAAATCACATAACAACATGTCATGATTTCACTAGTCAATTCACATAAGCATTTTAACAAACACTTGGGGAGAATGGTTACTTCATATAGCAATAAACATGTAATAATATCATGGCTACTACATTCAACTTGTAGTTCAACAGTTCAACATGAAGATCACATAAATCAACCCAAAATTATCTAGTTCTCATGAAACTTGTCATAAATCATGAAATTAAACCCCAAACCCCAATTCACAAATGAACACAATCCAATTCCAACATGTAAATCATGAAATCATAAGCTTGTAGATTTTAAAAAGGGTTCTTGGACTTCATGGTTAAAAGGAATCTATAAATGAACACCTAACATACCTTGGTAATTAAATTCGTGAAGATTGATGATGTGTTCTTGAAGATTGGTTTTGAAATTTGAATGCCCTAGGGTTTGTTCTTGAGTAAATTTGAGAGAGAATGAGGGATTTTGCCTTTAGAATAGGTTAATCTCCTATTTTTAGGGCTGATTAAGGATGGGAAAATGATCCAAATACTCCTCTAGACGCAGACTTTTAATTACTGAATACGTGCCCAGCGACGCACAGACCGATGCGCCGTGTTGATGGGGTCAATGCGATGGATGACGCGACATGTTGAGATCCCGTCAGCTCACTAGAATTTGCACTAGGAGCTGGGGAAAATATCTATCGATGCGATAGGTGATGTGATGCATCGAGATCATGTCGATCCAATAATTTGGTCACCCAAACACGTTTCAAATGAGGTCCAAAAAATCCAAAACTCACTTGAAGTGACCTATTGATACACCTGATCATGATTCAACCTAAAAATCGACATGTTAAGGTAGAAAGGGTCGATAATAAGTTCATGGAAATATCGAGGTCAAAATAAGTCTAAGTGTCAATACTTAGCTTAAAATCTTCTATGTCGGGGATCTCTTTTCATGCTATAAGGGACCGAGCTAGGCTTAAAATTTTACAGGGTCTTACAATAGTCATAAATACCACTGTCCTCTTCATCACTAAGATTAAAAAATCCACTAGTAACTATTAGCCACTTAAGTAATATCCACCACTAAGCATATTTTTACCTTAAGTCATCAACTATATCACTTTATACCTTAACACATTAGAAGACTATAACTGATACCTCTAATATCAATATTATAGCCAATTACAAAAAAATATAAATAAATATATAATTTCCATACATAGGGCTAGCCTGATTCGAACCAGGTTTAATTATAACATCAACATATCCTCCGGATGAATTGGGCATCATAATATCATCAACATAATATTCAGCCATACTGAGCATCATCACATCGTCATCATATCCTCCGACCTTTACAAATATCATAATATCATCAAACATATCCTCCGGCCTTGTTGGGTATCATAATATCCTCCGACTTTGTCGGGTATCATTATATTATCATAATATCCTCCGTCCTTATTGGATATCATAATATCATCATAATATGCTCCAGACTTTCGGGTATCATCATATTATCATAATATCCTTCAGCCTTGCTGGGTATTATCATATCATCAATATATCCTCCAGCCTTGTAAGGCTTTATCATCACATCAATAAATCCTCCAACCTTGTCGGGCATCATCATCACATCAATATATCAATAATACAGAGCAATCTCCACAAGGGCTAAAGTAAATGACAAGCCCTACATGGGTTAAAGAAAAGTACAAGCCCCACGAGGGCTAAAGTAAATGACAAGCCCCATATGGGCTAAAGTAAAAAGAAGTAAGAAGAAGCACACCTTTATATCTCATCATTCATCGCCGAGGATAATTTGTCCATAAATATATGAATATATATAGCATAAATATTACAAAGCATTAACGAATTCAACATGGTTAGTAGCATAGCTTCTCATGTAGTCAATAAATATACCTTTTAGAACTCTTAGTAGCATGAATCATAATATTAGCATCAAGAAGGTTTTCTAGCATACTCACTAGTTTAGTTACTAGACAAAAGCATGACATGAGTCCAAACAATATCTATATAGCATTCTTGTATATAGTCCACAAGCATGCCTTCTAGCAATATCAACAATAAGGAAGATTTTTAATATGATTTAATAGCATAATTATTAAGCATGATTATAACTTGGGAAATAGTATAGTTAACGATCCGAACACTAGCCAAAACAATTGCTTAATCAAACGTATAATCAATTACTCATCTTTACATAATTCATAATCTAAAAGTTTAGACCTTGGGCATAACCATAAGAGATATCATGAACAATGGGCCATTAGTAGTGTATTCGTGTCTTACTATTGGCCTAAAGATAATTTATCATTAGTATGAACAATGTCTAAGCATGACATAATATATATATATATATATATATTATACCTATCTCTCTCTCTCTTTCTCTCTCTCTCTATATATATATATATAGCTTATTCATAGCGTGGTATATAACATAATTTGTGTCTTAAGCCATATTATAGTCAAGAGATCATTTAATAACACGTTCATTAGCCCAAACATTAGATAATCACAATAACATAATTACTAGCTTGATATAAGTTTTTAGCCAAAAATGCAAACAAGGGAATAATCACTTGGGACTTATTCTCAATGTCATTCCACATGACCAACAAGTACCAATAATCCTCAAAATTGCCTCAAAAGGGCACTCTCTAGTCAAGTAATAAGTATAATGATTCAAGGGAACTAATCCTCAATCTTGCCTTAAGGCGGGTCAACAAGCTCACATCTAATCCCCAAAATGCACTCTAAGTCAATTTCTACCCGGGACTAGGCTAAGGTATCTAAACTAACTCTTAGATGTATATCAAGCCACCATAAGACCTAAGGTTGATGTTCTTACTCAAGTACTTTCACCAGGTCTATTAGAACTAAGGCAACCTCCTCTAGTATTAGCAACTATGGCCAATTTACTCTAAGTATGACCAACTAGAGAATTTTACCTAAACTTAAGTGTTCTAAGGCATTCTCATTCTAAACACGAGCAATGAAGTCTATTCCACCTAAAAATAAAAGGGAAACAAGTCAGCTTTTCAACCTCTAAGATTCATATAGCTTAATTGGTCCTACTAAACCAAGTCTTGCATTTATCAAACCAATACTTAAATTCCATCCCTATCTAACAAGATATCACAATTATATCAAACATAGCTCAATCTAACAAAGAGTAAGCCTAGCCTACCTCAAATCCAAAGAAAGCCCACGAACCGCTAAACCTTTGTTTTTTCTTTACGAAAAGTTTCTTCAAGGTGTCAAGCTATGAAAAATAAAATCTACACATTATTATGAGAATTTTGATACCCATATTTCACCATTGTGCTTCGGATCCAAAAACAACACCAAAAATCCTAAGTGGGTCCCACATATGAAAAATATATTTTTGAGATAAATCCAATGTTAATACACCATTAGGGAATCATACCCTGAAGAATCAAGTAAAACCCAAGCTTATTTGGGCCAAAACCAAGCCCTCAAGCAATTTAGGGTTTTGGCCAAGAATTCAAGAAATTGAAGTATGAAAGTAAAGGATTTATACCTTAAATCCGTTGTTAATCATGAATATATATGTTAATCAAGCTTCTAACTCACCCCCAAGAAAAAATTTGAGGTTAGCAAGTCATTCTAGGGCTACTGGAGTTCAAAAGGAAGTGCAAAATGGCTAAAATTCGACCAAGGGGGCTTTTTATAGTGCCGCGGTCGCACTTATATGGGGTCCGCAAGGTCAAAATTTGTTTTTGACCTCCCAGACTCATTCAGACTCTATTTTTTGCAAAAGAACTATGTAAACCCACTAAATTTGTTATTTTGGATGCATTGGTGAAGTTAGATTTTCTATTGGATGTCGTTTAGTCTACTTGTGGGCCCCACACCCATGTCTATCAATTTTCTCACTTTTGACCAATTGGTTGAAATGAGCTCGGGTGTCTTGGGACTCGAACCAAGGGTCTTTTTTTGCCTAAAGCTGATATTCCAAAGCTATTGGCACAGTCGAAATTTGGATCTGAGGTCTTTTAACTGAAGTTTTCACTCGGTGGCCATTGGAAACCAACGAAGACTTCTAAATGGGGAGTTGGTCCTAAAACCAAATGAACTGACTGGTACCGAATATTAGTTATAGGAAGTTATAATTGACTTGGTGCAGCTATGAAAAAGTTATAACGGCTAAAGTAAATAGACAATACAGAAAATTACCTAAAGGGTCATTACAATATCCACTACTAAGGAACTTTCATCACCGAAAGTTAAGGATAAGGAAGTACCTGAAGCCTCGAACAGGTGAGTATACTGGGTATGCATGCTCTCGATTTCCCAAGTGGCCTCCTCTATTGGGTGGTGTCTCTGCTGAACCTTAGCAACTGGAATTGTTTTGTGGCATAATCGTCTCACATCACTAGCCAAATTAAGCACGGGCTCCTCCATAAAGGTCAAATGCTCACCTAACTGGACTGAGTCCCATCTATCCACATGAGAAGGATCAGGGCTAAATCGATGCAATGTAGAGACATAGAAAACTGAATGAACAACAGCAAAATCTGAAGGTAAATTTAACTCATAAGCTACTTTACGAACAACGCAGAGAATATCAAAGGGTCTAATATATCTCGAACTGAGCTTACCCTTCCTCCTGAACCCACCCTCCATGGACAAAACACGGATAAATACATAATTACCAACTCCAACTCTCAAGGAACAAAGCCAGTGATCTGCATAGGCCTTTTGCCTACTCTAAGCCGCTCTTAGGCTATCCCGAATCACCCTGACTTTATCCAATAACTACTGAAGAAAATTTGCATCACAGGGGTCTAATCTCAGGAGTATCCACAAATCCAATCAGAGAATGACATCTTCTACCATTCAAAGCCTCAAATTAATCTCAAAAGAATACGGATGCACTTTGAAGTTGGTCAAAAAAATCATCAATGCGAGGCATAGGATAACAATTTTTCCTCGTCACCTACTAAGCTGCCTATAATCCATACACATACGCAAAGGGATCTCCTTATTATTCACGAAAAATACAGGGTCACCCCAAGGGGAAACACTCATTCTAATAAAACCCTCATCAGGAAGATTCTGATACTGAGAATTTACCTTCTTAAGCTCTGTAGGAGCCATACGGTAAGGTGCCATAGAAATAGGTCGAGTTTCTAGGCTTGAGGTCAACAGTAAACTCAATCTCACAGACAGGGAAATACCAGGAAGGTCGGTAGGGAACACATCAGGAAATTCATAACAATAAGAACAGAGCCAAGTGACAAACTCTCAACACTAGCATCACAACATAAGTAATAAGACTTGCAATCCTTAGAGATAAGCCTCCTAGCACAAATATAAGATATAACCCTCCTAGCTCATAGCTAACCACTGACAACCATACGACTGGGGGTACGTCGGGCGTAGCTAAGGCAATGATCTAGCTAAAATAGTCCATGACTACATGATAGTAGCATAATCATTCCATGCCCAAAATCACATCAAAATTCATCATAATAAGAATAATAGAGTCAACATAAATATCAGCATCATTGATAGACACAACACATGATCAGAATACTCAATCCACCACTAAGAAATCAACCACAAGAATAGATACGTATAAAAACACAGATAATAAATAAATGAATGACTCAGACCCTAGTGCATAATAAGCACATATATATAAAGTAAGTGGATCTCAGATCAAAACAAGAAAGGTTCGACTTGCGGCACATCAAATTATAACTGTAACTACAACATCTAAAGTCTCAACCTCGGGTTTAGCAGGTACTGTATATGGCTAACCATGCCTGCTACCTGGATGGGCATCTGACTGACCTCCTATCCTGCCTATCCAAGAACATCCCCGAGCACCCTAGTAACTACTAGAGAACTATTTCCAACTGAAGGGTGAACTACTCTAATAGGGGATACTCTGACCTAAAGCAACAATCTGCCCACAAAGAGGACACTCTCAAGAATAGTAACCACAAACCCCATCAATATAACACATTCCATAAGTGGAACTAGAACCAATAGATTCGGCTGATCTAGAATGACCACCATGTCTAGACTGACCAAAAAATAAAATCCTCGAAGACTGGACACTGCCTTTACTATGGTGAATACTAGCACCAGACTGCGCTCCGTCAGTAGTCTAAAGAGCTACTTGAACTATCCGACTAGGATGATGATAAGGCAAAAAAGATGTATGCGGAGGATACCCAACATGAGAACTACCAACTCTGAATTGGGAACTATTATAGCTCCTACCAAATATGGCCTGAAATCTAGGCCTCTTATCACGACCCTCGTGAACCTCATAATGCATCTCTTCCATCACCCTAGCATGATTCAAAACCTCAGCAACAAACCTACCTACAATAACCAAACTTTGAATCAAAAAGTGGATAGGAAATCCCACTCCTCTAACAAAATAACGAACTCTCCCGTACTCAAAAGTCATAATAAAAGTAGCTGGCTGAGCAACCACTAACTGAGAAGCTATCGACTGAGAAACTATCAGTACAGGGGGGATCTTAACTCTGGGAGCGACAGCTACTGGCTGCGCCCCTACCTCAGTACAACTCAAATTCCCAGACTATGCACCATCCAAAATCATACCATAGACAATACTAAACAACCAAACCAACACATCTCTAAGCACTGCTGAAGAAATGAACCCTGGTGGAGCCTAGGATAATCCTAGTCCACCGCTGGCTGTGGCGGAGGAATATATGGCTCAGGTGTAGGAATAGGGTCTGGAAAGGATGACCTATTCTGGCCTCTAAGTAAGGACACATCTTTAGGCTTTCCACGACCTCTAGGTCATCCAAGTTCAATAATAAGAGTAGAATTCTTAGGCTTGGTTTCAGGACCCTTATCTCACATAGAGGTAGTAGGTCTCTTCGGCATCTACAAGACAGTAAAGTCAAGGAAATATTCTACAAACCAACTCAAACTCTTAGCACGATATGAATAAAAGAAGTGAATGACTCCTAAGAATTTCACATAGCCTCTCAAAGATAGAAAACGAACGTCAGTGTTCCGATCCGCAAGAATCTATTAGACACTTGCTCTTGTACCAACAATAACGGTGAAACCTAGCTCCGATACCAATTTTCCATGACCTAATTTACAAGTCATGATTTTAATTTCCACTAGTAGGTAAGCCAATACCATAACCCGGAGCTAACATAATGGGCTAATTAGGTAAAAAAGGCTCAACATAGTCTAAATCCAAGGAAATCAATTGTGAACATAAGGGTTCTAGATAGAATAAATAGTCAAACGAGATACCAATCCCAAAACCTGGTAGATCTAGTATAAGAGCAACTAACAGTATCAATACAATTCCAAATCTAGAATAGTTAAAATATATGTCTCGAATGCTAAAGACTGAATACAAGATATGGAACGAAATCAGGTGACTCAAACTCCAAGAGCTCACCCTATATCCAAAAATTAATCACTGTACAAACCACGATCAATAGCGACAGTTAATACTCGAATCTGCACCAAAAAGGTATAGAAGTATAGTATGAGTACCAAAACAATAGGTACTCAATAGGCATCATCGACTGATTGAGATAAATCATGATATAAAAATAAAAAAGTGCAAGATAATCATAACTAAGTCAAGGTATAGAATCGAACCTAAATCATCTCCATTATCACTGTATAAAATTAGTAAGTAATTCAGAATAACAATATAATATAAGGCATCAACACATGCCAATATTGAAGTACATAACAAGTATGAAATATCATAATTATAATATGACATAATGCATCAATGCATGCTCGTATCGTCGTACATAATAAATATTAAATACAGAAATAACAATCTAACATGGGGCATCAATGCATGCCCATACCATCGTGCATAAGAAATAAATAATTTAGAATTATAAATCAACACAGGTGTAATCATAAAAAAACACAAGTAAAAAGTTGGTGCCCATACCCCAACTACTGCATAAGTAAAATAACCCATCACGACATCCCATACAACTGGAGAGTACATCCAAGAGAGCATAAAGTAAAGAACCCATCACGGCATCTCATACCACCGAATAACACATCAAAGAGATGTAAAAGAATCAATTCTCCAATATATATCTATATATGACCAACTTCTCATTATCTGAGGTTTTCCGCAATTTCCATCAAATGACCATTTGCCAACATTCATAATTATCATCAATAATCATAATTGAATAACATACACCAATATAATCATAACTATAATCATACCACCATATAGGTATCTATCTCACTAATACACCCTATTTGCTCATTATTAGCTAGGCAACACTTATTATTAAACCACTTATTCACTAGTCATCATATGACCTCTAATTATTCGCCTATCCATTATTCTTCACATAATACTTATTCATGGGTCAATGACTAACCATTATTCACTAACTAGCCAATATCTAACATATAGTCAAAATTCACCACTAGACCATATTCGTTAATTAATCAATATTTATATCTAGGCATCATAATTTCACTAGCCACCATCTAATAGAAGGCCACAAATTATCATTTATACACTATCCATTTATCAATTAACACCTTTTATCAACTAGCCTCATTAATCCACAAATCCTTATTAAAAATTAATCAACATCATAAAATTAGACATTAATAACAACTAATCATCACCATTGCTAAATCCATTATCACTAACCACCATAATGAAATAGCCATCACCATTAATATCCATCAGTGCCACTAGTCTTCTTTATCACTAACATTCATAAATCTACTAGTCAATATTAGCCACTTAGGTAATATTCACCACTAAGCATCATTCCGCCTTAAGTCAACAACTATACCACTTTATACCTTAACTCATTAGAAGACTATAACCGACACATCTAACATAATTATTACAGCCAACTACACAAGAACATAAATAAATATATAATTGCCATACATAGGGCTAGCCGTATTCGAATAGAGTATCATCATAACATAAACATATTCTCCAGCCAATTCGGGTATCAAAATATCATTAATATATCATCCGACTGCACTGGGTATCATCACATCATTATCATATCCTCCATCTTTGCCAGGTATCATAATATCATTAACATATCCTCTGGCCTTGTCGGGTATCATCATATCATCATAATATCCTCCTACCATGTTGGGTATCATCATATTATCATAATATCTTCCGGCCTTGCCGGATATCATCATATCATCATAATATCCTTCGGCCTTATCGGGTACCATCATACTAATATAATATACTCCGATCTTGTCGGGTATTATCATATCATCAATATATCATCTGGCCTTGTCGGGCATTATCATCACATCAATATATCCTCTGGCCTTGCGAAAAATCATCATCACATCAATATATCAATAATAAAGAACAATCCCCACAAGGGCTAAAGTAAATGATAAGTAAGTAAATGACAAGATCCACGAGGGCTAAAGTAAAGTGCAAGCCCCACGATATCTAAAGTAAATGATAAACCCCATGAGGGCTAAAGTAAAGATAAGTAAGGACAAACATACCGTTATATCTCACCATTCACCGTCAAGGGTAATTTATCCATAAATATATGAATATATATAGCATGAATATTACAAAGCATTAATGGGTTCAACATGGTTAGTAGCATAGCTTCTTATGTAGTCAATAAATATACCTTTTAGAACTCTTAGTATCATGATATTAACACCAAGAAGGATTTCTAGCATAATCACTAGTTTGGTTACTAGAAAAAAGCATAACATGAGTCCAAAATATTAGCATCAAGAAAAATTTCTAGCATAATCACTAGTTTGGTTACTAGACAAAATCATAACATGAGTCCAAACATAATCTATATAGCATTCTTGTATATAGTCAATTAGTGTGCCTTCTATCACCATTTACATCATCGGTTCTAATATCGACAATAAGGTAGATTTTCAACATGATTTATTAGCATAATTATTAAGCATGATCATAACTTGGGCAATAATATAGTTAACAGTCCGAACGCTAGCTCAAATAATGGCTTAATCAAACGTATAATCAATGACTCATCCTTACATAATCCATAATCTAGTCGTTTAGTCCTTGGACATAACCATAAGTGATATCATAAACAATGACCCATTAGTAGCGTATTTGTTGGCCTACTATTAGCCTAAAGATAATTTATCATTAGTATGAACGGCGGTTAAAGCATGACATTATATATATATATATAGCTTATTCATAGCATGGTCAATAACATCATTTGTGGCTTAAGTCATATTATAGTCAAAGGCTCATTTAATAGCACATTCATTAGCCCATATATTAGATAATCACAATAACATAATTACTAGCTTGACACGAGCTTTTAGCCAACAAGGCATACAAGGGCATAATCTCTTTGGCCTTATTCTCAATGCCATTCCACATGATCAACAAGTACCAAGAATACTCAATATTGCCTCAAAAGGGCACTCAATAGTCAAGTACTAAGCGTCAGGGTTCAAGGGAACTAATCCTTAATCTTGCCTTGAGGTGGGTCAACAAGCCCACATATAATTCCCCAAAATGCATTCTAAGTTAATTTCTACCCGGGACTAGGCTAAGTTATCTAAATCAACTCTTAGATGTATAGGAAGTCACCATAAGCCCTAAGGTAGATGTTCTCACTCAAGCATTTTCACCAAGTCTATTAAAACTAACGCAACCTCTTATAGTATCAACAATTATGGCTAATTTACTCTAAGTATGAGCAACTAGAGAAATTTACCTAAGGTTAAGTGTTCTAAGGAGTTCTCATGCTAAATACAAGCAATGAAGTCTATTCCACCTAAAAATAAAGGGGAAACATGTCAACTTTTCAACCTCTAAAATTCACATAGCTTAATTGGTCTAACTAACCCAAGTTTTGCATTTTATCAAACCAATACTTAAAACCCATACCAATTTAACAAGATATCACAATTATATCAAAACATAGCCCAATCTAACAAGGAGTAGGCAAAGCCTACCTCAAATCCAAAGAAATCCCATGAACTTCTAAACCTTTTCTTTTCCTTTCCAAGAAGATTCTTCAAGGTGCCAAGCTATCAAAAATACAATCTACACATCATTACAAGAATTTCAATGCTTATATTGCACCATTATACTTTTGATTCAATAACAACACCAAAAAATCCCAAGTGGGTTCCACATAAGAGAAATAGTTTTCGAGTTTAACCCAATGTTCATACACCATTAAGGAATTATAACCCTCAAAAATCAAGTAAAACCCAAAATTATTTGACTAAAATCAATCCCTCAAGAAATCTGAGATTTTGACGAAAAAATCAAGAAATTAAAGCATGAAAATAAAGGATTCATACCTTAAATCCTTTGTTAATCACGAATATATATGTTAATCAAGCTTCTAACTCACCCCAAGATGCAATTTGAGGTTACCAAGTCATTAAAGGGCTGCTCGGATTCACAGAAAAGTGGAAAATGACCAAAATTCGACCAAGGGGACTTTTATAGTACCGCGGTCGCGTTTATATGGGGTCCGCAAGGTCTAAACTTATTTTTGACCTTCCGAACTCATTCTAACTCTATTTTTTACAAACAAACTATATAAACCTACTAAATTTAACATTTTGGATGCATTGGTCAAGTTGGATTTTCATTGGAGGTTGTTTAGGCCACTTGTGGGCTCCACACCCATGTCTACTGATTTTCTCACTTTCAATCAGTTGGTCGAAATGAACTCGGGTGTCTTGGGACCCTAACCAAGGGTCTTTCAAGCCTAAAACCGATATTTTAGAGTTGTTGGTGCAGTCAGAATTTGCATCCGAGATTGTTCAACTGAAGTTGTTGCTCGGCGATTATTCAAAACCAACAAAGACTTCTAAACAGAGAATTGGACCTAAAACTAAACGAACTGCTTAGTAACTGAACTATCAGTTCCAACAAATCATAAATGACTTGAGGCAGCTATGAAAAATCTCTAACGGCGAAAACAATCGAACAAGATGGAAAATAACCTGAAGGGTCATTACAGAGAGTGAAGATTCAAAAAAATTTATTTTTTATATTTATTTTTACACACACATAATATATATATATATATATATATATATATATATATATATTATCTTCTTCACCAACATAACCCAATATCATCACCACTCCTATCCTATCATCGTTGTTGTTGCCACTGCTAACCACCATCTCCATTGTATTCAGTACCACATGTCCATTCTTCTTCACCTTCCTTCATTTTCCTCCCTATATTAATCTTTTTCCCTTTTTGCTTCTTCCATTGCCCATTTTCCCCAAATCTTGCCAAAATTTCAAGATTCAAGAATCAAACATAAAAATTAAGAATTTTTAAGGCAACATTGCATTACCCACATCAATTCAAGTCAAACCCCACTTCTAATTTAAATAGATGGTCTCATCTCACCCATCACTACCACCACCATCCCATTGGCCGCCACCAATCCTATTTTTATTTTTTTCTTCATCTCAAGTCAAACAATATAGTACCATTTAATTATTCACTCCACTTGATTCTATTTGATGACACAAATTTGGTTTAAGAACAGAGATGAGTACTATCTGTCACACCCCTTTTTTACGTACTCCAAAAGATTTATATTTTTAAGTTCGAAAGGTTTTTTTTTATTTAAGTGACAAGAAATAAAAATTTATTTTGGAAAAGGATTATTAACATTTTTATTCAGATTCGCCACTTGGCATAATCCGGTGTGCCAAGTCACTATAAGAAAATCCTCTTCAAAACCATTTGACTCTTTAAACTGGTTTGCGAACAAAGACTCCGGCTAAGAAATTCTGTTGACCGAGGGGAAGGTGTTAGGCACCCCTCGATCCCGTGGTTCAACCACGGTCGCTTGGTAGAGTGTATCAACTATTTTGGCACTACGAAATGTATAAACCACATAAAAGCACGCAAAATAATCAAACAATAAACAAAATAAAACAATAAAAAATGTAAAGTCCAGTCCAAAAATAGAAAAATACGAAAACATAAATCCTATTCTAAACTAAATCTAGACTAAGCTCCAATGCCTTACCCGATGCCGCGGGCCTTCATCACGAACATCCTCCGAGTACATGATACCTCGGGGCATTCCCCGGTGAATAAATATATACAGATACTTCGGGGCATTCCCCGGTCAAATTATACAATTGATTCAAAAATGATAAAATCAAACCATTCAATCAAATTTCAAACATTCAATCAACCCACAATCTCTAGATTTGCCTACCCGAACATAAACGGTGGTACTATCGATTCTACCAACATGGAATTATTGCGAATTAAACAGAACAAACAACAAAACAATATTAATCTAAATCATCTTTTTATCAAATTCTCAATTCCGTCCCAAACCTTATCTTTCCAGCCAATGGTTAACAAATTCTTTAATTCAAATTTATTCTCAATGTCCAAAACCCACATCAAAACATCCGCCGAACAAAGATCCAAGCATATCATGCACATGAGTAATTCATACTCGCAGCAACAGTTAATACGACTGAAATATCCAAACTCAAATTGCAAAATCACAACACAACCACATTCGAAATAATGAAGAGATAGAGTTAAGGAATGGACCTTCAAAAGTTGGCTTTGTTGATAATAACGTTTAAGAAATCCAAATCCGAGAAATCGAATAGAAAAATCTCAACAACGACGAAATCCAAACTCGGTATAGAGAAACAAACACAAACCGATTTGAGCATCAATGGAAATCTCCCAAATAAATGACTTGAGCCCGGTCTCAAAAGCCCCAAAAACACGATATCGGATCCCACAACAAAACAAAATTGAAGCACCCTTAAAATCCTATTGAGGGCTGAACTCGATCGAAATAACGTTTTGGTGAGAAGACAACAAACAAAACAAAAACAAAAACAGTAGGACCCCGACCTGATTTCAACAATGAAAGCAGAAAACAGAAGAACCCAGACAGAAATCACACCAAAACAACCAAACCGAATGAGATTTTTGCCGAAAATGGAAGTGGGTTCGGTCGGGGTTACTGCTTTTTGTATCGCCGGAGCTCCGGTGAGATCAGACAGTGACGAAAACGGATAACAAGTCGTATTTCCGATGGTAATGGCAATTCCGGTGAAATGTTTGTCGGAAAATTGAAGGCCGATCTGTTTTCTCTCTTCCCTTTCGATCTCACTATGTGTGCGTGAGTATGGATGATTTTGGTATGGGAATCGGTTGATAGAGAAGATCTGAGTTTTTTGTTCTAATGAATTTTTTTTCTTATGCCCTCTTTTCGTGTAGAAGATGGTTTGTTCATGGTCCTCCCCTCTATCTGTGTGTGATTATGTATATTTATAAAATGGTGGGGTCTAACAGTGGGTTCCCGTGTATATGTATATTGTATTGTTAAAAAATAAAAAAAATGGTCCACGGGTAGGGGTAGGGTAGGTGGGGTAGGGTAGTGAAGTGTGATATTTTGATTGGGTAGGTTGTTAGGATAAGATGTAAAGGGGTTAGGATAGGATAGAATTTGTTAGGGAGTTTGTTATTTTTTGTATTTTGTGAGGGTATAATAACATGGATGAGGGTACACGGTAGGATAAAGTAAAAAAAATGGGTAAAAGTGAGTAAAATTGAACTTTAAGAGGACAAAATCACTTGTCTACATCATGCCCCCTTTGTATGTAAACACATGGTGTTTTCATACAAAGCAGTAGACAACGAGACGAAATTTTATCCTGACCTTTATTTAAAAGCACGGAGCAAGAGGAAGGAGGAAAACTAGGTCTTGACTTAGGACATCCTACCTACCCAAATTATGAGGGGATCAAGTGACAAGTATCTCAAAGGATTGGAAGGAGATGGACTATACCGAGTTGGAGAGTCGAGTGAGGTTCCATCGAGGTTCCGGTCCGCGGCTCTGTCATTACATTAAAAAAAAAATTACATGTTAAAACATAAATGAAATTACAAAAAACCTATCTATGCAGCCTCTGTTGGCTCTTGACTCGACTTTTATCACCCTATTCTTCAGGCGGGCTCCTGACTTGCAATTTCTTTCAACTTGTTGCTTGACTTTCAATTGCTTCGCTTTATTACTTGACTTTTCGTTTCTTCACCCCATTCTCCAGGCGGGCTCCTGACTTGCCATTTCATCACCATGTTCTTCAGGCGGGCTCCTGGCTTGATATTTCATCACCCTGTTCTTCAGGCGGGCTCCTGAAATCCAAAATTAAAACTAGAACGAAAATTATCCCAAACAAAATTATAGTAAAGTAGTATTTCATTTTCGAAAGCGTTGTCCCATTTTCCAGGAGGGTCCTGAACATAAGGTGAAATGCTATTTTTCAGGAGGGTCCTGAACAGTTAGTAAATTCCCTTTTTTTAGGAGGGTCCTGAACATAAAGTAAAATCCCATTTTTCAGGAGGGTCCTGAACATAAAGTGAAATCCCATTTTTCAGGAGGGTCCTGAACATAAAGTAAAATCCCATTTTTCAGGAGGGTCCTGAACATAAAGTGAAATCCCATTTTTCAGGAGGGTCCTGAACAGAAAGTGAAATCCCATTTTTCATGAGGGTCCTGAACATAAAGTAAAATCCCATTTTTCAGGAGGGTCCTGAACAGAAAGTAAAATCCCATTTTTCAGGAGGGTACTGAACATAAAGTAAAATCCCATTTTTCAGGAGGGTCCTGAACATAAAGTGAAATCCCATTTTTCAGGAGGGTCCTGAACATAAAGTAAAATCCCATTTTTCAGGAGGGTCCTGAACAGAAAGTGAAATCCCATTTTTCAGGAGGGTCCTAAACATAAAGTAAAATCCCATTTTTCAGGAGGGTCCTGAACAGAAAGTAAAATCTCATTTTTCAGGAGGGTCCTGAACAGAAAGTAAAATCCCATTTTCAGGAGGGTCCTGAACATAAAGTAAAATCCCATTTTTCATGAGGGTCCTGAACAGAAAGTAAAATCCCATTTTTCATGAGGGTCCTGAACAGAAAGTAAAATCCCATTTTTCAGGAGGGTCCTGAACATAAAGTAAAAATCCCATTTTCCAGGAGGGTCCTGAATATAAAGTAAAATCCATGGATATGAATTTCCAATGGTAGCTAAATCAAGTGAAACGAATTTGCCCCTGTTTCAATCAAAGAAAGATTTGTCGGTTAAAAACTTAGTGGTGGCTTGCAGATCTTGGCTTTTCAGGTATCTGCCCAACACTCGTTCCTTTCATCTTTGTTCCAAATTGCTAACATTTGCCCTATCTTACCGCATCATTGACCAAGATCCAGATTGAGGGAAATGAGTTCTGACTCAAACAATGGGTTTTCATTTTACCATGCCCCTGAAGTGCACTCTTTTCCCAAATCTGAATGATTCCACGAATCCAATAGCCTGTTGGTTGATAGACTTCCTTTGCTTTGTGTTGAATTACGATCATATTTCTTTCCTGTGCTGTTCCTTGGCTTTTCCTCATATAATTGGAAAGACTGGTAGTAAATTTTGAAATCCTTTCTCGCTTGTGTTGACACAGACTTGACTTAAAATGCAAAGAAATGATGGTGACTTTTGTTTTGATAAATAACATAAGAAAAGACAAAACATGAATATGTAAATGAAAGAAAAGGGCAATGTCCCATATTCAAAAAGAAAACTTATCTGAATACGACAACCAACTCCAATGAGTATGACATGCATTTTGGATTGAGCTGCCTGATCTTCCTATCCAAACTCCCCATTTGTTGTTGAGTTTGTGCCTTTTGACGCTGAGCCGCTTCTTCAAATCCATTGGACTCATACATCACATTCGACTGACGACATCTAAAAAGACTTTCGCCAACAAATCTCTTTCTTTTTACTTTCCGCCTTTCTCTTAAACTTTCCATCGCCTTACAGTGCCCGTGAGGATTTTCACCAATAAGACTCTCTCATTTTTGTATTTCTCTCAACTCACCATCGCCTTATGGTGCCTGCAAAGGTTTTCACCAATAAGACTCTCATTTTCATTTTCTCACAAGTCACCATCGCCTTATGGTGCCTGCAAAGGTTTTCACCAATAAGACTCTCTCATTTTTGTATTTCTTTCCTGATTTCTTATGCTGAGGGAGAAAAGCGGTACTTCGCAATGTATCATCATATCCATTGCATGCTTAGCCTTAACACTATCAAAAATTGATCTGAAGGACTTTCTTTGGTTGTAACTTGGCTTTTGGTCAAGGTTAGAAAAGATGGTAAGAGGCTCAAACGATACTTGAAGTGGGGGTGGGACTTACAACTTTTGGAATCGACTCAAACAATGCATTAACTCATGCCCCTGTTTTGTTGATTGGGTGAATCTTAAATCTTTATTTGGTTGGACCGAGCCCGAAATAGGGCAGCCTACGTATCTCACTCCTGAGAGAGGAGAATAAGGTCACACGTAGTTCCATCTGCTTGTCCTTTGCTTTGCTTTGATTTTTTTTTCTTTTATTTTCAAACTCTTTCTTTTATTCTTATTTTCTTGACATTTATCTTTGACTCTATTTTGATTCCAAAAGAGGGATATGAAAGAAAAATAAATGAAGCTCAAACGGGTAAACAAAGGATGACACAATGTTTGGATAGAAGAATAAAATGCCTTCATCATATCAATCTTCAAAAATGCCAGTACTAAACATGCAATAAACTCAACAAAGGATCAAATATCATACATAGTATCTTTTGACCGCGTCAGAATTGATAGCCATTTCTGCCATTTTGCCTTCAATATCTGTCAAATATAAGGCTTCATTAGGCAACACTTTCTTCACAACGAAGGGAACTTGCCAGTTAGGGGAGAACTTGCCTTTCGCTTCAACCTGGTGAGGAAGGATACGTCTCAATACCAACTGACCAACTTCAAAATTCCTGGGATGGACCTTTTTGTTATACGCACGAGCCATCCTCCTCTGATACAACTGGCCATGAGACACGGACGTTAGCCTTTTTTTCTCGATCAAACTCAAATGTTCCAGTCGGTTTTTTACCCATTCGTCATCATCAATCTCTTCTTCTACAATGACTCGAAGAGAGGGAATTTCAACTTCTGCAGGGATGATTGCTTCTGTCCCATACACTAATAAATATGGAGTTGCCCCTGTTGAAGTGCGAACAATGGTGAGATAACCTAGCAATGCAAACGGCAACCTTTCATGCCACTGTCTAGAACCTTGTACCATTTTTCGCAGTATCTTTTTTATATTTTTATTGGCGGCTTCTACAGCACCATTGGACTTTGGGCGATATGGAGTAGAATTTCGATGTGCGATCTTAAACTGTTGACACACTTCTTGCATCAAATGACTATTGAGATTGTCAGCATTGTCTGTAATGATCATCTTAGGAATTCCAAATCTACAAATGATATTGGCATGAACAAAATCTACCACAACCTTCTTTGTTACTGACTTGAAAGTTACTACCTCCACCCACTTTGTGAAGTAGTCAATGGCTACCAAAATGAATCTATGTCCGTTTGATGCCTTCGGCTCAATCGGTCCAATCACATCCATTCCCCAAGCCACGAATGGCCATGGAGCGGCCATTGCATGCAACTCAACAGGAGGAGAACGTATCAGATCATCGTGTACCTGACATTGATGATACTTTCGAACAAATTGAATAGAATCCCTTTCCATAGTAAGCCAGTAATAACCTGCTCAAAGAATCTTCTTTGACAAGACATGACCGTTCATATGCGACCCGCATACTCCAGAGTGTATCTCAACCATGATTGCCGAGGCTTCTTTTGTATCTACACACCTTAAAAGTCCCAGATCTGGGGTCCTCTTATACAAGATTCCCCCTCTAAAAAAAAATCCACTAGCCAAACGCCTAATAGTCCTCTTTTGATCGTTGGTGGCGTATGCTGGGTATTCTCCTGACTGAATGTACCGCTTGATATCCAAGAATCCAGGGTTCTCTATCGAGCTCTTCTTCAACCGCATTACAGTAAGCATGCTGATCACGACTCTGTATATGCACTGGATCGATGTAGGCCTTTTCAAGATGTTGGAGCATTGAAGACAGAGTGGCTAAAGCATCAACAATTTCATTACGAATCCTTGGAATATGCCTAAATCTTACTGACACAAACCATTGACATAGCTCCTGCAAGCATTGTCGATACGGGATGAGCTTCAAATCTCGCGTCTCCCAATCACCTTGAATTTGATGGACGAGAAAATTCGAATCTCCCAACACTAATAATTCCTGGACTCCCATATCAACAGCTAACCTGAAACCAAGGATGCAGGCTTCATACTCTGCCATATTGTTAGTACAGTAGAATCAAAGTTGTGCTGTTACCGGGAAATATTGTCCCGATTCAGAGATAAGAATCGCACCTATTCTGACTCCTTTCATATTGACAGCTCCATCGAAGAATAACCTCTAACCTGGATCAGCATCTATAACGACTTCATCGACACACGACACTTCTTCGTCAGGAAAATATGTCCTTAATGGCTCGTACTCTTCATCGATGGGATTCTCAGCAAGATGATTTGCCAAGGCTTGGGCTTTCATGGAGGTTCGAGTCACATATACGATGTCAAACTCGGTAAGCAATATCTGCCACTTTGCCAATCGACCTGTCGGCATAGGCTTCTGAAAGATATACTTCAAAGGATCCATGCAGGAGATGAGATAAGTAGTATAGGATGAGAGATAGTGCTTCAACTTCTGTGCTATCCAAGTTAGGGAACAACACGTCCTTTTAAGAAAAGTATACCTGGCCTCATATGCGGTGAACTTCTTGCTAAGATAATAAATAGCCTGCTCCTTTTTGCCTATGACGTCATGTTGACCCAGGACACAACCAAAAGAATTATCCATGACTGATAAATATAAGATCAAAGGCCTACCAGGCTCCGGGGGTACCAGTACTGGCGGATTTGACAAATATCTTTTGATTCGATCGAACGCTTCCTGACATTTTTCAGTTCATTTTACCGCAGCACTCTTTTTCAACAACTTGAATATGGGCTCACAAGTGGTTGTGAGTTGAGCAATAAACCTGCTAATGTAGTTCAGTCTACCAAGAAAACTCATCACCTCCGTCCTATTCTTGGGCGGGGGCAAATCCTGAATGGCTTTGATTTTTGAGGGATCCAATTCAATTCCCCGATGGCTGACTACAAACCCCAACAGCTTTCCAGATGGAACTCCAAATACACATTTTTCCGGGTTGAGTTTGAGATTATACCTGCGAAGACTTTCAAAGAACTTTCTTAAATCTTTAACATGGCCGGCCTGACTTTTAGACTTAATAATCACGTCATCCACGTAGACCTCAATATCCTTATGCATCATGTCATGAAACATAGTGGTCATGGCTCCCATGTATGTTGTTCCAGCATTCTTCAAACCGAACGGCATCACTCGATAACAATAAGTTCCCCATGGTGTGATAAAAGATGTCTTCTCTGCGTCTTCATCATCCATAATGATCTGGTGATATCCGGCATAGCAATCCACAAAAGAGGCAACCTCGTGTTTAGCACAGTTGTCTAACAAAATGCGGATGTTGGGCAGTGGAAAATCATCTTTCGGACTTGCTCTGTTCAAATCACGATAATCAATACACACTAGAATTTTGCCATCTTTCTTTGGTACGGGAACAACATTGGATAACCACATGGGATAACGAGACACTCGAATTACTTTGGCTTCAAGTTGTTTCATGATTTCCTCTTTGATTTTAATACTCACATCGGTTTAAAACTTCCTCAACTTCTGTTTGACAGGGGGGAACACGGGATCAGTTGGAAACTTGTAAGCCACTAATTCACTGCTTAAACCGGGCATATCATCATAAGACCATGCAAAAACGTCCTTATAATCAATCAATGCTTGAATCATTCCCTCTTTTAGCTGTGGCAAAGCATGTACACTGATTTTAGTTTCCCTAACATCTTCTTGATCCCTTAGATTTATTGGCTCAGTTTCATTCAAATTAGGATTCGGTTTGTCTTCAAACTATTCCAACTCTTTACTTATTTCTTCTAGTGCTTGTTCTTCATCATATTCCCCATCCTGCTTCATTACATCTTGATTAGTTTGGATTTTAAAATCAGGCTGAAAATTCCGCATGCATGTCATGTCATTAGAATCAGCATAAAGAGAACTGTGTAAGAAAAGAAAAATAAAATATATTAGACACAAAACAAAAGGGACATTGCATTTCTTTAAATAAAAAGATAGAAGGGTTTAAACACAGATGCCAACATAACATAAACAAACTAAAATACTAATTACAACCCTGAAATAACTCGGATAAACAGAAAGAAAAACAAAATAAACTACCAAAACTCCCTCCTGACGGGGAGGAGTGACTTCCCAATTATTGAGCCAGACAGCTGGACCTATGAATTGCACGTCTGCCATACTGGTACCTTCTCCTGCTTCGACCATATCAACTTCCATACAAAGGTTCTGGAAGTCATCAACCAATTCAACCTCAAATTCCACATGCTTCGTGACACCGCTCTTAACAAATGATTCACTGAGTAGTGGCATTGGGCGAGGGAGTGACCATATTTCCTTTTTCCTTCCCTTGGATTTCTTCAGATCTTCAGTTGTAGGCTCAAATCCCAGACCAAACGTGCCCATGTTCTCACTCGGACATATGGGATGAACTATACCGTGCAGAGATGCTCCCAAACCCTTTCCTGGCTCAAATCTGTATTTCCAAAGTTCACTCACCATCATGATAGAAGCAGAAGACAATTGTGGTCCCGGTATAGCCTGCCATTCAAGGATACAATTCACTGGCACTGTATCAAAAATTTGATAGATGAATGTCTCCTCTACGTTATTTGCTTCAATAAGAGACAAGGGAGAATCTTCGTAGGCTGACAAATCACCTTCACCATGAATAACTACTTCTTGCTGATGATAGGCGAGTTTACACGCATATAGCACTATATTTTGCCCATATTTTAGCCTAGTTTTGAGAACAAATTATATATTTCATGCACTTTTAGTCCTTTTTCCTGTAAGTGAGCTAACGAACATGATTAGCAAAGTTTCAGGTATAAATGATGCAGAATTCAGCATTTTATGGATAACTTGACGCCAAAGAAAGCTTCACGAAAGGAGAAAATCCAATCTTGGACGCCAAGGACTAAAGATGGCGCATGGAAAATCTGTCCCGGGCTAAAACAGCATTTCTGAAGACTTTGGGGACTAGCAGTAATTTATTAGGATTAGGATAATGAGACATTAACCTAGTACAATTGGGTTAAGTATTTCATTAGCTTATTAGGATTAGGATAATGATACATTAACCTAGTACAATTGGGTTAAGTATTTCATTCGCTTAGTAGGATTTGGTTAAGCATTTCATTAGCTTAGTAGGAATAAGATATGGGTATTATAAATACCCTATCTTGCTAGAGATTTTAGATCATCATCTATCAACATCTTCTTACATCTTCTGACATCTTCTAACATCTCAGAACATATTCTTCCATTAATTTTATTTTTCTTCTTCTATTCTTAAATTCCGCAACAAGAGAAACGTTACTTTGCAAGGAATTCACGCCTAACGCCTACCACACTTTGCTACACGAAATATTTATTGTGGTATAATAACAATGTCTATTGTGATTTCCTTCGCACTCATGGGTAACTAAACTTCTCTGTTGGGGTTATGAAAGCCATATGAGATACTATCTATTGCTATGAGTTTGTGAATTCGTGACACGTATATTGCTTATATCATTATTCTCTTCATCTTAATCTAAATTTTTTGTTGTTGCAAACGCAAGAATACGCCAGTATAACATTTAACTTGTTCAAAAGAAAGGTTATCTGTCTGGAAAAGAGATAATGTCAAGGTAGTAGGGTCCCATCCCCTATTAAAAAGTTAGTGCCGTAACTGGATTAACCTCTTGGAGAATTCGTACCGTTAGACACGCTTTAAGCTCGAAAGAGTTAAAGTGAAATAATCCTCGAATAGGTCGACAGACGCCTGGATTTACCATCGAATACAATTCTCTATAAGCACATGCATGTCTGAATTCAACACACTCATAGTCAATAGAGACGTATAACTCAGAAGGTGGACATAACCCCAACTCCTCAATTCTCATTGTTTCACAACCTACTAAACATTCTTTCTCTTTTTACTTTGCTATTGCCGTTTTTAGCTACTATTTGGTTACATTACTTGCACAACAAGAATCCCCCCTTCTTACGAGACTTGCACTAAAAGTCTAGTAATCGTTGCTTACTTGTTGACCAAGCTATTCCCTGTGGGATCGATACCCAACCCAGGTTGGGTTCTATATTTGCTAACGACCGCTTTACATTCCTACGAGAGCTGTAGATTGAGCGTTATCAAAAATTGGTGCCGTTGCCGGGGAATACAAGTGTCAATTAAGTTCGTAATAATTACTAGACCCTTTGGTCAAAGATTCTCGTACTTTTACTTTTAGTTTTTGTTTTTGTTTACTGCAGGTTTTTATTCAGTGCATGCCCCATACCAGAAGTTCTGGTCAACCGTTATTACCTATCAATCCTGAACCACAACGTATTCGCAGAATGGAGGCACAACACGCAATTAAAAGGATGACTGCTCAACAGGAACAGGCAAGACTAGCTGCGCTAGCCGCCGCCCAAGTACACCAACAAAACATTGATAACCCTGGGCGAGCAACAAACCCTGACGATAAGGATTTAGGTGATGACGAGTTACTAAACCCAAGGCATGATGCTGAAATCACAACACCTGCCAATAGAAGAGGCCGACAAGCTCGGTTTAGGTATGATCTCCAACCCATGCAACCAGCTTTCGATGATGATGATGATGATCTTGATGGAGCCGGAGCCACAGGAGCCATTATTCCTCCACCATTGGCACCCGGAGCCAAGTTCAACATCACGAGCACCATGATTTAGTTATTGCAACTCAAGGGATTATTTGGTGGACTAGCAGGCGATGATCTGAATATACATCTCATCAACTTTATTTCTACATGCAAGTCGTTTGACAATCCTGGTGTTGGTCAGAATGCAATTCGATTACGTCTATTTCCATTGTCTTTGTCTGGGGAGGCAACTCTATGGTTGAATGGGCTGACTCCTAATTCTATTACAAATTAGAGGCAATTGAGAGACGCTTTCCTAGAAAGATTCTTTCCGCCATCCAAAAGAGCACAATTGAGAGATGAAATCAGCAACTTTCGTCAGCTTCCCACTGAAGCTCTTCATGAAACATGGGAGAGGTTCAAGACAAAGCTAGCGAGGTGCCCAAACCATCATATGACTAATGTTCACCTAATAGAGATATTATATAGAGCCCTGAATTCAATAACTAAACCAGTGGTGGATAATGCGGCTGGAGGATCCTTTATGGATCTCACCTTTGGTCAAGCAAGAAATATGCTAGATCGTATGACGAAACAAAGTAGATCTTGGCATACCAGGGATTCTGAGGTAGCAAGCCCCACTTTATCTATTGGCATGACTGCAAACCAAAGAAGAAGACAAGAAGAACGTGATCAAGATATGGCGCACATGAAAACACAAGTGGATCTTCTTACAAAGAATTTATTATCAGGGAAGACCGAAAAAGTGAAAGCTATTGCGTCAAAAGGAAGAGACAAATCTGATTCGGAAGAGGAAGCCAACTACTTGAACAATCAGGGGGGTTTCTGAGGCAATGCCCAAGGAAACCAAGGTCGTAACTATTATGATAATTATGGAAACAAAGACCAAGGTAGTTGGAAGAACAAGAATGACAGTAGTGGTTTGTATGTTCCCCCTGGAAGACGTGACGCCACCACATCTAGTTCTGGAACTATGGAAGACATGATGGCTAAACTACTGAAAGGAGTGGAAGCAACTAGCGCGGGAGTAACAGAGGTAATAAATGATTTGTCCCCTATGAAGCAATTAGTTGATTCACATTCCACTTCAATCAAGCAAATAGAGCAGCAATTGAGCCAACTTTCAGCAGCACTCAATCAAAGAAAGGCTGGCACTTTACCTAGCGATACTGTGCAAAACCCAAGGAATGATGGGTCATGCATGGCCATCACTACCCGAAGTGGTAAGGTGCTGGAAACTTTAGAAAAAGGCAAGCAAGTGGTTGACGAAGAAGCAGAAATTGATGATAAGGCGAAAGGGGAAGATGCCGCAGCAGCCGATCCTAACGTCCTTAACGTCACTCCTCACGACATGCAGCCTGGAAAAGCTAAAAAACGGAAGCAAGAGGAGAAGAAAGCCATGGAGAGAACAATTCCATACCTACCACCACCTTTTCCCCAAAGATTGAAGAAGGTGGCGGATGATACGAAGTTCAGCAAATTCATGACTATGTTAAAGCAGCTGACCATTAATGTTCCATTGGTGGAAGCACTTGAACAAATGCCTGGGTATGCTAAATTCATGAAGGACCTTTTAACAAAAAAGTGGGCAGTAAGCTATGAGCCGGCAGATAATATTCATCATTGCAGTGCAATTGCCACAAGGTCCTTAGTACAGAAGAAGGCAGACCCTGGTGCTTTCACTATTCCTTGCACGGTTGGATCTTTGAATTTTGCCAAGGCATTATGTGATTTAGGAGCCAGCATCAATTTGATGCCATTATCTATCTATAAAAAGTTGGGGTTAGGTGATCCTACTCTAACCAATATGAGGCTCGTAATGGCGGATAGGTCGGTAAAACAACCTGCTGGGATTCTATGTGATGTATTGGTAAAGGTTTCTTCATTCATCTTTCCGGAAGACTTTGTTATTTTGGATTGTGAAGCAAACTCAGAAGTTCCCATAATCTTGGGGCGCCCTTTCCTTGCTACAAGAAGTGTGCTTATTGATTTGAGAGCTAATGAGCTTTCATTCCGAATAAATGACGAAGTAGTTCGCTTTGATGTGTGCAAATCAATGAAGAAACCCAAAGAGCTGAACGTATTCTCGGTGGCTGATGTTTACTTTGATGATGAGAAAGAACTACTTAAAGAAGAGCAAATTATTAATGACCCAGTGGCGGTTGTGCTCATGAATGAAGAGAGTAAGGATGCTTAAAATTGCGAAGAAGCTATTTGTGCTCTATCAGGATTAGGGACATATCGCCATACTCCCAAGAAGCTGGACCTCGATCTCAAAAATTGACCCACACCACCAGCCAAGCTATCTATTGAAGAGCCACCAACGCTAGAATCGAAAGAGCTCCCCGATTATCTAAGGTATGTGTTCTTGGAAAGTATAAATATACTTCCGATGAGTGTGGATGATTTAAGTAAACAACACGTAGAGGCTCTCATCTCTGCTCTGAAGAGATACATGAGAGCTATAGGTTGAACTATTGATGATATAATTGGTATCCCTCCTGGGATAGGCATGCACAAGGGTAATCTCGAAGAAGATTGCATGCCTACAAGTAAGCCTCATTATTGTCTGAATCCATTTAGAAAATGATCCACCATCTATCTCGACGAAGTCTAAGTACTCGAGGTAACTATGTCATGCCGCGACAATAAATCAAGCGCTAGATGGGAGGCAACCCATCGTTTATCATTTTTTATTTTTTCTTTCGTTCTAATACGTGTTTTGTTTTTGATAAATAAAAATCCAAAAATAAGAGTCGTGCCATGACCAAAACTAAGGCGCTTGGTGGGAGGCAACCCATCGTACTAATTGTTTTCATTGGTTTGATAAAATGTAGGTGCAAAACGAGGAGATTGGTTTCAAAGTTCGATTTGGACGTATTGCATGGTAAAGGTGGTAAGTTAGGAATTAAGATGCATAAGGCTATGGATTGAGCATTGCTCATGACAAAATAGGCATCGAGCAAGTCTAGGCCTAGGTAAAACTAGGCCACGAACAAGGCATGGCCTATACTATAGCATAAGATCTCGGAATCTAGTGTGCTATAGCATAGGCGCCGCCCATGCTCAAGTATGTCATAGCATAGGCGCCGCCTATGCTATAGCATTTGGTCTCTGAATCTCATATGCCATGATAAAGGCGCCGCCTATGGTCACTAAAGGCATTGCACTAGGCGCCGCCTATGCTCACCATAGGCTTTGCATTAGGCGCCGCCTATGGTCACCATAGGCAAAGCTAAAGGCGCCGCCTATGGTCACTTTTTGTCTCCAAAACCGATTTTAAATGGGTCAAAACCCGACCCATTCTTTTCCTATATAAAGGAGACTTAGTCTTGAGGCACAAACACATTGAAAACCTAACATAGGCGCCGCACATACTCTCCAAATCATCTCAAAACTTTTCTTTTTGCTCTCCCACTTCACAAGAACATCTCCAAAGGCTTCAATCACGTAAGTACTCTTTTGTTCTTCATCTATTTTTCGTAAGTTCTACATTGCTATGTTTATTATGAATTGCTACATCTTGAAGAAATATTGGTGATGTTAATGTGTTTGAATTGTTGATACAAAACCAAGTGAGTGAACATGTACGTTAGGATACTCTTAACTTGTTTTCGACTTGAATATTGATTTTGATGCATTGTTATACTACTTGCGGAATTGCTATAGTCATGAACATTGCATACTCTTGTCACTTGAATACTTACATGTTGGGATGTCTCGTTCATCGAAATAAGACTTATAGTTGCCTACCGACATAGGAGGTTGTGATTATTGATAGAAACAATACCATGATGTAATCCCTATGTAGTAGTCTTGATATATCTAACATGAAAATATTTCAAAGGTTGCAAGAAGTGATACATCTCTGATTTTCTTGTTGGAATATAGCTCCTACAACGTATGTCGATGAAGTCTAAGTAATCGACCACTTTCACTTCACTAATTCGTATCAACAAACTAAGTGTGGGGTGGTACCCCTACTGCTTATGTATAGATTGTATCCATTGAGATTGTGCTAACGTGAACTCTATTTCAAGTCTCAGGTACAATGGCACCCAAAGCAAGACAAGGCAAAGATAAGGCTACCACTTCCCAAAAGAGCAAGAAAAGAAGTCGCAAGGAGCAAGGAGAATCATCCTCAATGCAATTACCACGCCGCATGTTTGGAATAAAATGGGTTCTTGAGGAGGAAGCGAAGGAATGGTATAGGAACAACAAGGAAAGAAAATATGTTCATGTCGACTTGATAAACAAGGAAAGCCTAGCAAAGAAGGAGCCGCGCATGTTGGCGAAGATCATGGCATTAAATCTGGATTTCATCTTCCACGACATGGGAGAATGTAATCTTGATTTGACAAGAGAATTTTATGCCAACTGGTCGCCGAAAACCACAGGCAGCGAAGTCAAGATTCGGGGCCAAGTTTTACAACTCAATACGGATTTGATCAACTCCTTTCTTGGCTTGCCTTCAGTCGATCCAGCACCATTCAAAGAGCTGTACAGCAGACCTCCTTATAGAGCAATTCGGCACACACTTTGTGGAAGTAGATCCATGGCATGCTGGAGTAGACACAAGGACACTGGTCGACACAACACTTTCCCATATGCTTCTTTGAATAGGGAAGCAAGGATATGGTTGCGCATGGTCAACTCTTGCCTCATTCCAGGGATGCAATACAAAAAAATAACAAGAGATAGAGTGTGCTTGGTATACGCATTGATGACGAATGTCCCTATCAACATTGGGGTAATCATCCGATCTACAATGCGGAAGGCTAGGCTACACAAGCGGTCCCATTTCAGCTTTGGCAATCTGTTGACTGCAATCTTGAGGAAGGAAGACATCGAAGAGGAACCAGCTGATCATAAACTCCCACACAATCCGAAGAAGGTTGACCTCACAAAGGTCAAAGATGTTGAATCAACACATGGCATCAACCTTACTACGGCAGAGAGACATGCTCGGGAAGAGGTTTACAATGATGAGTGGAGGTCGTGTTCCAACTGCTGCAGAGCTCCAACAGCTGGACTATGACTACCCAATGAATGAGCATGCGAAGGCCATGTGTGGAGTAGGGGTATACTTTGAGGAACCTCTTGATGACGATGTGCCAACCGATGATGATCGCAGAATGCCAAACTCCGACATGTAGGAGAACTCTGATGGCGATGATTCTGATGATGATTCCGACGAAGGGGGTATGACCCCCGACATTGAGGAGGAGTCCGACTGACCAGGTTCTTCTTATTTATTTTCCACTGAGGACAGTGTCCCGACTAAGTGTGGGGTGGTGGTATTGCATGCTATACTTCTCTACTCGCATCTATGTTTATTTGCTTTGTTTTTGTTTCATTTTTTTTTCATTTTTTTAAGTTTTTTTTAGTAGTATTTTTTTTTTTTAGCTTCACATGAAATTATTTTGATAGGCAGCATGAGATTATGACAAGAGTTTGTGCTAAAATCATGACTATTGAGACATTTAGGCTCTAATTGTGACTCACTATGTGATATTGTTTGGTTTAATTCCTTCATCTGTTGGGTCAAGAGTCTATACTACTCCCAATAAAGTCGACCATGTGCCTTGTGTGTGTGAGATAATAGTATATTCTGTGCTTGTGGTTGATGCTAGAACTTGCCTGGTATGTATGTAAAGCGAAAATAAAGAGTGCAAGTCTAGGAGATGATTTAGGCATTTCTTTGGCAACCTATGATTATTTACCTTCTTTTTACCTACCAATGGACATCATCCTAGTTAAACCCTTTTGAGTCTTTAGCCTATTTTCTTTAACAAACCTCGTATGTAAGCCTAATCCATTTTTTTTTCAAGACCATAATTTGATCCAAATTCCTAAGTGCTTTAAAGTGAAAAAGTCATGTGACAAAATAAGAGGAAATTGGGTGAGTATGATGCTTTAGAATGCATTGGTGCTTGAATGAGTTATGAAAAAGAAAGTGCTATCATAAGAGGTATGTTATCAAAAGAAAAAAGAAAGGAAAACTGAAAAGTTAGTTATGTTTAAAATTGAAAAACAAAAGAGGAGAAAAAGAGTGGTAGAATAAAAGAAAGTAGAAAGGTTGTTTGAAAGAAAAGTGTTAATGATACAATGTGATGTATTAAAGAGCTTAGGAACATAGTCACTATTTCTGGCCAAAATAGTCCTACCCGTCCCTTAGCCTACATTACAACCATCAAAAGACCTATTTGATTCTAAGCTTAGCATTCTGACATTTAGTGGAGCATTACACTAAGGGCAAGCCTATGGTCATCAGTTGCTGCATATGAATTCTTTGTGAGAGTGAGAGCAAGGATATTTTGATACCCATGTTTGAAAAATATGCTATACTTGTGAGTGATTATGGGTAATATATTGTGAGACACACATGGTTGATGAGTTTTGGGTAGTCGTGTATGATTCTTTGTGCCTTAACCTTTGAATATGAGTTGACCACCATCACGAGTCTATGCTAGAGGTTAAACTGTTTCTACTAATGATCAGAAAACTACTCTTTGTTGATAATTGTTGTGCTTGTCTTGGCGAATATTTTGTGTTGTTGCTGTGAAATCCTAAGTTGATGTTTAGAGGGACATGATATTTTGTTCGAGGACGAACAAAGCTTTAAGTGTGGGGTGTTGATGATAGGCGAGTTTACACGCATATAGCACTATATTTTGCCCATATTTTAGCTTAGTTTTGAGAACAAATTATATATTTCATGCACTTTTAGTCCTTTTTCCTGTAAGTGAGCTAACGAACATGATTAGCAAAGTTTCAGGTATAAATGATGTAGAATTCAGCATTTTATGGATAACTTGACGCCAAAGAAAGCTTCACGAAAGGAGAAAAGCCAATCTTGGACGCCAAGGACTAAAGATGGCGCATGGAAAATCTGTCCCGGGCTAAAACAGCATTTCTGAAGACTTTGGGGACTAGCAGTAATTTATTAGGATTAGGATAATGAGACATTAACCTAGTACAATTGGGTTAAGTATTTCATTAGCTTATTAGGATTAGGATAATGATACATTAACCTAGTACAATTGGGTTAAGTATTTCATTCGCTTAGTAGGATTTGGTTAAGCATTTCATTAGCTTAGTAGGAATAGGATATGGGTATTATAAATACCCTATCTTGCTAGAGATTTTAGATCATCATCTATCAACATCTTCTTACATCTTCTGACATCTTCTAACATCTCAGAACATATTCTTCCATTAATTCTATTTTTCTTCTTCTATTCTTAAATTTCGCAACAAGAGAAACGTTACTTTGCAAGGAATTCACGCCTAACGCCTACCACACTTTGCTACACGAAATATTTATTGTGGTATAATAACAATGTCTATTGTGATTTCCTTCGCACTTATGGGTAACTAAACTTCTCTGTTGGGGTTATGAAAGCCATATGAGATACTATCTATTGCTATGAGTTTGTTAATTCGTGACACATATATTGCTTATATCATTATTCTCTTCATCTTAATCTAAATTCTTTGTGGTTGCAAACGCAAGAATACGCCAGTATAACATTTAACTTGTTCGAAAGAAAGGTTATCTGTCTGGAAAAGAGATAATGTCAAGGTAGTAGGGTCCCATCCCCTATTAAAAAGTTAGTGCCGTAACTGGATTAACCTCTTGGAGAATTCGTACCGTTAGACACGCTTTAAGCTCGAAAGAGTTAAAGTGAAATAATCCTCGAATAGGTCGAAAGACGCCTGGATTTACCATCGAATATAATTCTCTATAAGCACATGCATGTCTGAATTCAACACACTCATAGTCAATAGAGACGTATAACTCAGAAGGTGGACATAACCCCAACTCCTCAATTCTCATTGTTTCACAACCTACTAAATATTCTTTCTCTTTTTACTTTGCTATTGCCATTTTTAGCTACTATTTGGTTACATTACTTGCACAACAAGAATCCCCCCTTCTTACGAGACTTGCACTAAAAGTCTAGTAATCGTTGCTTACTTGTTGACCAAGCTATTCCTTGTGGGATCGATACCCAACCCAGGTTGGGTTCTATATTTGCTAACGACCGCTTTACACTCCTACGAGAGCTGTAGATTGAGAGTTATCACTTGTCGGTCATGCTCAAACTTGATCATTTGGTGCAGTGTAGAAGCAACCGTATTAGCCTTGTGGATCCACGGCCTTCCCAACAACAGATTATAAGAGGATTCTACATTCAATACTTGAAACTCTATGGCGAACTCAACAGGACCTATGGTCAACATTAGTTCTATTTCGCCAATGGAATTTGATTTTGCACCATCGAAAACCCTGACACATACATTGTTGGGCCTGATCCTCTCCGCACCAATATTCAGCTTTTGCAAAGTAGAAATAGGGCAAATGTTTTCTCCTGAACCTCCATCAATCATAACATGAGTGACATAGAAATCTTCACACTTCACTGTACTGTAAAGGCCCCGATTATTCCCTGTACCTTCAACAGGCAATTCATCATCAGAAAAGCTGATCCGATTGACCTTAAAGATTTTTCCAACCATTTTCTCAAGCTGGTTGACTGTAATCTCCCTTGGAACATATGCTTCATTTAATACCTTCAGTAAAATATCTCGATGCTCCTTGGAGTGCAACAAAAAAGATAAAAGGGAAATTTGAGCAGGGGTTTTCTTCAGCTGGTCTAATATTGAATACTCTGGCAATTTCATCTTTTTCAAAAATTCTTCGGCTTCTTCTTCGGTGATAGGATTTTTGATAGATGACAGTCCACTCACCGTTGGCTTGGACTTTCTTAAGCTTTCAGGCACGAAACATCTTCCTGACCTAGTCAAACCCCTTACCTTATCTACATCTTCCACTACTTCTTTCCCATGATAGGTCATCACGGTCCATCCATAATTCTAGGGAATCCTTTTCGTATCAACTATCAGAGGTTGGGTCACCAGTTTGAGGACAATAGGCGCTGCCAGTGATCCTTTCACCGTCAAGATAGGCTGACTCAGAGCTCCCACCACCGTCAACTTAGGTTTATCCTGACTTGAATCAACATACCTTCTGGCGCCTTGTACTGTGATCAGGGGCTTCTTTGTGCTTTCTCGGGCTTTATCTTCTCTCATTCCTTCCTGGCTCAATGACATTGCTTTTAAAGACTCCGCTATATTCACCGATTTCTCCTCAATGGTCTGTATCTTGACAATAGGCTTATAACCCCTCGAAGAATCTTTCCCATTATATATCAATTCTAACATATTGGCTTCAGCATGGGTTGGCAGCGGATTCTGGTTAATGTTTGGACCCTCCGGGGCCTGGACCAGCATCTTATTTGTGTCAATTAAATCTTGGACAACTCTCTTTAAATGCCAGCATTTCTTAATATCATGGCCTGGCATATCAGAATAGTACGCACACCTTAAATAATAATCGAGATTCCTTGGTGGTGGATTTGAAAGCCTTCCTTGAATTCGGCTTAAAACCTTCAACTTCCTCAACCTATCAAACAAGCTAGCATATGACTCCCCAAGAGGTATGAATTGATTTTCGACCGTCTTCTCCTTCTTATACTCGGGCCTAGGCTGAAAACTGGGTCTGGAGGGGTGTTGGTAATTTGGTGGAGCGAATGGGCGATTTTGTGGAGTTTGCGCGCGCCACTGCGGGTAAGAAAGGGTTTGGGCATATGGCTGCGCGCTATACACTGGGTATGGGGGTGGTGGAATGGAATATAAAGGGCTTTGTGGAGGGTAGTAATGGTGGGGAGGAATATATGGAGCTTGGGTGTAGATTTGGGCTTGGGATTGGGGATAGGGGCGAGGCAGTCTTTTGGGATAGGAATGGGTTCCAACTACAACAGTCGCCACATCCTCTTTCTTTGTTTTACCTCCAAATGCACCAGATCCACCTTAAATCGCTTGTGTGGTAGCTTTTAATGCAGCAAAAATCACTATTCGACCGGTCTTAATCCCGTCTTCTATCATCTCCCCCATTTTGAGGACTTCCATAAAAGACTTTCCCATTGCCGGAAGTAAATGTTGAAAATAGGTCTCATCCTGTGCCTGAATGAAAACTTCTACCAACTTACTTTCTTTCATTGGAGGCTTTACCCTAGCGGCCTGTTCACGCCACCTTATCGCGTATTCCCTAAAACCTTCAGTGCTCTTTTTCTTCATGTTGACCAAAGACTTTTCATCCGGAATCAAGTCGATGTTATACTGAAAATGTTGAACAATTTCAGAAGCCAAATCATCCCAACTGTTCCATTTATCAATATCCCGATCGATGAACCATTCTGAAGCCAGATCTGAAAGACTCTCGCCAAAGAAGGCCATGAGTAGTTCTTCCTTTCCTCCTGTAGCCCTCAACTGGTTGCAATAACGTCTCAAGTGTGCAACAGGATCACCGTGCCCTGCGTACTTCTCGAACTTAGGCATCTTAAAACCGGGGGGCAGGTTGATGTCTGGGAACATGCACAGGTCTTTATAGAAAACACTTCTATAATCTCCGATTCCTTGCAAATTCCTCGTAGCTTGTTCTAAACTTTTCAATTTTCGAGCTATGATATCCTGTTCCTCTGCTGCGACAGGTTTCTCTATATCAAATAGAAATACAGGCGGCTGAGTGTACCCATACGGTTCATTCATTTGCAAGGTAGGCTCCGGGGCATAATACTGATTATCTGGAACCTTCAGTACTGGCTCACTGGCAGACCTAGGAAGCCTCATTCCGGCACGCACAACATATATGGGAGTTTCTTTTGGCGGCGGAGCCACGAAGACCGGTGTGGTTAGTGGCGCTAGCTGAGCAGTGGGTCTTGATTGGGGAGCTGCCAAAGGCACATCAGAACTGCCAGGATAATAATATTGCGGCGTGAATCCTGGCGCATACTCAGGTGACTCAGTAGGAACAGAGAATTGCACCTGAGAGAGCGGTGGGCAGTTAGAGATATTCCCAAGACCTTCAGGGAGCGGAGGAGGAGGCATTCTGCTGGCCCATGCCCAGTGTAAATCTATCAATTGTTGCTTGAGCTTTACTACCTCATCATTGTGTTCAGAACTTTCTTCCCTGTGATCCTGATCCAGGTCAATGAGCGAATTTTCAATCTCCCTGCTAGCCATTGCGAGCTTTGCTTTGGATCTAGTGAAGTATGGGTGACTAGCCAGAGTGCTGCAAACCTACCACTGTTATCTAAAAGAACATGCTCATCAAAGACGACATCCGTTAGGATTAGGGTATACAAAAAGCATGGGAATCACATTGGTAAAATTGCCCTAAGTTCATGTTCATTTCTACCAGCTTTCAAGGGTAGCGAAGTTATTTTAACATCATTCCGATTTTATCTACACTTATTTTTATCTACTCCTATTATTATTTTTTATTCTTTTTTTTTCATATCAATATCTGTTCTTTTTCTCACGTTATCTACCTTTATTTTATCATTCTTTATGGCTTTTGTTTTCCTTAAAAGAGGAAAAATAATGAAAAACAACGAAATAAAATGATTAGATCGAACCCAAAAGTAGGTTGCCTACGTATCATGTTGTACATGAATCAGATCTTGCGTAGTTCGGGCAGCATGTGCATAAACACTACCCCCCCTTTTTTTTGCGAAAACGAAAATAAACAAACCAAGGAAAGACGTAACAATAAAACATTTTGAAGAAAGAAGACAACAAAAACGTACAAAAGTTTGGGACCACTTTAAAACTAAACAACAAATACGAAACAACATTATAAACCCCTAAGACGACACAGGTGAAATTACTAGTAAGGACTCTAATACCCAAAAAAACTTGATTTCGACTTAAAAGCAACACCACTCTACAGTGACAGACACATAAAAGACTCAAACTAAATAAAGATAAGAAGTGCTCTTTCAGACTGGTGCTCTGCGTGATGACCCTGACTGATATGGACCTGCCTCTGAAGTTCTCTTTCTCCCGTTTAAACTTTGTAGCATATCCTGTAAAGACACCCTGATACCGGGGAAGAAGCTTTGGGCCCGTAGTCCTGCTTCATGAGGAGTGCACTTGGAAAGATTATTATGACACCTTTCTATTGTCTTGAACAAGTATGCTAGCTGAACCCTCAGTGTTTCCACTTTGGACCCTACACTTTCATCCTGATGATCGTCTACTATGCATTCCTCCTGTATTCTCCCTCTAAGCTGCGCTGGTAAAGGTTGACTGATACCCCAAGGGATAGATTGAAGCCAGACCCCATATCCCTGAGTGTACCCCGGATTATCTAACATTCTTTGAGTGTGTCCACACCTAGCTTTATTGCATGCTTCCAAAACTGCTCGTACTTGCTCTCACCTAAGGCTTGGTCCTTGAAGTACTCAACATTCTTTAGAAGATCCACTGCTGGTGGCACGTCCTGCAGCCTACCCAACTGGCGCATTACCCTAGAAGGACTGTATGGTCTAGTGCAATTGAGCCCTAACATGAATAAAGGGAGCTGCGTCTGATAACCCAACAAGATTATGTTCGGTCGAAGCCACAGATAAGTCCACAAAATGTTATCCCCGGTTCTTGATTCAAGAAATTCGATCCAAGCCTTGACTCCCACGGGTAGCGAGAATTTATCCAAACGCAACCTGGAGTCCATGGCTTTCACTCGATTGGGAATACAACGATCTACCACGTCTGGTCTAACTAAAGAAGGCACATGCAAATGCTCCATCATCCATACCTGCAATATCAGGTTACTGCCCTAAAAAAATCTCATCCCCTCTTCACTTCGGTTAAAGCCTTATATATTTCTGTCAAGATCATGGGTATGAGAGTGAATCTGCCCTTTTGATTAATGCCCTTGTCGTTTTGATCCTTATGAAATAGGTCCATCACCACAGATTGCAAACGGATATTAATACGTCTTTCTTCTAGTGGAAACACTAAAATGCCTAACAAAGCGAGGGTAAAAACTTCAAGAGGCTTTCTCTCCCACTTCTCCTTAGTCACATGAAATTCATCCCAAAAAAAATCAAAACCTTCGGAGGGCCCGAATCTAGCGAAAAAAAAGTCTAAGGAAACCCACGAATCACTTAAACAACCCAAACGGATACCCTTACTTTTTAAACCACAAGACTGCAAAAATCTCACGCCAGTATGATTTCGTGCTCGGATCATATCCTTCTCGATATAGAGCAAATGCAACAAATCGGATATTTCTGCCAAAGTAGGAGTCATTTCACATTCCCCAAACCTGAACACCAAACTACTTGGATCCCAAAAGGTCAACAGAGCCTCTATTAAATCTGGACGAGGGGTAATATGCAGAAGTTCCGTAAGATCACCTAATATTTTAGTTAGTTTCTGCTGATCAACATAGTTAAACATTTCCCACCACTTGATTAACTTTTTGGGGACCTTGACAACCATCAGAACTCTAGACTTGGTGGACAACTCCATCCTGTATAACATATAAGACGTTATCTCAAAAATTCAACAGGAGTAGAAGATTCCCAACCCTTGGGATTTTCGACGCAAACATATGTCGATGGGACAAACCATATTCATGACTCCAATTTGCCGAACAGAAGTACTGAACGAAATCAGTCTACTTGGCAAACAACTCTAGATTACGGGGCGAGATACCTAGGCTAATAATAAGAAAAAGGCCAACACAAAGAATTACCGGACCCACCGAGGGTTGCCTACGTATCCCAACCCGAGGGAAGGGAATCAGGTATGCGTAGTTCAATCAGATTGGACAATTAACGATTAACTAATAAATTGACCCTAACTTAAGAGACACAATAAAAAAACAAACGAATAAAATTTTTTGAATTTTCAACTAGACACTTTAACTAAGACTGACACCATCAATTATAAAAAAAGTCTTTTTGGTATTTTTGTTTTTGACAAATAAGTAGAAAAGACAAACAAAACCTCCTTCTCTTTTTTTTTTACTTTTTTTTTTTGAGCTTACGGTATTTTAAGAAGACAAATGCAAAACGTAAAAAAAAATCTTTTTGAGTTTTTGGATTGTGAAGAACAAGAGCCATAAAGAATTCTAAAATAAACTACGACATTCCTTTTGATTCATTCTTTTTGACTCACCTTTTCTATTTTTCTTCCTTTTTTTCATTTTTTACCTACGCACCTTACTCCTAACAAATATTTTTTTTCTTTCAAATCAGTCCGTTAAATGACCACGTTACCCTTAAATATGCAATAGTTAGCATGTAGGGATGATTTAGAGGTGAGTCTCCTACAATGGACCATGTGGGTCCCGCTAGGTCTCCGCATGATGCACCTAAGCATGACCTAAAGGCTGACCTACATTGTGGTTCACTAACAAGGCTGTTCGGGGGAGCGTATGGTCGATAGTGGCTGCTTTGCTTTCCACCTACTCCATAACACTGACGTCTCCCCCCCTAAAATAAGGGTGACTCAACTAAAGATTGTGTACAACACGTGTACTACGGACTTGTTGCAGAAAGAAGGCCGGGGGGCGGACTAATGATAACAGATATAAAGTGGTAACACATAAGATAAATACTATAAACAAAGAGCACGAAAACGCACAAAAGTGAAAATAATAACACCAACAATAATTACAAACAATGCTTATACACTCGTAATGCCAAACAAAGCCGATACGACTCAAAAATAAGCTCGAATTCTGAAACGTCCCCAGCAGAGTCGCCAGAGCTGTCACACCCCTTTTTTACGTACTCCAAAAGATTTATATTTTTAAGTTCGAAAGGGTTTTTTTATTTAAGTGACAAGAAATGAAAATTTGTTTTGGAAAAGGATTATTAACATTTTTATTCAGAGTCGCCACTTGTCATAATCCGGTGTGCCAAGTCACCATTAGAAAATCCTTTTCAAAACCATTTGACTCTTTAAACTGGTTTGCGAACAGAGACTCCGGTTAAGGAATTCTATTGACCGAGGGGAAGGTGTTAGGAACCCCTCGATCCCGTGGTTTAACCACAGTCGCTTGGTAGAGTGTATCAACTATTTTGGCACTACGAAATGTATAAACCACATAAAAGCACGCAAAATAATCAAACAATAAACAAAACAAAACAAAACAATCAAAAATGTAAAGTCCAGTCCAATTATACAGTCCAAAAATAGAAAAATACGAAAACATAAATCCTATTCTAAACTAAATCTAGACTAAGCTCCAATGCCTTACCCGATGCCGCGGGCCTTCATCACGAACATCCTCCGGGTACATGATACCTCGGGGCATTCCCCGGTGAATAAATATATACAGATACTTCGGGGCATTCCCCGGCCAAATTATACAATTGATTCAAAAATGATAAAATCAAACCATTCAATCAAATTTCAAATATTCAATCAACCCACAATCTCTAGATTTGCCTACCCGAACATAAACAGTGGTACTATCGATTCTACCAACATGGAATTATTGCGAATTAAACAGAACAAACAACAAAACAATATTAATCTAAATCATTTTTTTATCAAATTCTCAATTTCGTCCCAAACCTTATCTTTCCAGCCAATGGTTAACAAATTCTTTAATTCAAATTTATTCTCAATGCCCAAAACCCACATCAAAACATCCGCCGAACGAAGATCCAAGCATATCATGCACATGAGTAATTCATACTCGTAGCAACAGTTAATACGACTGAAATATCCGAACTCAAATTGCAAAATCACAACACAACTACATTCAAAATAATGAATAGATAGAGTTAAGGAATGGACCTTCAAAAGTTGGCTTTGTTGATAATAACGTTTAAGAAATCCGAATCCGAGAAATCGAATAGAAAAATCTCAACAACGACGAAATCCAAACTCGGTATAGAGAAACAAACACAAACCGATTTGAGCATCAATGGAAATCTCCCAAATAAATGACTTGAGCCCGGTCTCGAAAGCCCCAAAAACACGATATCGGATCCCACAACAAAACAAAATTGAAGCACCCTTAAAATCCTATTGAGGGCTGAACTCGATCGAAATAGCATTTTGGTGAGAAGACAACGAACAAAACAAAAACAAAAACAGTAGGACCCCGACCTGATTTCGACAATGAAAGCAGAAAACAAAAGAACCCAGACAGAAATCACGCCAAAACAACCAAACCGAATGAGATTTTTGCCGGAAATGGAAGTGGGTTCGGTCGGGGTTACTGCTTTTTGTATCGCCGGAGCTCCGGTGAGATCAGACAGTGACGGAAACGGATAACAAGTCGCATTTCCGATGGTAATGGCGATTCCGGTGAAAGGTTTGTCGGAAAATTGAAGGTCGATCTGTTTTCTCTCTTCCCTTTTGATCTCACTGTGTGTGCGTGAGTATGGATGATTTTGGTATGGTAATCGGTTGATAGAGAAGATCCGAGTTTTTTGTTCTAATGATTTCTTTTTCTTATGCCCTCTTTTCGTGTAGAAGATGGTTTGTTCATGGTCCTCCCCTCTATCTGTGTGTGATTATGTATATTTATAAAATGGTGGGGTCTAACAGTGGGTTCCCGTGTATATGTATATTGTATTGTTAAAAAATAAAAAAAATGGTCCACGGGTAGGGGTAGGGTAGGTGGGGTAGGGTAGTGAAGTGGGTTATTTTGATTGGGTAGGTTGTTAGGATAAGATGTAAAGAGGTTAGGATAGGATAGAATTTGTTAGGGAGTTTGTTATTTTTTGTATTTTGTGAGGGTATAATAACATGGATGAGGGTACACGGTAGGATAAAGTAAAAAAAATGGGTAAAAGTGAGTAAAATTGAACTTTAAGAGGACAAAATCACGTGTCTACATCATATCAGATGACGACATTGAACACAAAATTGTCCGTATTGACTTGTTGCTTCTATGTTTCTCTCTTACCATTAGACTTGGTTCAAGAATGGTGATGTTTTGTTGGATGAGAAGATGAAAAATTTGATCTTTAGAAGAAAAAATTTGACTGGATTTGGAGAAGTGAATATGATTGAACATAAGGCTAAGGAATTAAAAAATAAATAAATTTTCAGTGTCAAACGCATATGAGTTTTACTGGTCAATATGGGTGTGGTTATGACGTTAGAATGTAATAATTCCATTTTTAAAATGTTCAAGGGGTGATAGGACCCCCGTAAAGTTCGAGTGTGTAGTTGAAATTTTGGGTAAAGGTTGGAGGTGTTTTAGACTATTTTAATATGTGTCCAGTTTGAAAAATAAATGAATAATTTACCCATTTCTAAACATTTTATCCTTAGTTATTATTATAGTCATTACTCAATACATTTTTCAATGTATTGAATTAATTATATTCAAGAGTAATGTAGTAAAATTATTCTTATTATTCATTATTTCTTAATTTTTGTGACAAGTTAAAAAATAAATAAATAAATACTATTGGACGAAGGAAATAAATTCTAAAAATTACATTTCATGCAAAGTGTTCCGTTCTTTCTCAAAATTTAGTATTCAGTAAAATGCTATCATAGGCAGAAGGGTTTATTTTCTGGATATGAAGAAAATGATGCAATATTATTGACCTTAAATGGATGTTAGAAACAAAAGTTTTATTTAATTTTATTAGTTCTTTTTTAATAAGATGTGTACTTGGCCCTCACGCAAAGTAAGTCAACTCAATTTTTTATTTTTCTTATCAAGTTTTAAAATCCTTTTGATATTGTGCTGCACATGGGGGTTCATCTAGGAGGTCGTATTATTTAATGGATATCATGACATTTGATGTTTAAAACATTTATACCAAATAGTTCTGCTAGATTTATTTTTTTTCGATGAATATTTTTTACACAATTGGCTTGTAAGAATCAGTATCTTTTGTTTCTTTTTTCATTTTCCTCTCTTGGATTTTGGGGGTATAAGGTAAATTGTGTCATATGAGTTGATGTTTATAGTTTTGGTAGACTTAGCTGTGTCACAGCTCGCAGCCTAAAATTATTAGTCGTAATATAATTCGTTTCAATCTAACAGAAATTGCAAATTTAATTTATCTATTGGTCTATTGGGTTAGTCATCATCAATCGAGCTCAAAGATATTCATTTTATGTCATATTTTATCAAGAACATCACAAAATAGCGAGCCAGATGATACGGAGGCGGAGTGCAGAGAGTATACTTCATGATATTAAGGATCCATTTGGTCATAAAATTATTTATTTTTTTGAGATTTTTTTTTTACTTTATTGAAAAATCAGTATTTGATCATGAAAATTTTAAATCTAAGTTAAAGTTGTATTAAAATATATTCAAACATAAGCATTATTCCACATGTTCTTTATAAAAATATAACAAAATACAACTATATCTTCAATTTCAACTCCATAAATTCTAAATAAAATGAAAATATTTGAAATCTACAGATGCCTTCAAATTGGTGAGGCATGAACCCTAACTTCCTGGCATTAGGCCTCAACATAACAAATTGAATTATTAGCTCTATTGACGGATGGCACAAAATATACATGTTGAAGGAGATAGATGTAACGATCGATATTTTGACGAAATATGTAAATTGTGTGTTTCTATGTGATTTGACAGTTTTACTCCTCTCCGTAGTTGCATTATGATACTTTTGGGGTGTGGAGGTGATTGACATGGTTCCCGATGCATTTTGGTACCATTTATGTGATATTGTGATTTTTGATGGCTTTGAGAGTCTTACTTTGAATTTATGTCGATATCTTTTGATCCGTCTGACGGATGACTTAATGGTCTACATCAGCAGCTCTGGAATATCGATTTTAGGTTGGGTTGACCTTTGGTTCTAATTCCGGTGCACCCGAGCTCATTTCAACCTATTAGTCGAAAAGTTGGAAAATTAAAAATATGGGTGTGGGACCCACATTTGGTGAAAAGGACCTCGGATGAAAAATATGACTACACCAACAGATCCAGAATGTTAATTTTAGGGTGGTAACATAGTTGATGTGATTTTACGGCGTTTAAATCTCATTTTGACTCACGATTTGGAAAATTATAATTTCGAATTTCGGGGGTCAACTCTGTGAAAAAAATATTTTTTTGAAAATCTAATATCGCCATTGACTTAGAAGCACCGAATTTAGTGTGGTTACATAGTTCGTTTGCATATATCGAACTCCGAACGAATCTCGAGCACCCCATCGTAGTCCTTTAGAACTAATAAAAATCTGCTATAGTGCAGATTTTTCTGCAATATATAGCAGATTTTTATCCCTTTTTGTCTTATTTTGTCCATTCTTTCACCTTGCCTCTTGAGAGTTAAATTCTAAAATAGTGTGAGAACTTAAAAGTGAAGTTTGTGGGAGCTTGCGAAGCTATATTAACATCTATTTCTTCATTCTATTACGGATTTAAGGTAAGAATTCACCCTTTTTTAGTCATTACTTAATTAATTTCTCAAAACCCCAAAAATTTTAGGGATTGATTTTAAACTTCAATTTTACTCCTTTTCACTTCAATAATATTTTAATCTTATAATTACTAGTTTTTCATCAATTTAACTTTCAAAACAACTCTGATTCTTGATTTTAACCTAAATTTCAAAGATTTTACCTGGTAAAGCTTAAAAATGGTTGTTCTGTGATTTGAACCTCATTTTTCACTCGATTTGACTTGGATTTTCAATTGTAGGTTCCTTAAAATATGGAAAACACATTTTTGAAGTAAAGCTATGATTTTGTCCTTTTTCAAAAAACCTATTTCGGGGGTCCGTTTTGACCCCGAACCAAAAGTAATTAATATAGTGTTGTTGGTTTTGTTTTGACTCGTAAATTCCATAATTGATGTTTTAAGTGGAGTTCGGGACCGTTCTTGAGGAGTAAGGCTTTGAAAGTAAATTCTTGGTTGTAGTATTTCGACTTTTGAGGTAGATTATGGCTTAACTCTTTATGACTGGGTTGGGTAGTAAATGATGGTACAAAATGCATGTTAAAGATGGAAACTAATCATGAAAAGTGGCCATCTATGTGTTGTGCCCATTTGGGGGCCTATATGTAATGTAATTATTGGAATTAAGATATTATGTAATATGTGTGACCGTGTGGGGTCGTATGTGATGTTGATAGCCTTGACTATATATGAATAATTGCATTGTGTTGTTGAAATGCCTAATGTGGTACCATTGACATATTGTGATATATTCATACTTGTTGTTATATGAGACATGTGAAAATTCATGGATGAAACGAAAATAACGAGTGAATATTGGCTCATGTGGTTGTGAAAATATATAATTGTGGTTGGTTGTGGAAATATATCATTGTGGAAATACTCATTGTGATTCGTTGTGAGCATTACATCCTCACATCATACTCATTCATGAAATATTGATACCGCCGTAGCAACATCTGAGAAACATTGGCAACACCTTTTATAAAATCCTCTCCGAAAAAAGTGTCAGGAAAGGGATATTATAACACCTTATAAAACCCTTTTCAGAAATGTGCCGGAAAGGGGATATGAGATATGTGGATTGTATATGGATTGACGAAACCCCATGGGTCTTACGTCAGGAAGCTTTAGCTCCGTAGGTGTATACAGAGATTGTGCGACAATCTCGGAGATTGTCCGATGCCCTCATGCATCATCATTATCATCATATACATTGCACTTAATTTATTGTGTTATGTTGTGTTGTATTTCCATATTGACTTGTCATCTATGTATTTGTTGTTTCTTCCTTTACTTGTATTTGATGATCTTGTATATACATCTTTTCCTTGTTCTATATATATGTGATATAATAGATACTTGTGTCCTATCTTGGTGTGATGTTGAAATATATGTGATATATTAGAACTCATAGTGCAAGCTGTGTGGGCTACCATTGTGGGATATTTTCTAACTTCAGGTAACATATCCTTAGTATGTATTTTATACGCTTTATTTTCTACTTTGGTCGGTCGGTCTATGATACCTACTGAGTACAAGTAGACCCTACTCACTCATACTTCACCCTTTTGGTGCAGCTTCAGGTTTGAGTGCGCCTCAAACTAGTTGATTTTTGGGCGCCTTTAGATTACTCAAGGTAGCGGTTGGACATTCATATGTTCGGAGTTCACCTCTATCTTTCTATATTAGTTATATCTTTATTAGTATTCAGAGACAGATATTATTCTTTCGTGGTTATTTTTCTAATGTATTTGACTCCTGAATTGTATTAGTAGTTCTTACACTATTGACACCTGGTTTTGGGCATGATTGGTATTTTGAATAAGTTCTTTATGCATTATTATGATTACTTGTATTGTTAGACTTCATTCTAAAAGTCTTACCTTGGGTATTTCTATCTTTTCTTTTTCTTTTTGGTATCAGTTTGGGTGATAGACTTACTAGTAAAGGTACACCACGACAAGTGCCATGATCACCCTTATTTTTAGGTCGTGACAAATTAGTATCAGAGCAACCAGATTTCGTTGGTCTCAACAGTGTAAGAATGGATCTAATAGAGTCTCGTGGATCGGTACGTTGATGTTCGTATCTATCTTTAAGAGGCTATGTGACGTCTTTAAGAAACTTTCCTCATTTTATTCTTTATTGTAGAAGTTGTTCATACCTTGTGCTCTAGGTTGTGTTTCACTCTTTCTGCACAAATGGTGTTGCTTATACTACTTCTTATCAGTTAAGAGATGCGGCAAGAGATTGGTGGAGGTTTCATGTTCATTGTAGAACCCGTGATTCTCCCGAGATGACTTGGGATTAGTTTAGTGACACCCCATATTTTTGCGCTAGAATTCAAATTGTTGATTTTACCTATATAAACTCGAATCCAATTATTTCTATATAAATATAAGTGTCATGATCATTATCCTAGTGTGAAAAGTACTTTTAAGGGGAAAAATATTCGTAGTAAGCACTTAGAGTGAAGTGGAGTTAAGAACTTTCGCTTCGACCAAATTTTAAAATTTAATTTTACAAGAGTCAACTTTGAACATGTATAAATTCTGGAATATTTGGAATTTTGGAGGTTAAGACCCTCCAAATTAAAGATAAATGTATCCTCTTTTGAACGCATTCGATTTTGCCTTAATTCGATACCCGAGTGAAAAGTTATGAGCATTTTCTAAGGAACCAGTGAGGGTCCGCGATTTTAGCGTGGCGCAGAGCTTATCACAGAGATTATCATCCATGACACGTTGATGCTTTAAATTCGGGAAGTTTTTGGTTTTGGTTACTTGGGATGAGAGGTATTGAGGTCATTTCACCTAAGGACGACCTTTAAACACTATATTAACCTATTTTCATCAGTTTTCAGGACACAACATCGATTATTTCACTCTAAAAAATCCTTTCTCATAATTCTCATTCAAGTCAAGGCTAGAGTTTCAAGAAGGTGGTCATCTAGGGTTATAAGGATGCTATCTTTTTCAAATTTCTTAGTAATTAAGGCATGTATCTCTTTCCATATACTTGTATTTTATTAATGGCATGAACTTAGTTATTATTCATGGTTTTGATAATGAGTTTTGAACTATGTGTTGAGGGTTGTGAATGTGATTGATTTAAATGTTTTTCTATGATTTATTATGCAATAATTATGCTTTATTTATGATTTTGAATATTGAGGGATGCATGGGAATGGTAATTAAACTAAGGGGTCATGGTTAACCCCCAATTTAATGATTTTTCTTTGTTATATGGTGTTGGAAATCATGTTCCCTCAACCTGTTTGTGAATTTGACAATGAATATAATTTTGTCACATAGTTTGACTATTCTTGGAATACTTGCATTGCATAAATGGTGAATGAAACATGAATTGGTTTGGTTTGGTTTTCAAATGGCTTTAGAAAGGACTTGGTGGCCAAGGTTTTGGTTTAATTGGAAACTTTGGAGTCAAATTTGGTTTAGTTGTTTCATATGGTATAAAGGGATAGACTTGCAAACTCTAATTTTGGAATGATGATACCAACGGGAAATGCCAAATTAAAAAAATCCTTGGTAAATGGTTGAGAATGTGTAAATGATTTTACTATGGGCTTAAAGGGGGTTGTGTAGCAAATTCGTGGAAGGTAGAGGTCCAAAGGGGATCGATACTGAAAACTCATATTTGCCGACGTAAGGTTTGGTCATGGTGACCGTGTGTATGAGACAAACTTTATATTTTGGGGATGAAATTATCCTTCTCGAGTTTTCTCCAGTACGTGCAGCTAACACGCTCTGGGGCCCTTTCAGCAGGGGGAGCAGAACCTATATATCCCGTAGGTGCCTTTAGGATGGCAGAGCTATGCAGTCTAGGTTAATGATTTTAAAATTCATGCTAAACCTTGTTCCCTTTCCCGACATATGATATATATATATATGTATTGCATATGATTTTGTGCATTATTTATAATGGTTTTTGTATTATGGATCATGGCATTATTTTATCTTTTATCCCTGAGTTACATGTTAGCGCTCCAACTACTAAATGTCTTCAAATGTTGTATCCCCACGTGATGCAGGGACTGTCCCTGCTTCTACTTTTCCTACACAGTGACTAGGTGATCGTGGGATAGCTCGTGAGTCATATTGAAGTGGTGAGATTTCATACTTTAAAAGATCTTATTTTATGTTTAGGGCTTTTTTATGTTATTGACACTTTTATTTGGACTTATTTTTGGCTATTGTTGAGGTATATCACGACTAATATTAGTATTCGGTTGTCTAGAGGCTTTGTGGATATTATTGTGGGCATAGGAGTGGTTGTTGAATTCTTAGATTTTCTTTGAGTTGTACTTATCTATCTATTACGTTTGGAATTCTGTTGTTATATTATATTGTGTTCTAGTTGACTAGGAAAAGGGGATAGTCTCCGATCCTCGGTGAACTTGAGAAACCCATCACGGCCAGACCCTGGTTTGGGTAGTGATAAAGTTGGTATCAGAGCCTAAGTTTAGGGTCATTGGATGTCCACAAAGCCGTGTCTATTAGAGTCTCTCTTATGGGTGTGTTGTGCACCACACTTATAATTAGGAGGCTACGAGTCATTTAGGAGATGTTTCTCATTCTTTCATACTCTAGACCCTGCAATTATGTTGTCCATATTAAAGTTATCCAATATACTTCTTTGCTCTAATTCAAGGGCAATGTCTCTTTGTTGAGATGATACAAGTGTGAAGTCTTAGCTTTCTAAAAGTGTGGTCCTTTCTGAGTGAGTTATCAAAAGTCATAGGATGGTAAAGGGACTCGAAAGGAGTCCATTAGTGCATCAAGGTGTATTGGTTTAGGCGGATACCTCTAACTTCATGAATCATGCTTTTCAGTTTGAGGTAAGATGCGTAAATTATCCCTTTCAAAAACTTTGTTGCAAATGTCTCGCTTAAGGGGGGATATGTATCTAGATATCGGGGTAGTATCTCAATCCCAAGAGGTGATATAAATTGGGGTGTTATGACCTATGAGTAGTGAGGTGATCCCTAGGTTAGTGATATGAAGTCTTATATATAGAAATTAGAGCAAGGGTAACTCCTTAGTGAAAAAGGGGTAATATGCGATTATGGTGATTGGTTCTGTGGTATGCTAGTGTGGGGACTAGTTATGGGTGTAGAAAGATTTGTATATTTTATGGTAGTTAGTAGAGGAAGTGATTAGTTATGCTACTTTAGAATTTTTGAAATAGGGAAGGATCTTATGTTGGATAGTTATCATAGTAGTAAAATAAACCATAGGTTGTGAATGAAAGAAGTGGTCGGCTAATAATTTATGGATTTATCTTTCACTTGGGGAGATCATAGAATATTGGGACTCAATGATGTTTATAGAATTTTGAAGGTGCTTGGGATGTATGCATGGGTATGTACATGTGATATGAGGGAGGTGAATGTTCTATAGACTATGATGGGTTAGATAATAAGAATAAGATCGACTATCCTTATTAGGCAGTTTTAATACGCTAAAGGCCCCTTGATTTTTATCTAGTAGTTGTATGTTGGTTTGGTATGTGAGAAGACGTGTAAGGAATAATAAGGTGTAATAGTAATGTGGTGAAGAAGGATGTGCTTGTGGGCTATAGTTAAGTGAAATAAGGAGTTTACGTTGATTTCTCTATTCGATGGACTAGTATATTGTATGGGGTATTTCATTGGTGGTATATGATTGTTGTTAGCTACTAAGTTTGAATTTAGATGTTAATTATGGTGATAAGAATATTAGCCCATGAATTATGATGCAAGATTGGTGGGAGTGAATTAGTAGGCTTGTTATAATGTGTTACCGAGATTAGGTTGATGACTTATAAAATATTGGAGTGTGTAATTGTGATATATGCATGAGGTCTAGTGTTGAAGTAGAATGGTGGCTAAATAATTTGATGGATAAGGTCCTTAGGTTATAGGAATAAAGTACGCTTGGTCTTGAGTTATGAGTGCCATGTATGCCTAGCTTATGTTCTTAAATTCCTTAGTATAGAGAAGTCTAGGGGGTTGTTATATGGTGTTATGTAGAGCTGAATTGAGGGAGAAATATATAGACTATGAGAACTCTTGGTACAGTTTTAAAATTTTGTTAATATTATAAGGTTATGATATTAGAGGTGTAATTCTAGTATTCTAAGGAGTTGAAAATAGAGTGTTAAGTGTTCAGAAGCACGGATGTCTATTCCCATAGAAATGTTAGTTATAAGGCAGTGACTTTGGGGGTTGGAGGAAGTTATGATTAGTATCCTTGAAGGGATGTACTATAAAGAATTTAGTGTCTTCATATTAAAGTTGTCAAGGGGAGTTTGGTATTCTTGTGCGGAGTGTTGTGCGTATAGATAGGGGATATACTTTCAAGATTAGGATAGTGCCCTTTGAGATAAGGGGGAGATAATACAAATCTTAAATTTTCTTATGGTGGTGAGTTTCAGGGATGAGTCATGATAAATCTATTCTTGCTCTAGAAAATTCCTCTTATTTTGATTTAAGGGGACATTCTACCAACATCCCCCGTATTCAAATGGTGTCTATGTGTAAGTTTCTAGTTCTCTATACAATCTTTATCCGTGTTTTGGACCTCTAACTATGATCTGAGTGTTTTGATGGGTGAGGCCCTTCATGCTTATTGGATTGTATCTTACGTCACATAACCCACCTTGAGTGGTGCAACAAATATATGTTGTATTTGAATACTATTACTTCTATTTCTGAAGCTCGTACTCTATTCCCTTAGTTACTCTCCCTGTGTCAGGATTCTAGTGGATATAGAGGCATAATAATGTTTTAGATTAGAGAGTGGTTGATCTTTACTGTAATTTTTTTTGCTGTGGCTATTTTACTAAGGTTATAGGAGAAACGGAAAGAGTGAGATGAAACTTTTGCTATGTGAAATCACTAGTTTTGATGAGGGGATCCGTAAAGTGGGTGTAGTAAAGATAGGCTTGAATGTCTTGATTGATAGATACACAAGTCATTGTGTTAAGTGGCTAGTACTCTTAATAAGACATGATGTTGTTTGACTATAGTGATAGTATCGAGTACTAGTCTTGGATGGATGTAAGGTATAGCGCCCCGTAGCTTAAGTTAGCACCTTTTAACTTCAGGATTAGGCTCTAACCTGGAAGCAATGTATAGTTAGACTCCATCTTTTGTAGCAATGTACTTTGTGGAGAAATTGTAAGATTGAAATGGTGAAGTGTGGTATTCATAGTTGAGTTGAATTGTGATATTTGAGGGCTATTAGTATAAGACTCTAAAAAATTCCTATCATTTTATTTTTGACCCTCCTGTATTTGAAACATAAATTTTAGACTTAAATGGTGTTTGGGTATGTTAATAGGATCATCTAGGGGAGTTTCAAAATTTTTGAATGGGGTTCGGGGTGGTTTTGAACCCCAGAGGTAGTGAGCCTCCGCGATATCCCCTTGTCATGGAGGATAATCTTTGCATTAAGGTCCGTGACATAGAGGATAATCTCTGCATTAGGCTCCATGGCAAGGACGTAAGCCTCCGCGATAAGGTCCGTGCCACGGACCTACGTAAAAACTGTGTTGTTTTATTTTATTTAACTTAGGGTGAGGGGCTTTGGGTCTTTTATCCCTTGTATGACCTTAGCCTCTTTGTCTTATGATTCGTGCTTACATAATTTACTTAGTGATGCCATAAAAACCTTTTCTTTTGGATCCTGATGTGTGTTTTGTTGAGGGAGAATTCTTAATGTGAATTTGCATTCTTTGTTCCATACTTCTAAAGCTTCAAAGGATTCCTACCCATTATTCGAGGATGAATGATCCAAGGGGAAGATAATGTGACATCCCGTATTTTTGTGCTAGAATACGAACCATTATTTCTATGTATATAAACTTGAATCCAATTATTTCTATATAAATATAAGTGTCATTAGGGGTATACAGACCAAACCGTCAAGTCAAACTGAACCGACAAACCAAACCAACCGAGAAAAAAATCGACTTATGGTTTGGTTTGATTGGTTTGGCGTTAGAAAAAAAAATCGACCATTCTTGGTTTGGTTTGGTGTTAACAAAAAATAAGTCAAACCAAACCCGAATCAATCCGACATAATATATATATATATATATATATATTCAAACTTTTTTATACATAAAATATTAATTATAATCTACTTTTTAAATACTTTTTCAACTAGTTTTAGTAATTTTCAATAATTTGAAAGTAGATGTAGATATATATTAGAAAAAATACATAAAGTAGCATACTTAAGTATTAAATTACAAAAAATAGCAAAACTTTTATCAAATTATATTTTGTAGCATATATATTTGTATTTTTGTAGCAACAGTTTGCAAAAATATAAAATACATATCGATCATAAGGGCAGTAAAAATCATATGTATTTGTATTTTTGTAGCAACAGTTTGCAAAAATACAAAATACAACTTGCTATATTATGTAATTATGAAACTATTGCTATGAAACTCATAATTAAGGGGATAAGTATGCTATTTCTGAATTTTGCCCTATATATATTTAGATTTGGGCCTTTAAGTTGTAATATTTGTCCATTAATTGCTAATTAAATGATCGAAAATTCAATATAAACTTAAAACCTAAACTTTTCACTCTTCATCTCACTTTTTAGTTTCAAGAGAGTTTTTCGCTCCTCATTTTTTCATAATTATAGTTTTTCATTAGCGCATGAGTGAAAACATATTTGATCTAGTCTTCGATCACAATATAATTGTAAAAACTAAAGATTATTAAAAAAAACTCGAAAAAGCCAAAAAAAAACAAAAAATCCGAAAAACCCAACTAAACCCTAAATCGAAAAAACTAATTTTATGTTGGTTTGATTTGGTTTATAGTTTTAATAAATCGACATGATTGGTTTAATTTTTTTCTAATAAAAACTGAACCAACCCGATCTATGTACACCCCTAAGTGTCATGATCATTATCCTAGTGTGAAAAATGCTTTTGAGGGAAAGAATGTTCGTAGTAAACACTTGGAGTGAAGTGGGGTTAGGAACTTTTGATTCAACCAAATTTTGGAATTTGATTTTACAATGGTCCACTTTGAACGTGTATAACTTCTTGAATATGTAGAACTTTGGACCTTAAGACCCACCAAATTTAATATACAAGTGTCCTCTTTCCAACGCATCCGATTTTGCCTTAATCCAATACTCGAGCAAAAAGTTATGAGTTTTTTCATGAGGAACCAGTAAGGGTCTGTGTTTTCAGCATGGCATGCAGCTTATCGTGGAGATTATACTCTGCGACATACTGATGCTTCAAAATTCGGGCAGTTTTTGATTTTGGTTACTTGGGATGAGGGGTATTGAGGTCCTTTCACCTAGGAACAACCTTTAAATACTATATTATCCTATTTCCATCAGTTTTTACGACACAATATTGATTTTTTCACTCTTAAAAATCCTCTCTTATATTTCCCATTCAAGTCAAGGCTAGAGTTTTTAGGAGGTGGTTATCTAGGGTTCTAAGGGTGATATCTTCTTCAAATTTCTTGATAATTAAGGCATGTATCTCTTTCCATATACTTGTATTTTATTAATGGCATGAAATTGGTTATTATTCATGGCTTTTTTAATGGGTTTTGAACTATGGGTTGAGGGTTGTGAATGTGATTAGTTTAATTATTTTTCTATGGTTTATTATGCAATAATTATGCTTTATTTATGATTTGGAACATTGGGGGTACATGGGAATGGTAATTAAACTGAAAGGTCATAGTTAACCCCTAATTTAATGAGTTTTCTTTGATATATGGTGTTGGAAATCATGTTCCCTCAACTTGTTTGTGAAATTAACAATGAATATGATTTTGTCACATAGTTTGACTATTCTTGGAATCCTTGCATTGCATAAATGGTAAATGGAACATGAATTGGTTTGGATTGATTTTCAAATGGTTTTGGAAAGGCCTTAGTGACCACAGTTTTGGTTTAATTAGAAACTTTGGAGTCAAATTTAATTTAATGGTCTCATATGGTATAAAGGGATAGACTTCCAAGCTCTAGTTTTGGTATTACGATACCAACTGGAAATGCCTAATTAAAATAATCCTTGGCAAATGGTTGGGAATGTGTAAATGATTTTAACATGGTCTTAAACGGGGTTGTGTAGCAAAGTCATGAAAGGTGGAGTCCCGGGGTGACCGATACTAGAAACTCATATTTGATGTGAGATTTGGTCATAGTGACCGTGTGCAGGAGACACACTTTATATTTTAGGGATAGTGTTAGCCTTCTCGAGTTTTCTTAAGTACGTGCGGCTAACACGTACTGGGGCCCTTTCAGCAGGGAGAGCTGGACCCATATAGCCTGTGGGTGCTATTATGACGGCAGAGCTACACAGTCCAGGTTAATAATTTAAAAATGTATGCTAAAACTTGTTTCCTTTCCCGACATATGATATATATATATATGTATGTATTGCATATGATATTGTTCATTATATTTAATGGTTTTTATATTATGGATCATGGTATTATTTTATCTTTTATCCCTGAGTTACATGCTAGTGCTCCAACCGCTAACCGTCTTCAAATATTGTATCCTCATGGGATGCAGGGACTGGCCATACTTTTACTTTTCCTGCACAATGACTAGGTGATCGTGGGATAACTCGTAAGTCAAATTGAAGTGGTGAGCTTCCATACTTTGAAAGAACTTATTTCATGGTTTGGGTTTCTTTATGTTATTGACTTTTTCCTTTGGAATTATTTTTGTCTATTGCTAGGGGAATATCCTGACTAATATTAGTATTTGATTATATATAGGTTTTGTGGATATTACTGTGGGCATGGAAGTGGTTGTTGAATTCTTAAATTTTCTTTGAGTCGTACTTATCTATCTGTTTTATGTTTGGAATTCCATTGTTATATTATATTGTGTTCTGGTTGACTAGGCAACTGGGGTGGTTTTCGGTCTTTAGTGGACTTGAGATACCCGTCATAGTTAGGCCTTAGTTTGGGTCGTGATAAGTTCGCTGAGGTTTTTCTAGAGAGATTTATGTATTTCAGTTTGAGAGACCGTATGGGGGATGGTTTTGATCATTTGAAGCAAGGCTCCATGCCAGTTTCTGAGTATGAGGCACGCTTCCATGCCATGTACAAATATTTCTACGTTAGCATTTCTGCCAAGTCTGAGAAGATTTAAAAGTTTGTGAAGAGTTTGGATGTCTCCCTTCAGTTGGCTATGTATCAGATGGTTGTGATTGGGTATCCTTTTAGGAGTCATACCTCTCGAGGGAAATATTTTAGAGGTTCTCGTGGGTACCATGATAGGCCAACACAGGCAACTTTATAGAGTTCATGTGGTGGATTTTCTAGTTCAACAGTTCAGGGTGGTTGTTCTGTTCCAGTTGTAGCTTTTCTTATTAAGGTTGGTCGTAGAGGTTGTTATGTGCGTGAAGAGATTTTTCATGTGTCTAGGGACTATCCCCACCGAGTGATTCGAGCTACTTCTATTTCAATTGTGAGGGGTAGAGGCGCTACCAGAGGTGCGACAAACAAATGTAATGGAGCTTGTGAGGGTGGTCGTAGGACCACTCAAACGGTTGGTGGTCATGGGGACACTTAGAAAGTTGGTGGTCGCGGGCAGTGCTATGTTATACCAGCCAGACCTGAGGTAGAGGCTTATTATGTGGTGGTCACAGATATCGTCCCTGTTTGCTTTAGAACTATATCTGTATTATTTGATCTTAGATTAACTTTTTTCTATGTGTATGTGTATTTTGCTTCGGGATTTAATTCTTTTAGTGATCCTCTTGCCATACCTATTCGTGTATCTACTCCGATGGGTGATTCTTTAGTGGTGGATTGGGTGTACCGATCTTGTATTGTGACTTTTGCTGGGCATGAAATTTTGGTAGAATTTCTTGTGCTAGATATAATTGATTTCGATGTTATTTTGGGTATGAATTGGTTGGATCCTTATCATGTTATCCTAGATTGTTGTGCTAAGACTTTATCTTTAGCTTCACCAGGTATGCTAAGGATAACTTGAAAGGGTGTATTGCATTCGGGTCCTAAGAGGATTATATCTTATGTTCAGGCTCGTAAATTTGTTGAGGGGATATTTATCTTACTTGTCTCATATTCATGACACCAATATTGTTTCGCCTCCTTCCTTGGATTCTATTTATGATGTTCGTGAGTTCATGGATGTGTTCCCTACGAACTTGCCTGGTATGCCTTCAGATCGAGATATTAATTTTGCTATTGATTTTGAGCTGGGCACCAATCCCATTTCTATTCCTCCTTATAAGATGGCCCCAATAGATTTGAAGGAACTGAAGTATCAATTACAAGAGTTGTTGGATAAGAGATTTATCCGACCTAATGTATCACCTTGGGGTGCACCTATCTTGTTTGTGAAGAAGAAAGAGGGTCTATATGTATATATATTGATTATCGAAAGTTAAATAAGGTGATGGTTAAGAATAAGTATCCTCTTCCCCATATTGATAACTTATTTGATAAGCTACAAGATGTTGCGGTGCTTTTGAAGATTGATTTAAGGTCCGGTTATTACCAATTGAGGATTAGAGCTTCAGATGTTTCGAAGACAGCTTTTTGAACTCGATATGGTTATTATGAGTTCTTAGTCATGTCCTTCTGGTTTGATTAATGCCCCTGCCGCATTCACAAAGTTAATAAACTAGGTGTTTCGACCGTATCTCAACTCCTTTGTTATTGTATTTATAGGTGATATTTTGGTGTACTCCAAGAGTGAGGCTGAGCATGAGGAGCATTTACAGATTCTACTTAAGAGATTGTGGGATGATAAGTTGTATGCCAAGTTCTCTAAGTGTGAGTTTTGGTTGGAGTCTGTTTCTTTCTTGGGTTATGTGGTGACTAAGGAAGGTATTATGGTTGATCCAGCCAAGATTTTTGTGGTTCATGATTGGGATAGACCTACTTCGCCCATTGAGATTCAGAATTTTATTGTCTTAGCAGGTTATATTAGTATTTTATTGAGGATTTCTCTTCTATTGCAGCTCATTTGACTAAGTTAAATTAGAAGAAAATTTCCTTTTAGTGATCCAATATTTATAAGGTGAGCTTCCAATAACTCAAGGATTTGATGACTTCATCTCCTATCTTGACTATACCCAGAAAGGGCGTGAGTTTCACCATCTTTTATGATGCTTCAGGTGTTGGGTTAGATGTTGCATTGATACAGAAGAGTAAGGTGATTGCTTATGTGTCTCGTCAGTTGAAGCCTCATGAAAGGAATTATTTTACCCATGATCTGGAGTTGTGCGCAGTTGTGTTTTCCTTGAAGTTGTGGAGGTACTACTTGTATGAAGTCCCTTGTGAGATCTTCTCAGATCATCGTAGGCTTCAGTACTTCTTCACCTAGCGAGATCTTAATATGAGGTAGCACTATTATCTTAAGTTGCTTAAGGATTATGACTTGATCATTCTCTATCATTCAGGCAAGGCTAATGTGGTTGTGGATTCTTTGAGCCAGAAGTCGACTAGCATAGGTAGCTTGGCGCATCTTTTGAACTAAGAGAGGCCTTTAGCCTCAGAGGTACATTCTTTAGCTAACCAGATGGTTAGGCTTAATATTTTGACACCTAGCATGTTTTGGCATTTGTGGAGGCTAGATCTTCTTAGATGGAGAGATTCGAGCTTATCAGTTTGATGATATTGGATTGAGGTTGATTCGAGATAAGGTATTGAGTGGGGAGGCTAAGGGAGCCTCACTTGATTCAGATAGAGTTTTACGGATTAGAGGTCGAGTTTATGTGTCGAGAGTGGGTGATTGCATTAGATTGATCTTGGAGGAAGCCTATTGTTCAAGATATTCCATCCATCCAGGTGTGACTAAGATGTATCATGATTTGAGGAAGCACTACTGGTGGGGTGGTATGAGGCGAGATATAGTGGATCTAGTATCTCATTGCCTATGTTGTCAGTAGGTGAAGGCCGAGCATATAAGACCTGGTGGATTACTTCATAGGTTATCCATTCTCGAATGAAAGTGGTAATAGATCAGCATGGACTTCGTGATTGGTTTGCCTTATATATCTCATGGTTCTGATAGTGTTTGAGTCATCGTGGATCAATTGACCAAGTCAGCTCTATTTATTCATATTCAGGTCTCATTCAATGCTGAGAGGTTAGCCCGTATCTACATTCGTGAGATTCTGCGTCCGCATGGTGTGCCGGTGTTCATTATTTCAGATCAGGGTTTTGTGTTCACATCTCACTTTTGGAAGTCTTTTTAGGATGAGTTGGGTACTCAGGTTGATCTTAGCTCACCGTTTTACCCCCAAACTAATGGCCAGTCAGAGCGGACTATCCAGGTTTTGGAGGTTATGCTCCGCACATGTGTGATGGATTTTGGTGGCCAGTGGGAGCAGCATTTGGCTTTCGTGAGTTTGCATATAACAACAACTACCATTCCAATATTTATATGGCTCATTTTGAGGCATTATATGGTAGGCGTTGTCGCTTCGCAGTGGGTTGGTTTGATGTTATATAAGTGAGACCTCGAGGTAAAGACTTGCTTTGTGAGTCTTTGGATAGAGTCCGGGTCATTCAGGATAGACTTAGAGCGGCTTAGAGTAGGCAAAAGTTCTATGCTAATCGTAGACTTCGTACCTTGAGATTTGGTGTTAGTGATCGTGTTTTCCTTCAAGTTTCAACCATGAAGGGTGTCATGAGGTTTGGGAAAAGGGGAAATCTTAGCCCCAGGTATATTGGTCCATTTGAGATTCTTTAAATTGTTGGTGATGTGGCTTATGAGTTGGCATTTTCCCTTGATCTATCATCTGTTCATCCAATTTCTCAAGTTTCTATGCTTCAATGTTACATTCCGAATGAGTCGCATGTTATTTTGGGAGTCAGTTCAGTTAGATGAGCGGTTATTTTTTGTTGAGGATCCGGTCACCATATTGGTTAGGGATGTTAGGCAGTTACGCTCTAGAGTAATCTCTGTGGTTAAGGTCCAGTGGCAACATCGACCTATAGATGAGACTACTTGGGAGGTCGAATCTGATACTCATAGTTCTTATCCCCAGCTCTTCGTTGATTCAGGTATTTATTTGCCTTATTTCGTGGATGAACTAGATTTTTAGTGGTGGATGATGTGACAATTAGCTTTTTGATGAAATATGTAAATTATGTATTTCTGTGTAATTTGACTGTTTTACCCTTCCTCGTAGTTGCATTATGGTATTTCTACGATATGGGGGTGATTGGCATGGTTTCCGATGCATTTTGTACCATTTATGTGATATTGTAGTTTTTGATGGCTTCAAGACCCTTATTTTGCACTTATATAGATATCTTTTGATCCGTGTGATAGATGGCCGAAAAGACAACACCAACAGCTCTGCAATATTTTTTTTAGACTGGGTAGACCGTTCGTTAGGGTCCGGTGCACCCGAGCTCATTTCGACCTATTGGTTGGAAAGTTGGAAAATTAGAAATATGGGTATTGGATCCACATTTGGTCAAAATAACCCCGGATGGAAAATCCAACTTTTCCAGTAGATCCAGAACGTTGATTTTAGGGTGGTAACATATTTGGTGTGATTTTACAGCTTTTAAATCACATTTTGACCCTCGATTTGGAAAATTATAATTTTGAATTTCGGGGGTCAACTATGTGAAAATGATATTTTTTTCAAAAATCTAATATCGCCATTGACTTAGAAGCATCGAATTTAGTGTGGTTACATAGTTCATTTGCATAAATCGGACCCCGAACCAACCTCGAGCACCCTGTCGAAGTTTGTTAGGTCTTGGAAAAATCTGCAACTGCAATGTATAGCAGATTTTACTCCTTTTTTGGCCTATTTTGTCCATTCTTTCATCTTGCCTCTTGAGAGTTAAACCCTAAAATAGTGTGAGAGCTTAAAAGTGAAGCTTGTGGGAGCTTAGGAAGCTAGATTAACATCTATTTCTTGCACTATTACAAATTTAAGATAAGAATTCACCATTTTCTTAGTCATTTCTTGATTAATTTCTCAAAATCTCGAAAATCGTAGGACTTAATTGTAAACCCCAATGTCACTCCTTTTCACTTGAACAATATTTTAATCTTATAATTACTAGTTTTTCATCAATTTAACCTTCAAAATAATTCCGACTCTTGATTTTACCCGATAAAGCTTGAAAATGGTTTTTCTTCGATTCAAACCTCAGTTTTACTCGATTTGACTTGGTTTTTAGATACAGGTTCCAAAAAATATGAAGAACACGTTTTTGAAGTAAAATTATGATTTTGCCTCTTTTTTTGAAATAACCATTTTGGGGGTCCATTTTGACCCCGAATAAAAAACAACCAATATGGGTGTTGTTGGTTTTATTTTAATATGTAGATTATATGTTTGATATTTTTAGTAGAGTTCGGAAATGTTCGTAAGGAGTAAGGATTTGGAAGCAAAGTCTTGATTGTGGTATTTCGGTTTTTGAGGTAGGTTATGGCTTAACTCTTTCAAACTGGGTTGGGTAGTAAATGATGGTACAAAATGCATGTTAAGGGTGAGAACTAATCATGAAAAATGGCCATCTATGTGTTGTGACCGTGTTGGGACCTATATGTAATGTAATTATTGAAATTGAGATATTATGTAATATGTGTGACCGTGTGGAGTCCTATGTGATGTTGATAGCCTTGAATATATGTGAATAATTATATTGTGGTTGAAATGCCTAATGTAATACCATTGGTGTATTATGATATATTCATACTTGTTGTTATATGAGACATGTAGAAATTCATGGATGAAATAAAAATAATGAGTGAATATTGGCTCACGTTGTTGTAGAAATGTATAATTGTGGTTGGTTGTGGAAATATATTATTGCGGTTGGTTATGCAAATACTCATTGTGATTAGTTATGAGTAATATATCCTCATTCATGAAATATCGGTACCACCGTGGCAATATCTGAGAAACACTGGCAACACCATTTATAAAATCCTCCCCGAGGAAAGTGTCGAGGAAGAGATATTGTAACACCTTATAAAACCCCTTTCGAGGGATGTGCCCAAAAGGAGATATGAGATATGTGGATTGTATACGGGTTGACGAATCCCCCATGGGTCCTTTGTCGGAAAGCTTTAGCTTCGTAGGTGTATACGGAGATTGTGCGATGATTTCGAAGACTGTGCGACGATCTCGTCCATCATCGTCATCATCATCATCATCATCACATACATTGTACTTACTTTATTGTGTTATGTTGTGTTGTATTTCCATATTGACTTGTCATCTATGTATTTATTGTATCTTCCTTTACTTGTATTTGATGATTTTGTATATACATATTCTCCCTTGTTCTACCTATATGTGATATAATACATACTTGTGTCCTATCTTGATGTGATTTTATAATATATGTGATATATTAGAACTGGTAGCGCAAATGGTGTAGGCTACCATTATGGAACATTTTCTGATTGCAGGTAACGTGCCCTTAGTGTGTATTTTGTATGCTTTATTTTCTACTTTGGTCGGTCGGCCTATGATACCTACTAAGTATAAGTGGACCGTACTCACTCCTACTTCACTCTTTTGTTGCAGCTTCACATTTGGGTACACCTCAGACTAGTTAATTTTTGGGCTCCTTTAGATTACTCAAGGTAGTAGTTGGAAATTCAGGCATCCGGAGTTCACCTCTATCTTTTTATGTTAGTTATGTCTTTATTAGTATTCAGAGACAAATATTATCTGTTTGTGGTTTTTTTCTGATGTATTTGACTTCTGTATTGTATTAGTAGTTCTTACATTATTGACACCAGGTTTTGGGTATGATTGGTATATTGGATAAGTTCTTTCCGCATTGTTATGATTACTTGTATGGTTCGGCTTCATTCTAGAAGTCTTACCTTGGGTTTTCTTTCTTTCCTTTTTCTTTTTTTGTACCAGTTTGGGTGGTAGGCTCACGTGTCATGGTACGCAGCCACAAGTGCCAGCATGACCCTTATTTTTGGGTCGTTATAATAGAATTTAATAGGATGGAAAAATGAACAAAAAAGGAAAAAATATTCGCTTGAAAATAGGTTATTGCAACCAAATTACCTATAGATATGTCTAATTTGATTTCGAGATTCTACCATTTTTCATTTCTCTTCCTTAATTGGGTCATGTTATTTTCTCTACTTGAGGATAGTATATGTAGCAATCTAGTATCAAGCTAATACCATAGCTAAGAGCTTACTACAAGAGTAATCAAACAACTCTGAAAATGCAGAGTAATTCACAATACAGAACAAATAGGAAATGAGAATGAGAGAGGGAGAAGAAGAAAAAGAGAGAAAGAGGAGAAAAATATAGTTAAGAGATTAGTTATTCCTCGCTTTAATCAATGAATACATACATGTATATATAGTGAGATTATAGGTTGGTAAGCATAAGGATTAGAAGTTGGTTAGTTAGTTAACTGCTGCAACTATTTTAACTAACTTAGATTCTACTAACTAACTTTGTGAAATGTGATCTCTATTAACTAATAAGTGTTTGTTATGCTAATGATGTGTAACCTCTTCCTTGTTCTCAGTACTCCTCCTCAAGCTAGGTGTAGAGATGATATTGAATAGACATAGCTTGGAGCTTAGATAAATATGTTGAGCCTTGCTTAGACCTTTAGTTAGAATTTGTGTAGGTTGATCCTTAGTGTTTATATACTCAGTATTCATAATGCGTTGTTGGATTTTTTTTCTCTGATGAAATGACAATCACTCTTTATGTGTTTTTTTTCTCTCATGAAACACTGGATTGGATTTTATTTGCATTGCATCTTTGCTATCTGTATACACTGTCACAGGTCGATCAACATTGAACCCAACCTCTTGAAACATTCTCAGTAACCAGATTACTTCTGTTGTAGTAGAAACTAGGCTTCTATATTCTGACTCAGCTGAGCTTCTAGATATAGTAGATTGTTTCTTTGATTTCTAAGATACTATAGATTCTCCAATATTCACTAGGAAATCTATTACTGACTTCCTTGAATATGTGCACAGTCTTCCCAGTAAGCATCACGGTATGTTGTGATTGTAGTATGTGGTTTGCTTGACAATAGTACTCCAAGTCCTAGTTGCATTTTAGGTACCTCACTATTCTTTTAGCTTCTTCCATGTGAGATCTTTTAGGTTGTTGTAGATATTGACTCAAAATTTGTACAAAGTAGGATATATTTGATCTTATAACAGTCAGATATAATAATTTCCTAATAAGTTTCTGATAATATCCTTAATCATCAAGTAGTTCATCACCTATAGTTTTGTCTGAAACATGATCATCATACTTTTTGGTAGTGAGTTTTAGATTGCAATCCATAGGAGCATTAGCTGGTTTTGAGGCTAATAGACCAAGCTCATAAATTAACCCCATTACATACTTTCTTTATTGCATGAGAATGACTTGATCTAAGCTTGATTTGTTAGATCTGGCAAACTCTATTCCTAAGAAATATTTTAGTTCTCTCAAGTCTTTCATTTGGAAAGATAATTGTAATGCTTTCTTTGCTTCTTCTATCAACTCAAGATTGTCTTCTGTTATTAATATGTCATCAACATAAATGAGTACTGTAGTAGTTCCTTTTCCTGTCTTCTTGATGAATAAAGAGTGATCACACTTGCTTTGATTGAATTCAAGTCTCATTAGTGCTTCTATTAGCTTGGCATTCCACTGCCTTGGAGCCTGCTTAAGACCATATAATGATTTGATGAGTCTTCATACCTTATTTTGAAGATAAAGAGGATGATTATGATCAAGCACTTATGTGCCATTTGTAGAACTTGGATCAATATAAATTGCAACATTAACAGGCTCGGTACTTCCATCAGATGCCATTGTTGCAATGCAAGAACGATTAACAGACAAATTCAGCTCACAGAAATTTTAGGAAAAGAAAGAAACAAAATAGTTCTTGATTATTTGATCAATCAAGAATGAGAAATGTAGAGTAATAACCACTTAAGATGATTGTTGTGGAGTTTTGACCTTTAGATTGCAATGCTCTGGTACCATGTAACAATCTAGTATCAATCTAATACCATAGCTAAGAGCTTTCTACAAGGTAATCAAACAACATTGAAAATGCAGAGTAATTCACAATACAAAACAAATAGGAAATGAGAATAAAAATGAGAGAGGAAGAAGAAGAGAGAAAGAGAAGAAGAATGTAGTCAAGAGATTGGTTATTCCTTGCTTTAATCAGTGAGTACATACATGTATATATAGTGAGATTATAGGTCAGTTAGCATGAGAATTAGAAGTTGCTTAGTTAGTTGACTGCAGCAACTGTTTTAACTAACTTAGATTCTACTAACTAACTTTGTGAAATATGATCTCTATTAACTAATATGTGTTTGTTATGCTAATAATGTGTAACGTCTTTCTTCTTTTCAATAGTATATGTATATTCTCAATGGTTTTGATATTATTGATTCAATCATGGTTAAAAGCCACTGTGTAAAATATCGAGGAAAATTGGGCATTCAATTGGCATGTATAACCTTCCAAGAGGCTAAAATTTTTATCTCCACGCTTTATTTACGTCAAATCATAATTAAATAATTTGATAAAACAAGTTTACGTATAAACAATTGTTGATTAACTTGATGCAAATAACGAACGAGGGTAAGTGAGTTATCTTTTATGTATTTTCGGGTACAAGAATCTGTATGATTGTAATACCAACTTCAACAATAGTTCATGTATAAACAAGAACACTTATGAAGTTTTGTAACACCTTCAACACTAGATTACAAATAATCTATCTAAGAAGTGTGTTAAGATTCAAAAAAGAGATGAAACAGAATTTAAGACCAAGTCCTCCGAATTCACGGAGTATCCTTAAGGAATAATTCTCCTCACCGTACCCAAGATTTTGGAATCTTTCGCCCAGTATAAAATGGCCTTCAATCCAAAAAATAGCGGTACCTCAAATTGTTGGATTCAGCAAACTCACTTGATAGATCACACAGAAAGTTTTTCAAGACAAGAAGAGAGTTTGTATTTCAGAAAATTCATTCCTAAACCTGTGGATGAAAGCAGGTTTATATAGCCAACATGTGCCTCTTCTAAAAAGTGGAAATGGTTCACTTAAAAGGTGTGACCTTTCTGGAAAATCCATGTCTGTTCATCTAAAGAATGTGTCTTTTTTGAACTGGCATACCATTTCATGAATCAGTGTGTCAGTTCGTTGAAGGGTTGCATCCCTTCATTTCAGTATTGCATTATTTCAAAACACTATTTTAGAATCTGCATGCATGCATATAAATGGAGTATCAAAACACATAAAAATGTTATGTTTTTCCCTTTGGTATTTTCAAATTGAATTTCTATTTTTTGTCAAATAAACTTTCTCCAAAAAGATAGATCTCATCCATCAATCATTTGACAAATCCAAATCCAAATCCGAAGCTGAAGCCGAAGCCGAGCTGAGCAAGAGACGACGATGATGGTGTGAGGAATCTCTTATTTCTTACCTCTCTTACCATGTGAAGTAAGTGTTCCTTATTTTAAACACTCATAAGTTCTCTTCTTTCACCAATGTGGGAGAAAGAGCGAACTTTCTAATTTGGGAGTACACTTTTTAAATTGGTGTCTCCCTTCTCCACCATTTTCCCTCTATTTTTCATTCACACTTTTTCATATACTTTGAACCCAACAATCCCCCACAGGAATGGAAAATGCCTATTTTTTCGTAAAATTTTTACGGAAAAGTACGCGATCATTAAGAAAAAACTGATAGCATCTGGATAAATGGGTTTCCTTTGAACTTTTCATAGTGAACATGTATCGGATGCACTCGGTCAATTGGTAGATTTGATATATTTGAACCTTCGAGGTTTAGTGTACACCTAGACAACATATATCACACAACCAGCCTTTTACCGTTTATGGTTCTCACGGTTTTGTTCTTTTCAGCCATGAACACGTCCCGGTTTCATGAGAGCTTAGAGAATAGGCCTTTACTAACATTCTCCTTGAAGAGGCTTCCACTTCGCCCTCGTATAGGTGATTTCTAAATGTTCAATCCTATAGATTAAATTATTTGGTCAAATCTGCCAAATTTAGATAATCATTAAAAGACTTTTCACCTTAAGTCTTATCCTTGTTTACTGAACATTGTCTACATCATGAGAATGGGTTGGGTAATTGACAATGTTGAACCTGTCAGACACAACTTTGTTTGATCTCCTTGAACCTATCTCTTGGGATCTTCAGTCCGCTAGGTAGAGTTACCGTCATGCTGACTTGTCCTAGGTCTTAAACCCATTCCCTTGGATGTCTTTTACACTCCTTCTCTAGATAGGCCTTTTATAAGTGGATCCGACACATTATCCTGACTTTACATAGTCAATAGTGATAATTTCACTAGAGAAAAGTTCCCTAACGGAATTATGTCTCCGTCGTATGTGATGAGATTTATAGTTGTACATCATTCTCTCTGTCCTACCTATTTTCGCTTGGCTATCACAGTGTATACATACTGGTTTGGGCCAATAAGGAATATCTTTCAAGAAATTTCGGAGCCATTCTGCTTCTTCACCGGCTTTATCCAATGTGATAAATTCAGATTCCATTGTAGAGAGAGCAATACAAGTCTGTTTGGATGATTTCCAAGATACTGCTCCTCCACCGATAGTAAATACATATCCACTTATAGATTTTACTTCGTTCGATCCGGTGATCCAATTTGCATCACTATATCCTTCAAGTATCGTAGGATATTTATTATAATGCAAGGCATAGTCTTGAGTGTATTTAAGATACTTTTCATTGCCATCCAATGAGTTTTGTTGGGATTACTTGTGTACCGACTCAATTTACTAATAGCGCATGCTATATCTAGTCGTGTACAATATATTATATACATTAAACAGCCCAATATTCTTGCGTACTCCAATTGTGAGTCACTTTCACCTTCATTCTTTCGAAGTGTAAAGCTCACATCCAAAGGAGTCTTGACAATACCGAATTCCATATACTTGAATTTGTCAAGTACCTTTTCGATATAATGAGACTATGACAATGCCAACCCTTGTGGAGTTGTATAGATTCTTATACCTAAGATCACATCCGCAACTCCAAAGTCTTTCATATCAAACTTGCTTTCGAGCATTTGTTTCATTGCATTTATGTCTGAAATGTCTCTACTGATGATCAATATATCATCCACATATAAACAAACAATGAGTTGGTGATTTGGAGTGTCTTTAATGTAAACACATTTATCACATTCATTTATCTTGAACCCGTTTTCCAACATGGTTTGGTCAAAATTCGCATGCAATTGTTTGGGTGCTTGCTTTAGTCCATACAATGACTTAATAAGTTTACACACCTTATTCTCCTTTTCTGGAACCACAAGACTCTCAGGTTGTTCCATGTAAATTTCTTCCTTCAATTCTCCAATTAGGAATGCGATTTTCACATCCATTTAATGGATTTCAAGACCATATACTGCCGCCAAGGCAATTAACATTCGAATCGATGTTATCCTTGTTACTGGCGAGTATGTATCAAAGTAATCAAGGCCTTCTTTTTACTTGAAGCCTTTTACTACAAGTCTTGCCTTGTATTTGTCAATAGTACCATCCGCTTTCATTTTCTTTGTGAAGATCCATTTCGAACCTAAAGGTTTATTTCCTGGAGGAAGATCAACCAATTCCCATGTATGGTTGCTCAAAATTGAATCAATCTTACTATTGACTGCCTCTTTCTAAAAAGATGAGTCTGACGACGACATCACTTCTTTAAATGTTTGAGGCTCATTTTCTAAGAGAAATATTACAAAATCTGATCCAAATATAGTAGAAGTTCTTTGACGTGTACTACGTCTTGGATTCCCTTCATTATGTCTCACTTGGTTCATCTCAAGGTCGTTTAGACCCTCCACTAGACTGTTCATGTCTAGTTTTATACGGGTAAATATTTTTAAAGAATTCAGCATTATATGATTCAATTATCGTATTTTTATTTATATCCTGATGTTTGAATTTATGAATCAAAAATCGACATGCTTTACTGCTTTTAGCATATCCTATGAACACGCAGTCCATAGTCTTAGGTCCTATCTTAACCCTCTTAGGCATAGGAACTTGGATCTTTGCTAGACACCCCCACATTTTGAAATATTTCAAGTTGGGTTTCCTTCCTTTTCATTTTTATAAGGAATTGATTGTGTCTTACTATGGGGAACTCTATTGAGTATACGATTGGCTGTAAGGATAGCCTCCCCCCATAAGTTTTGCGGTAAACCAAAACTTATAAGCAAGACATTCATCATTTCTTACAAAGTTTGGTTTTTCCTTTTCACAATTTCGTTAGATTGAGGTGAATACGGGGCCATAGTTTGATGGACAATTCTATTCTCTACACATATTTCGGCGAAGGTAAATTCATATTCTCCGCCCCTATCACTTCTTATCATTTTTATCTTTTTTCTCTAAATGATTTTCTACTTCAGTTTTGTATTGCCTAAACGCATCTATTGCTTCATCCTTACTATTTAGCAAGTAGACATAAAAATATCTAGTGCAATCGTCAATAAAAGTTATGAAATACTTTTTCCCACCACGTGATGGTGTTGACTTCATATCACAAATGTCAGTGTGTACTAAGTCTAAAGGATTGGAATTCCTTTCAACGGACATATAAGGATGCTTTGCATACTTTGATTCTACACACGTTTGACACTTTGATTTATTGCACTCAAAGTTTGACAAAACTTCTAAGTTAATCAATTTTCGTAATGTTTTGTAATTAACATGGCCTAAACATTCATGCCATAAATTATAAAACTCAAGTAAGTAAGAAGAATTTGAACTTTTATTTATTTCAACATTCATTATATTCATTTTATAAAGGCCCTCAGTGAGATAGCCTTTTCCTACATACACTTCTCCTTTGCTAATTATAATTTTTTCAAAAATGGTTACACATTTGAATCCGTTCTTGTCTAGAAGTGAAACAGAAATCAAGTTCCTACGTAATTCCAGAACGCACAAGACATTGTTAAGTGTCAAGACCTTTTCTGAAGTCATTTTCAAGCCCACTTTTCCTGTTCCTTCTACCTTAGCCATAGCGGAGTTAGCCATGTAGATCATTTCTTCCACTTGAGCCAGAGCAAATGGCGAAAACAACTCTTTGTTGGCACAAACATGGTGGGTGGCACTAGAATCCATCCACCACTCGCGAGGATTCCCCACCAAGTTGCATTCTGAAAACATAGCACACAGATCATCACATTCTTTATTGGACTCAATCATATTTGCTTGGTCCCTTTTCTTTCCTTTCTTAGGGGCACGGCAATCTGTGGACTTATGGCCAATCTTGCCACAGTTGAAGCACTTTCCCTTGAATTTCTTCTTGGGTTGATGGCTTCTTTGTTCAGCTTTCTTTCTTTTCTTAGAATTGTTTTGGTCATCTTCTACAATATGTGCTCCATTAATTATAGAATTCCCTTTTGACCTTCTCTCGGCAGCCTTATTATCCTCTTTAATACGTAGTCGTACAATAATATTTTCGACAGTCATCTCCTTGCGTTTGTGCTTCAAGTAGTTTTTGAAGTCTTTCTACATAGGTGGTAGCTTCTTAATGATCGTTGCTACTTGAAATGCTTCATTCACAATCAAACCTCCAAAACAGTTTATGTAAGTACTCAGAACATTTTCAATTTGTTCAACTAAGGTATTTTTCAAAAATATACCTTCTGCTAGGAGATCGTGAATGATTACTTGCAATTCCTGCACTTGAGAGACAACCGATTTACTATCTATCATTTTAAAGTCCAAGAACCTTGCAACAAAGAATTTCTTAATTCCCGCATCCTCTGTCTTGTATTTTCGTTCTAGTGCCCCCACAATTCCTTCGATGTCTTAGTTCCACTGTAAACATTGTAGAGGTCTTCTTGGAGACCACTCAATATATAATTCCTGCAAAGGAAGTCCGAGGCTTTCCAAGCTTCTACAATCATGAAATTCTCTTTGTCCGAGGTTCCCTCGGGCACCTCAGGAGCATCCTTAGTAGTGAACCTTTGAAGGCATAGAGTGGTGAGGTAAAAGAATATCTTTTGCTACCATCGCTTAAAGTCAATGTCCGCAAATTTTTTGAGTTTCTCCGCAGGTGCCATTGGTTGCGGAGTATTTGCTTGACTTGTTGAGGCAATACTAGTTTCCCCCACAGTCGTAGCCGCATCTTGCATTTGACTTTCGTTAGTCATTTTTCCTGTTACCACAAGACAATAAAATTTAGTATTTTCAGAATACTACTTATAAAGTTAAGCAACTTTAAACTCTTCTTCTTGTTTTTAGTTAACGATGAAGTTTTTATGTCTTTCAATCGTCAACCGAATGATCTTTAACTTATGATGAAGATTTTATGTCTTCGAATCACTAGTTAAGTTCAAACGGAGTAGAAAGCTTAAAAATTTAATCTCCAAAAATAAGCAATACAGATTCTGCAAAAAAAAATTATTCCATAAGATTGTTATCTTTTATGTATTTTCAGGTATAAGAATCTGTATAATTGCAACACCAACTTCAACAATAGTTCATGTATAAACAAGAACACTTATGAAGTTTTGTAACACCTTCAACACTAAATTATGAATAATCTATCTAAGAAGTGTGTTAAGATTCAGAAAGGAGATGAAACAGAATTTAAGACCAAGTCCTCTGAATTCACGGAGTGTCCTTAAGTAATAATTTCTCTCATTGTATCCGAGGTTTTGAAATCTTCCTCCCAGGATAAAATGGCCTCCAATCCGAACAATAGCGGTACCTCAAATTGTTGGATTCAGCGAACTCACTCAACGGTTTGATAGATCACACAGAAAGTTTTTCAAGACAAGAAGAGAGTTTGTATTTCAGAAAATTCGTTCCTAAACCTGCGGATGAAAGCAGGTTTATATAGCCAACATGTGCCTCTTCTGAAAAGTGGCAATGGTTTACTTAAAAGGTGTGACCTTTCTGGAAAAGGCATGTCTGTTCGTCCAAAGAATATGTCTTTTCCGAACCGGCATACCATTTCATGAATCAGTGTGTCATTTTATTGAAGGGTTGCATCTCTTCATTTCAGCACTCTACTGTTTCGAAACACTATTTCAGAATCTTCATGCGTGCATATAAATGGAGTATCAAAACATAGAAAAAAGTTGTGTTTTTCCCTTTGGTATTTTCGAATTGAATTTATGATTTTTTGTCAAATAAACATTCTCCAAAAAAATAGATCTCATCGATCGATCACTTGACAAATCCAATTCCAAAGCCAGAGCCAAAGACGACAACACAAGGCATCTCTTATTTCTTGCCTCACTTACCATGTGAAGTAAGTGTTCCTTATTTTAAACACTCGCAAGTTCTCTTCTTCCACCAATGTGGGAGAAAGAGTGAACTTTCCAATTTGGGAGTACACTTTCTAAATTGGTGTCTCTCTTCTCCATCATTTTTCATTCACTCTTTTTTCATATACTTTGAACCCAACAAAGTGTTTTCCTTCAACAACAAGAAGTTGCTATATATAAGTAGTCATTAAAATGATTATACAAGCTAAGTAATTAACTAAGCAATTGATAAAACAAGTTTATATGTAACTAATAATTATTGATTAACTTGATGCAAACATCTGGCGGAAAGTAGCCCTTCAACAAGAAGTTGCTATTATATAAACAAACATTTGACAAATAACATGAAAAACAAACAATTGGAAACGCTCTAACTAATCAGCTAGCAGCACAATTAGTGCCAAATCCAATTCTTCCCCCATCCAAATCATAAAGCACATTGAATCCACGCTGTTGAACGACACCAAAAATGCTATTCTTATCTGTTGCAGCAAAAGCCAAACAACTTATTATATCACTTTTCTTCCATATTGTTCCCCCCTTTGACAAAGTCACATCAATAGTACTTTCTTGCCCAAAATGGAATTTAATCTCTGGTAACAAAAATTGTTCAACACCCACTAAGCTATAGCAAGTATCCAGGAGCTCTGAAAGGTCTTGTTCTAACAATGTATAACTCGACATGAACTGCCTAAAAGCATCACGAAACACAGTGTATACCTCTTCTGGCAATCGAGTGATGACAGTTCCACTGTCTATAATTGTCCCTCGAGACGTGGATTCAGTCCATGGAACATTAAGTTTGTTTCCATCTACACTTATATCAACTAAATCAATATAGTATTTTTCTTGATCGTCCCCTTGAACCAATGGTGCAAATTGGTTCGAACAAGTGTTAGATTTTTCTCCGGCTTTATCCCCGAAATGTAGATCCGCGTTACCAATATTTTCTGGGACAAAATAGCTAAACATTTGCATTGATGTACCACTTTGAGATGCCAAAGAGAAGTCTCCTTTGCCAAGTCCAAGAAATCCAGCTGCATTAACAAAATTTTCGCCATCGCGATCAATGTTTACTTGGCCACAACCAAATTGGAAGTTCGCTATGTTACCAAGATCATCTATATTGAGAGTATCACATCCCCAAATGCCTCTTGTAAAGGAGTTATCACCATAGGTGACATGAAAAGGATTCCGTAACGTACCCTGGCACGAGGATTTGGAAGGATCATATAGAGGATCGGATGATGTACAACCTTCGGTACAAGATTGGCAACGTACCCAAGTCCAATGGCTACCAGTGTCCACAATTAAATTATAATCTTGTGGTGGTGTGCCCAGACTTATCTTTACAGTAAATGGGCCATAATCAGAATTAATTGCATCATACCCATTATCAGAAAGACGGTAACTGTAGCTATGTCGATTTTGTTTCTTATTGATTGAATGAACTCTAGCTTGATTCCTGTTTAGAAGTTTTCTAGATGGTGGAGTTTCCGTTCGATTAGCATTTGGGGAGCAAGGTTCAAATCTAGAAACTCTTTCCAACCTATGCGGTCCAATTACTAGACCTATATAAAACCATAATAATTCCGTAAGCACTATGAAAACAAATACACTAGATGAATTAGGCAAATATAGCTACAGTTTCAAAATTTATGTTTCGGAAGAGGGGTGGATCAAAATTACAAAAGAGAATATAAATTGGATTACAAAAATGAATAGAAAACGAGAATGAAAAATATCATTAATAATACCCATAAAGTGGTAAAATGTAACTAAAAATTGGCTATTTTTTCATTACACTTTAAAACGATGGCTGAACATTAAAAAGCGGATCAAAAAGTGATCGGTTATTATATAGATTTTATTTTATATCATATTACACTTTTAAATTTTTAGTTTCTTTTCCGTACCAATACAGTTAGCCTAAAATTTTAAATATTTTTAACATGTTATTTTAAATATTTTAAACATGTTATGTACGATTACTCAGAAATAAAGTCAAGACGATATCATGCATACTTGCATCACATTCTGGCAAAAATTTTCTAGTCGTTTTTACTATTTAAAAGGCGATGAATCAATTTCAAATCACCCTTTCATGGGTTTTATCCAAGTTCAAGCAATCTTTCTTGTACTGAAATTGAATTTTAAAAGCAGCTAGAAGCTAAGAGAGATCTATCTCACTGTTCTATGTTAAGAATTGGTCACCAACTTAATTAATATCCAAGACATTTCATACACGAGCCTAATTTCCCCGGTCGGACCTGTAACTCCATTGTATCATGACATTCATATGAACATATTATGAAGTTGTAGGTTACTATAAAATCATGACACACAGAGTGATGGAGCCAGAACTTTTATTAAAAGGGTAGGCATCAATATGTAATTGCATATATTTCTATCTAGCAGTGTGATTTTTCGATGAAGGGCTATTGATTAAAAGGGTAGGCGTCAATATGTAATTGCATATATTACTATCTAGCAGTGTGATTTTTCGATGAAGGGCTGTTGATTAACACCGTTAAAGTACATGTAGCTCCGCCACAGGTCGCATATGTATGTAGACATGCAAATTAAATGGGAAGAATTTAATTACCTGGGCTACTAGATCTGTGGCAGTTGGATTTTGGTTCCACCTGAGAGTGAGAGTGAGGTAGTGTTTCTCCAAGAATAGGCATTACAAGTATTAGGTAATACATGACTAAAAACAAGCATATTGTAGGAGTGTGTGTATACATCCAAGCCATAAATATTTCTGTAGAGTGAAAGTACTCAAAACAGATTTCTTTTTTCTTTGTGCTTCTTAGCTCCTTTAATTTATTTATAGCATCAACCAAGATTTCAATGCTAAAGGAGGAAGACTTAAAAGTCTTTGATATTCTTCTTCTTCTTTTTCTTTCACTAATACTTTTAGTGTCACCCGTTATTGACCAATAATTGTCAAGGTGGGGATTTCTTTGGAAGATTTCTAAGATTTTTGTATATTTTAAAATTAGATTATTTGTGATGTACAATGAAGATTCTAACTGTGTTAATTTCTATCCATAAGATTAAAGAAATTGATAGCATCTCAATTTACATATAAAAGTAGTAATAAATTGACATAGACCAATCTATCATTTGATGCAATTGAATCTATATATATTTGTCGATTTTTAAGTTGTTTCATCATTAACTATGTACAATTTATTGAAATATATAAAATGATAATCTTTCTAATTATCCTTAGTTTATGGCTTTATGCCTTCAACATTCTCTTTAAAAAGAAAAAAATAGAGCGAAGGACTGAAGGGTTAAAACACACTTAAATTATCTCTTTTTTAGTTTTCATACCTTAATTATTTGAATGTGTGAGTTTTCTATATGAATTATCACTTACTGATTAGTAAACCACACCTAGACGTTGACTAGATCAAATATTTGTCTATAAACGCTTTTAGGCGTGTTAGATCATAAAATCTTCGTCAACATGATATATATAATGATTCTATTAGTTGATTACGTAGTGGAAACTATTGTGTTTGAAACCACGACGAAATTATAGCTTAATAGTGGAAAACAAGCAGGAAGATATTGATTCCACGACGGAGACACAACTGAGAAGGTGGAAAAGAAAATGTCAGATGCGATGGAGAATAAATTAATACACAAACTGATAATTTATAACCTTTAACTTAAATTGTTAACCTCACAATAATTTATTTAACTTTTGCTACTGTGGAATTATTTTTTACGTGGAGTGTCACGTGTCAGAATTATTAAACAAAACTAATACAGAATATAATACACACGCCATCAGAAAAGGATAAAAATAACACCTAAAACTAAAATTATTTTTACAAAACTAGCACCTAAATTTAAAAACCCAGTAAATAATCATTAAGAGATGGGCGCACATATTCCCCTCAATTCAACATCACAATTCGGCCCTTTCCATTTTGTGTACTGGACCGACTTTTCATCTTTAATGGGCTCATTTTTTTTGGCTCTTTTTTTATAAAAAACTAAAAATTACACAAATACACAACTTATGTTTTCAATATTACGCAAAATTCCAACTCTCTAAACATATTACAAAAATCCCAACATATACACAGAATGCTATGTATATATGAGCTATGTTATGTATATTAATAGGAAGAGAGAGTAGAGTAATTTAAAAAGTGGAAGAGAGTGTAATTACTTCCAAAAAGACTGGTATTTATGCTATTTATACTTTTTAATAATCAAAATTTAGTCCATTTCACTTTCAAAAGTCAAAGTAGACGTTGAACAATTGAACTGAACTTTTAGATAGATTTATAAGTTTTATTCTAAATCATTTACATGACAATAGTTAGATTTATAAGTTTTATTCTAAATCGTTTACATGACAATCTTTTTTAAGTGATATATATATATATATATATATATATATATAAATTCTACTCATTTTTGAAAGATTGTACTCTTTTTTATTCTTTTTAAACAATCGAGTAATTGCTTTTTTTTTTTAATTATTTTGCATTCATCAACATTATTAAAATAACATACTATTTGTTTTGTTTAGTTTTACTTATTTATACAATAAAATACAATATCATATACTTTTAATATAATACAATTGTTAAAGATATATATTTATATATATAATAATGATACAGTTTCTATACATATACATATTCTATATAATAATTATAGCATTTTTATAGATATTCTATACAATTTTTAACTACAATTATTATCTAGATACACATTTTATACGACTCTATATAATTTCTACATGCATTTTAAAAATGTATCAATCTAGTATAAGAGAGTATCAATTGAGTATATGGACACTGCAAGTGTATCAATGTAGTATAAAAGTGTATTAATGTGGTATAAAAGAGTATCAATTGAGTATAGGGCTGCATGTGCTTGCATAGAATTTCCTTTCTCTTTTTTAAAAAGTGTATCAATATAGTATAAAAGTGTATAAATTTGATATAAAAGTGTATCAATTAAGTATAGAGACTGCATGTGCTCAATTGGGCCAAATGACTAATAAAGGAAATTAAAAATAGTCGACTGACTACAGTTGTTTACCTTTTCAAATTGTGACCATTTTTAAAATAAATGGCCGGCCCATGTCATTTTAGGTGATAGTCCAGAAAGGAAGTCACAATCTCCATAGTTTAGGTATAAAATTAAAAAAAGAAAAAGATAGTTTAGATGTATTTTTTATCCTTAACAAAAATATAATATATGAACAGAAGTAAAACCTCTTAACATTTCGACATTGATAAACTCTTTGATTGAATATAATCTCTAGAGTAATTAAGAACCTTACATTTCATAGACTATTCCTCCGTTTCGGTTTTTAGTTGACCCCAGGGGCGGACCCACATAATGTCAAATGGTTTCAACTGAACCCACTTCGTGTGGAAATTTCTTATTTAGCCAGCGAAAATTATTTTTATTTAGATTACAAATACTCATTTGAACCCACACTAGACAAAGTCTGGCTGCAACACAACGATCGAATTGGTTTAAGTTTATGACCTGCACATGGGTTAGATTCAGGGGCAGATTTACGGTATTCGGTGGAGGTTCCCGGGAACCCCTACCCGCTACCGTAAAACCTATAATTACATTAGAAAAATTCTCAATGAGTTTAAATATTAACAAGTAGGAACCCATAACAAGAATAATAGGATAACTTAGTGGTAGAAGGGGCATACTTGAGATGTATGTCATGCTGCTCTTGGTCATGAGTTCGAATCTTTGTGGAGTTTTTTTTTTTTTTTTTAAACTTTTTCAGCTTTATTTATTTTATTGGGAACCCACAAATTTGAAATCTTAGATCCGCCTCTGGTTAGATTCCCATCAACTGCCTTTTGATGGTTACAATTTTACTCAATTTTGCTCAGTATGAGTACCACATATGATAGGGTCAAATTGGTTGAATATTATGCTCATATCACACATGGTAAGGCCAAATTAGCTATATTATCGAAAATATTAGATCATATTAATTATTCGGTGTTAGTGAAGTGTAACTATAAATTTTATCACTTCTAGTTTCTTTCTCTTTTTCTTTTTCAATTTGTATATTTTATTTTTTATACTCAAATTCAATAAAAATCTAAAATCTACTATACTTCAAATAAAGTTTAAATTTTTATTAATTGAATTTTGGCACCTTTTTTTTTTTTTTTTTTTTTTTTTTATATTTTTTAGCCAAAACATGCAACTATACATATATATATATATATTTTGTTAGTCTACTTTGATTTTAGTTTTTAAAAATATATCTTAATTTTGCATATTTTTAATTTATTTCCATCTTTGTTAAATAAAAAAAAAAGTCGAGTGTTGTTTTATTTTTAAAAATAAATCATATTTTGATATTATATTATTAACAAAAAAAAAAAAAGAAGCAATAAATGAGCAACGAAAAAATTATTTGTTGTGTTTAGCGCTACACTATCGATATCATTAACATTTACTTATTTGCTGATTGAACCCACTTATATAAAATTCTGGGTCCGTCACTGGTTGATCCTCTTTCTAAAAAAAATTATTTCAATTTAGTTGTCTCTTCTATAAAATCAAGAGAATTTTATTATATTCTTTCAATACGACTTCTATTATTAAATAACTAAACAAAGTATATATACTTAAATTTATATTTTCAAAGTATAATTAATAAGATTAATTTGATAAAATAAACTTCTAATAAATATTTTCTTAAGAGGAGTATTAAGTCAACAAAGATCAACTATTTATCTGTCAGGAACCTCGCAGATAATGAAACAAAAAGAAAACATTAAGAAGGTAAGAATATGTCTCTCTAATATCTCAATCATTAAGGCTCAACATAACCACTTCAATTAAGTTCTATTTACAAATTATTAGCACATTGAAAATACAGAAATAGTAAATATATCATAAAAATATTGGTATTATGTAAATTGTCTCCATCAAGTGATAGACTAGAGAACGTTACGTTGCTTTAACCCAATTAAAATTGAGACCAGGTCAGTCAGTCCACTAGTAATCCAAAATAATGGGGTATCTCTTTTGTCGAGCAAGAAAGGTCACTGGAACCAGAATATATGGTGGAAATTTTGCCCTATATGTATGTTTGGGCAAACACTATGGGGCCATGGGCCCGGGTGGTGGGAGCAGTCGGAGTGTTAAGGGTGGGAAGAAGATAATCAATATGACATATTAATTAAGAATCTTCTTTTCCATGCTCTCACGAGCGAAATTTAATTTTTAATTAATTTGTTTTTTTTAAGCAAATACTTTTCAAAATATTTGCCTAATCAAACATAAAGAAGATTAAATTTTTTTTTTTTTTTTGCACATTGAACACACTCCGAGTGCGACAATTTGCATTTCGTTCACCTTCATAGTTGATCCTTTATGTAACTGTCAATTAGGCTTACGCTATAATTAGTTGGCAGCACTAGTTACATTAAGCTGCACTGAAAATGTAACGCCCCAAGAACCTTTTCCGAGACGTCATACGGTGCTTAAGGCCGCACACAGTCTTAAGCTAACCCTCTGAGCCGGTCTTTACTCCTATAATTCACCATGACAATAATCGAGCGGTAATAAGGAAGAATAATCATGCCATGAACATACTGAGATACAAAGTAATATTGTCCTGTACAATCAAAATACTAACGTTCTGTACATACCGATACTCTAGTCTGACAAAGCCTCTACTACATAAGACTGAAGAGCCATTGGGACAGATCCTCAACTGGCTCATACTGAACGGAAAAATAAACAACTATCAATTAGCAAGAAAAAAATCATGAACATAGGTCCTCGAACCATGAGGACTCACCAACTGCAGGAATGTAGATGAAGGTACTCGTAGATCACTGTAGCGGCTGAGACTGAGCACCTAGACCTATTTCACAAGGAAATATAGAATACAAAAGAGTATGAGAGTCAGTACTTGGGAAGGTACTGAGTATGTGGGGGTGGATGCATCATTTTAAATAATATCATAAATGTATAAGAAAATCATGTATGCTAACAATAACAACTCTCTTCGCTTGAATTATCTAAAACATCATTTCCAGAAGTCATCAGTAATAACATATGCTTCATAAATCTCGTAAATGATTTAACTCAACTCAAACTCTTTGACTCATGACTTAGAGCGACTCGATAACTCAAGGTATTTAGATCATTATAGGTTTGGGAGTTTCTTATAACCGACATAACTACTCCATGTGAGCCGCATAGAGTCCAACGTTTTTCCCTCCTAAGGAGAGAATCCCACATTGACAGGGGTGTCGTACTCTTGCCAGGGAGTACAACCTCAATCTCATCATCACAATCTCATACTCGGCCTTTGGCTCACAATTTTTAACATCAATCCTACGGTGGCACGTAGTTCTGGGGAAATACCAAATTTTCTACTCGGTGCTAAATACTCCTCCCAGAATTAGCTCAGAACGCATTAGGAAATCCACCTCAATCAATATCAACTCATGGGTCTATCATGATGACCAAAACAACTGTATATCTCATAGATAAATCATATACGACTGTGGCTTCCTAACTCGACTCAAAATCAAACAATCTTTCTCAACATCAAGTATCCTTGCTTATCAAATCTTTTCAAATACCAAGGCTTCAAGAAAACATCATAGGACTTGTTCTTGACTTTCAATCTCAATATCTATATAAATTCAATAGTCAACTTCTCATGGAAGGCTTAAATCATGACACTTATCTCAACTCATTCAAAAATCATCAATACGTAATGACAATATACAACTCATGGAATAAATTTTTAATTTAAGAAACATGATGGTGAAATAATCATAATTATCAAACTTATTCAACTCAAATCTCATAAATCATAAATAAAGAAATTTGGGTGTAAACCCACTTGCAAAATCATGTAAATCAGTAATAGAAAGTAAATCTTTAGGCACAAGAACGAAAGGAGTGTTCTTGTTCAAACCCCACATACCTTGGATTTTGATTTGAAGATGTAGAAAATTGTTTGGAACTCTTCTCACACTTTTAGGCCAATATTCTTGATACCTTTGACTTGAGAAACTTAGTTCTTGAACAACTTGGAGAAAGTCATGGAAGTTTCTTTGAATTTCTTGGAAGAGGATTTGGATTTTGGATCTTGTAGAAACCCTAGTTTCTAGGAGATTCTTGGAAGATTGGAAGAGAAAGGAGAAGAAAATGAGTGGCTCTTCTCCACTTTGATATATATATAAGACCACATGGGGAGGAAATGACCAAAATGCCCTTTTTGAAAATGCTGAAATTTGCTGATCGGGGCCTGTGACGGTCGACCTGATGGTCCGTCAGAGGGACTGACGGTCCTCCAAGTCATCCGTCACTCGAACGCCAAAACTGGAACGTTCTTCCTCGACGTGACGGTTGAAGTGATGGTCCGTCAGAAAACTGATGGTCCACCAAGTCGTCCGTCACTTGAGGGCCAGAATGAGATATTCTATCTTGACCTGACGGACCCCTTGACGGTCCACCAACTTGGCCGTCGCACGATGACCTGAAAAAGGAGTCACTGCCTCGGCTTGACGGGGCACTTGACGGTCCACCAGGACCTGACGGTCCACCAGGTCAACCGTCAAACCTAGGCGATCCGATACCGTTTAGTAAAACGACCATAACTCACTCATCCGATGTTGGATTTTGATGAAATTGGTATCGATGGAAAGCTTATTCAATGATCTACATGAAAAAATTATAAATTAGAGAAATACAACATGGTTTAAACATCAATCACTTTGGAAGTCATACATATCCACTCAAAAGATGGATTTAGGCTTACGAAATGATCGGGGTATTACAATATCTCCCCCTTGGACACATTCATCCTCGAATGTTGCCAAATAGGCCAAGAACAAGAGAAAATGAGGATGTATAGCTGGAAAGACTCACATCTAAGGGCTCACTTTACTCTAAACTTTTGAGTACTTCACCAAATGCACGAACCGTAGAGGGAATAACCATGTAGCGGAATACATTAGATTAGGAGGAAACTGAAGTAAGGGAATAATACCTTCATCTTGAGTCGAACTCGTGGAGAAAAGATGAGGGTAACTGGCTCGTATATCCGCTTCTGCTTCCCAAGTGGCACCCTCTACTGATTGATTTCGCCACAGAACTTTAACCAGGGGAACTTCCTTGTTCCTCAGTCTACGGACTTGATAATCTAATATTTCAATTGGGATTTCATCATACGAAAGGCTATCCTGAACATCACAACCTTCCAACGGATCAACAATAATAGAGTCTCCAATGTGCTTCTTGAGCATAGAAATATGAAACACAGTATGGACAACTGACAATTCTATAGGCAACTCAACCTCATAAGCTGCTTTCCTAACATGATCTAAAACTCTATAAGGGCCAGCATATATGGGACTCAGCTTTCCTTTCTTTCAAAATCTTTTCACCCCTTTCATGGGTGAGATTTTCAAATACACCAAATCATCGACTTCAAACTCAAATGCTCTTCTTCTCACATCTGCATACGACTTCTGACGACTCTGGGCTGTCTTTAACTTCTCCTGAATTAACTTAACTTTCTCCATAGCCTCAAATACAACATCAGGTCCAATCACAATAGCTTCACCCACTTCGAACCAACCTATGGGCGATCTACATCTTCTCCCATACAAATCTTTAAATGGAGCCATTCCAATGCCAGCATGAAAAGTATTGTTGTAAGCAAATTCAATCAATGGTAAATGTTCATCCCAACTTCCTTTGAAATCAAGAACACAAGCCCTCAACAGATCCTCCAAAGTTTGAATAGTCCTCTCAGCCTGACCGTCTCTATGCGGATGAAAAACGGAGCTAAGATGAACTTAGGTGCCAAGACCCTTCTGGAAGGCTCTCCAAAATTGAGAAGTAAACTGAGTACCTCTATCGGAGATGATAGACAACGGAACTCCATGCAACCTGACTAACTCTCCAATATACAGCTTAGCATAGTCCTCCGCGGTAAAAGACGTATGTACTGGCAGAAAATGTGCTGACTTAGTCAACCTGTCTACAACGACCCAAATAGAATTATGATGACGATGAGAGAGAGGTAAACCGGTCACGAAATCCATGTTCACCACTTCCCACTTCCAAGTAGGAATACTAAATTCTTGTATCATTCCACCGGGTCTCTGGTGTTCTATCTTCACCTGCTGGTAAGTTGCACACTTCTTTACGAACTTCACTATATCCTTCTTTATACCATTCCACCAATAAATTTCCCGCAAATCGCGGTACATTTTGGTAGCACCGGGATGAATAGAATACCGCGCGCCATCCGCCTCAGCCATGATCCTCTGTCTCAAATCATCAACGTCAGGCACACACAATCTATTCTGAAATCTCAGTATGCCATCTCCCCATTGGGAGAAAACCTCCACCTTTTGGTATTTAACTGACTCTTTCAGTTCGACCAAATGAGAATCCATATCCTGCTTCTCCTTCACTTCTAAAACTAAGGAAGATTCGAAATTACTCTGGACCCAAACATTACCCTCAGCTGATTCAAGAAATCTGACACCTAACCTAGCCAAAAGATGCACTTCACGGGCTAAGTCCCTCTTATCTTCCTCGACATGTGCTACGCTACCCATGGACAACCTGCTAAGAGCATCTGCCACAACATTGGCCTTGCCCAGGTGATATAACACACTCATATCATAATCTTTTAGTAATTCTAACCATCGTCTCTACCGAAGATTCAACTCTCTCTGAGTGAACACATACTTTAAACTCTTATGATCCGTAAAGACATCAACATGAACACCGTACAAATAGTGTCTCCAAATTTTCAAAGCAAAAACCACTGCAGCTAACTCGAGGTCATGGGTCGAATAATTCTTCTCATGAGGTTTCAACTGTCGGGAGGAATAGGCTATAACTTTACCCTTCTGCATCAACACACAACCCAAACCAACTTTGGAAGTATCACAATATACCACAAAATCATCGACACCATTAGGCAGGGTCATCACAGGGGCTGAAGTGAGTCGAGTCTTTAATTCCTGAAAACTCTTCTTGCAAGAATCTGACCACTGGAATTTAACCTCTTTTTGGGTAAACCGGGTCAAAGGAGCAGCAATGGAGGAGAAACCTTCGACAAAACGACGGTAGTAGCTAGCTAGACCCAAGAAACTCCTAATATCAGATGGGGAAATAGGTCTAGGCCAATTTTTTTTAGCTTCTACCTTTTGAGGATCAACTCGAATACCTTCAGAAGAAACAATATAACCTAGAAAGAAAACTGATCGAAGCCAAAATTCACACTTGTTAAATTTGGCAAATAGTTGATGATCTCTAAGGGTTTGTAGGACTATTTAAAGATGATCTGCATAGTCATTCTCACTTTGGGAGTATACAAGAATATCATCTATGAACACAATAACGAACATATCCAGGTACTGTCTGAACACTCGATTCATAAGGTCCATAAAAGCTGCTGGGGCAATAGTTAACCCGAAGGACATAACCAGGAACTCAAAATGGCCATAACGAGTGCGGAAAGCTATTTTTGGAATGTCACACTCTCTGACTTTAAGTTGGTGATAACCGGATCTCAAATCTATTTTCGAGAAGTAGCTGGCACCTTGCAGCTGATCGAACAAGTCATCAATTCTAGGAAGAGGGTACTTGTTCTTAACTGTGACCTTGTTGAGATGACGATAGTCAATGCACATGCGCAATGAACCATCTTTCTTCCGCACGAATAGAACAGGTGCACCCCAAGGAGATACACTGGGCTTTATAAAACCCTTATCAAGAAGATCTTTGAGTTGCTCTTTCAACTCCTTAAGTTCTGCGAGGTCCATACGATACAGAGGAATAGAAATAGGCTGTGTATCAGGAAGAAGATCAATTCTAAATTCTATCTCTCTATCGGGAGGTACCCCTGGGAGATTTTCCAGGAAAACCTCAGGAAACTCATTGACAACACTAAGAGATCGAATAGTTGGAGTCTCAGACTTAGTGTCCTTAACTCAAACTATATAATAGATACAACCCTTGGATATCAATTTCCTAGCTTTAAGATAGGATATGAAATGACTTCTAGGAGATACATAATTTCCAGACCACTCAAAAGCTGGATCATTGGGAAACTGAAACTTGACTACAGGGGTACGACAGTCTATCGACGTGTAACAAGAGTGAAGCCAATCCATACCTAGAATAATGTCAAAATCTACCATGTCTAGCTCAATCAAATCCGCATACATGACTCTGTGAAGGACAATGATAGGACACTTCTTATATACTCACTTAGCAACAACAGATTCACCTACCGGGGTTGAAGCTAGAAAAGGCTCAGGAATCTTTTCAGCCTTGATCTCAAAATTCACAGCCACCAACGGAGTCACATAAGAAAGACTAGACCCAGGGTCCATCAACATATACACATCAAAATAAAATATGCAGAGCGTACCAGTAACAACATCTGGGGAATCCTCCTACTCCTGGCGGGGTGGTATAACATTAAAGTGATTCTGGCGCTGACCACCTGCAGTACTAGATGAGGCACCCTGAGGAGGAGTAGGACAAACTACTGGGGCTGGAGCACTAATAGTATGATTCCGGGGACGAACATCGCGACTCCCCTGTCTAGCATACGGGCAATCCTTAAATTTGTGGCCCAACTTACCACAACCAAAGCAACCCCTCTGACCGATTAAGCAATCCCCGAGATGGTCTCTACCACACTTCGAACATGGGGGAGGACGAGGTCTGTTACTTACACTGTCCTAGGACCTGGACATGGAAGGCCTAATACCCTGCTCCTGCCTGATTCTGAATCCAGGAGTACTGGCTGATGAAGGCGCTGGCACAAGAGAACAACTCTAAAACTATGGGCGGATCCCTTCAGAAAAACTAGTCTAACCAAACCCCTGCTACTCAGATCTAACTCTCCTATTCCCTCTTACTCTCTCTTTCTCCTTCACTTTGTCTGCTTCAATCTACTGAGCATGAATCATTAGTCTTGAAAGGTCCATGTCCCTATTAAGCATAGCAGATCTATACTCTTTTACAACATAACCAGATACACCGGCCAAGAACTTACTCATACAAGTACTAGAATACACCATCATACCAGGAGCATACTTAGATAACTGGTTAAACTTATGGTAATACTCCTTAACTGTCATGGGTCCCTGTCTCAAGTTTATAAATTCTTCTAATTTTGCTTTCCTCAACTCCAGGGGAAAGAATCTGTCTAAGAAGGTATCTTGGAATAATTGCCAAGTCACAGGTGTATCATTCTCCCCTCTACTCTTCCTCCACATCTCTACCCAACCATAAGCAACATCTTTCATTCGATAGGCAGCCAATTCAACACTCTCCTCCTCAGTCACGTGCATAATCTGAGTGATCTTTCTCACTTCATCTAAATACATTTATGGGTCCTCACCTACTTTCGACCCATAAAACTCAGGTGGATTCATTCGAATAAAGTCACAAACTTGAGCTACGGCAGAATTATTTCCTTGCGGAGGTGGAACAATAGCCTGGGTGTTGGCTTGAGTGTTGGTGGTGACCGCCTGGGCTAGCGCTTGGAAATCTTCCCAGAATTCGGCATGAGACACCATCTCACCCAAAGGATCAACGGGTTGAGGTCGTTCATTGATTCTGCGAGCTCTACGAGAAGGCATTTTCTGTCATAAGAGAGCACGAATTAACCGCAGAGAGAAACAGTCATAGGCATGATAGACTTTTAAAAGAAAGAAATAACTTTTCCTAAAACGTCCCGTAGCCTCTTGCTCATAGATGTGGCGCGCTACACACCGATGATCAAGACTCTACGTAACACGGCTTGTCAGACTCCCTAGGAATCCTTGAACCTTAGGCTCTGATACCAAGCTTGTAACGCCCCAAGAACCTTTCTCGAGACGTCACACGGTTCTTAAGGCCGCACACAACCTTAAGCTAACCCTCTGAGTCAGTCTTTACTCCTATAATTCACCATGACAATAACCAAGCGGTAATAAGAAAGAATAATCATGCCATGAACATACTGAGATACAAAGTAATACTATCCTGTACAATCAAAATACTAATGTTCTGTACATACTGGTACTCTAGTCTGATAAAGCCTCTACTACATAAGACTGAAGAGCCATTGGGACAGATCCCCAACTGGCTCATACTGAACGAAAAAATAAACAACCATCAATTAGCAAGAAAAAAATTATGAACATAGGTCCTTGAACCATAAGGACTCACCAACTGCAAGAATATAGATGAAGGTACTCGTAGATCACTGTCGCGGCTGAGACTGAGCACCTGAACCTATTTCACGAGGAAATATAAAATACAAAAGAGTATGGGAGTCAGTACTTGGGAAGGTACTGAGTATGTGGGGGTGGATGCATCATTTTAAATAATATCATAAATGTATAAAAAAATCATGCATGCTAACAATAACAACTCTCTTCGCTTGAATTATCTAAAACATCATTTTTGAAAGTCATCAGTAATAACATATGCTTCATAAATCTCGTAAATCATTTAACTCAACTCAAACTCTTTGACTCATGACTTAGAGAGACTCGATAACTCAAGGTATTTAGATCATTATAGGTTTGGGAGTTTCTTATAACCGACATAACTACTCCATGTGAGCCGCATAGAGTCCAATGTTTTGCCCTTCTAAGGAGAGAACCCCACATTGGCAGGGGTGTCGTACTCTTGCCAGGGAGTACAACCTCAATCTTATCATCACAATCTCATACTCGGCCTTTTTCCCACAATTATCAACATCAATCCTACGGTGGCGCGTAGTTCTGGGGAAATACCAAATTTCCCGCTCGGTGCTAAATACTCCTCCCAAACTCAGCTCAGAACGCGTTAGGAAATCCACCTCAATTAATATCAACTCATGGGTCTATCATGATGACCAAAACAACTGTATATCTCATCGGTAAATCATATACGACTGTGGATTCCTAGCTCGACTCAAAATCAAACAATGTTTCTCAACATCAAGTATCCTTGCTTATCAAATCATTTCAAATACCAAGGCTTCAAGGAAACATCATAGGACTCGTTCTTGACTTTCAATCTCAATATCTATATAAATTCAATATTCAACTTCTCTTGGAACGCTTAAATCATGACACTTATCTCAACTCATTCAAAAATCATCAATACGTAACGACAATATACAACTCATGGAATAAATTCTCAATTTAAGAAACATGATTATGAAATAATCATAATTATCAAACTTATTCAACTTAAATCTCATAAATCATAAATAAAGAAATTTGGGTGTAAACCCACTTGCGAAATCATGTAAATCAGTAATAAAAAGTAAATCTTTAGGCACAAGAACGAAAGGAGTGTTCTTGTTCAAACCCCACATACCTTGGATTTTGATTTGAAGATATAGAAACTTGTTTGGAACTCTTCTCACACTTTTAGGCCAAGATTCTTGATGCCTTTGACTTGAGAAACTTAGTTCTTGAACAACTTGGAGAAAGTCATGGAAGTTTCTTTGAATTTCTTGAAAGAGGATTTGGATTTTGGATCTTGTAGAAACCCTAGTTTCTAGGAGATTCTTGGAAGATTGGAAGAGAAAGGAAAAGGAAATGAGTGGCTCTTCTCCACTTTGATATATATATATAAGATCACATGAGGAGGAAATGACCAAAATGCCCTTTTTGAAAATGCTCAAATTTGCTGATCGGGGCCTGTGACGGTTGACCTGACGGTACGTCAGAGGGACTGACGGTCCACCAAGTCATCCGTCACTCGAACGCCAAAACTAGAACGTTCTGCCTCGATGTGACGGTTGAAGTGATGGTCCGTCAGAAAACTGACGGTCCACCAAGTCGTCCGTCACTCGAGGGACAGAAATGAGACATTCTGTCTCCACCTGACGGACCCTTGACGGTCCGTCAACTTTTTGACGGTCCACCAACTTGGCCGTCGCACGATGGACTGAAAAAGGAGTCACTACCTAGGCTTGACGGGGCACTTGACGGTCCACCAGGGACCTGAAGGTCCACCAGGTCGACCGTCAAACCTGGGTGATCCGATACCGTTGAGTAAAACGGCCATAACTTACTCATCCGATGTCGGATTTTGATGAAATTAGTATCGATGGAAATCTTATTCAATGCTCTACATGAAAAAAATTAGAAATTAGAGAAATACAACATTTTTTAAATATCAATCACTTTGGAAGTCATTAATATCCACTCAAAAGACGGATTTAGGCTTAAGAAACGGTCGGGGTATTACAGAAAACATGCAGTAAGTAAATATTTTATATCAATGAAAATATATAATGAAACCGAAGTACTAGGAAAAATTACTGTCTGATCAAATAAAGTGTAGGCCTTGCTTTAAAGTTATGCGAATGTTGAAATCCAACAAGTTAATATTAATATAGAACTGGAATTAACAATAGTAAAAAAATAGTCATAAATTCCGTTTAGTCGCAAGTCACTATCTTGAAAGCAATTTTGACTCAACTTCGGCACGAATTCTTCTAACCGATCGCTCCCCAAGGTTCTAAAGTCACTTCTACACATGCGCACATGTAACTGGAAGTTTGGAGGTTGCTTAAAACTATTACCCAAAATAAAGAACTTTGGAAGAAATGAGGGAGATGTTTTTCTTTCACTTTGTTGGTATTTCTTTTGTTCGAGTGGTTTATATACGTGAGGAACAAAAAATATGTCACGACCTAAAAACTATGGTCATGATGACACTTATAGAGGCTAAGCCTTGAAAATTAATTCAATCACCCAAACTGATAAGTAAGAAGAGATCATAACACAATTTTCAAGATGAGACTTCTAGAACGAAGTAAGACCATACATGTATAATAATAGCGGATAATAAAGATACCACAAAACATCCCAAAACCTGGTGTCACAGTGTAAGAACAATCTAAATACAACTTAAAATCTGAAAGTACAACTAAAAATTCAAAAACTACAAGTATGTCTCTAAATACAAAATAAGACATAAACTAGATAAGAGGAGGCCTAAGGTCGACTCTATAATGACCTAAAAATTTGATAAAATATGTAAAATTTGTGATTTTGTGTAATTTGACTGTTTTACCCCTTCTCGTTGTTGCATTATGATAAGTCTGGGGTGGGTGGTGATTGACATTATTTTCAACGCATTTTGGTACCATTTATGCGATATTGTGGTTTTTGATGGCTCCAAGATCCTTATTTTGGACTTATGTGGATATCTTTTGATCCGTACGACGGACTACGCCAGCAGATCTGGAATATCAAGTTTAGGGTGGCAACATGTTTGGTGTGATTTACGAATTTATATCTCATTGTGATCCTCGGTTTAAAAAAATTATGATTTCGAGTTTTGGGGGTCAACTTTGTAAAAATAATATTTTTTTTAAATTCGACTTCGTCAAAGCATCCAGAACGTCAAATTTAATATGATTTCATAGTTCATTTGTGAATATCGGACTCCGAACTAATCCTGAGCACCCCATCGAATTTTGGGTTGAACTTTAGAAAAAAACTGCACCAGTTTTTTTTTCTTTTTCTTAAAATAGCCTTTTGTGGTCCTTTTTGTCCATTCTTTCACATTGTCTTTTGAGAGTTAATCCCTAAAATAGTGTGAGAGCTTAAAAGTGAAGCTTGTGGGAGCTAGATTAACATCTACTTCTTGATTATATTATGGATTTACGATAAGAATTCACCCTTTTCGTAGTAATTTCTTGATTAATTTTTTAAAACCCCAAAAATCTTAGGGCTTGATTTTAAATCCCAATTTCACTTCTTTTCACTTGAATAATGTTTTTATCTTATAATTACTAGTTTTTCATCAATTTAACCTTCAAAACAACTTCGATTCTTGATTTTAATCCTGATTTTAAAGATTTTGCCTAATAAAGCTTAAAATAGTTTTTATTTGATTTGAACCTCGTTTTGACTTGATTTGATTTGAGTTTTTAGCTGTAGGTTCCTTAAAAATGGGAAACACATTTTGAAATAAAGTTACTATTTTGCCTTTCTTTTCCGAAAACTTATTTCGAGGGTTTATTTTGATCCCGAATCAAAAGTAGTCAATTCAGGTGTTGTTGATTTTATTTTTATGTGTAGATTCCATATTTGATGTTTTTAGAGAAGTTTGGGATCATTCATGAAAAGTAAGGTCATAGATTCGAAGTGTAGCGGATAAACCTAATGCCACTTGCTGTGTATAAGAAACTGGGTTTGGGGAATCATACCCCAACAAATATGCGGTATGTGATGGCAGATAGGTCTGTGAAGCAGCCTGTGGGCATATTACACGATGTTTTTGTAATGGTAGACAATTTTATTCTGCCTGCAGATTTTTTAGTCCTAGATTGCGAGGTGGACTTTGAAGTGCCCATCATCTTGGGTAGACCATTCCTTACAACCGGGAGAGTGATCGTAGACATGGAGCTGAATGATCTGAAGTTTAGGAAAAATGATAAGGAAGCACTCTTCGATATACACTTATCCATGACTCAGCAAAATGAGATGGATGTTTTCTCTATCATTGATGTATTCTATGAAGATGATAAAGGGGTATCAATAGGTTGTCTTGGCGAAGTCTGAGTAGTCAAGATAAACAAGTCGTGCCGCAACAGTAAATCAGACGCTATTGGGAGGCAACCCAAAATTTTATATTCCAATAAAGTGTTTATTTTTGTAGTTAGGATTTAGTTCACAGAAGGTGGAAAACTGATAAAATCAGCAGAAAAAGGTCCTGACGGCATTCATGATAAGCCGTCAAAACTGTGATAAGCTATCAAAATTGTCGTCAGAGAGGCTGATGACATCCGTGATAGGTCATCACACCTATGACAAGCCATCATAAGATGTCGATAGAAAGTAATTTAACAACCAAATCTGGGCCAATTATAAAGATCCGACCCGGGCCCAGTCGAACCTTTCCACCTTCCCGCTTGTTTTTACTTCTTTTAAGTTAATTCCCTTCAATATTTAGAGTATTTTATTTCCTTATTCAAATTTTTTCCAAGTAAAACAAAAAGCAAGTTTCCTAGTGTGTGGGTTTGCAATTAAAATCAAGAATTTCTTTCTACTTCTTCTTGTGCGTGTAATCACATTGAAGGCTCCCATCAGGTATGCTCTAAATTTGACTTTTCTTTTCAAGTGGTAAGGGATAGATTGATGAAAACCCAAGTTCCCAAGAGACTTGAACCAAGTTCAACTGGAAAAGGGGCTAAAATTTAGAACTAGGGTTTGCTGTGCAAGCCTAAAGCTTAAAATTCAGCTCACAAATCAGAACTCAAGTGGATTTTGAGAAATAATGGGACCAAAAATTAAGTTAAAATCAAAAGTGGGGTTCTAATAAAAGATGACGACATTCATGATAATCTATCACAACTATGACGGATTATCAGAAATATTGTCAAAGGCTACTAAGAATGAAGTGAGTTCTGTTTAAAGATGACGCATTTGTGATAGGCTATCACATTTGTGATGGCTTATCAGAAATATTGTCAGAAGTTGATAAAGTTTCTCAGGTTCTGTCTAAGGCTGATGATAATTGTGATAAGCTATCACAGTCATGACGACTTTTCAAGAAATGTCATCACACTTGGAACCTGAAGCATGCATGAGCCTTTTTAAAGGATGTGGAGCTTAAATGATTAATGTGTTTGTGTTTAGGTTCTTAGGGATTGACTAATGGTTTTTCTATTGCTACTGGAACCCTATAATGGTACCTAAAGAAAAGAGACCTATGATTACAAAGAAAGAATAACAGAAAAGTGTACGCCGAAAGCTCATCGATGAGGAGTCTGATTATGAAGATGAAGAACCTATGCTCACTAAGAGAAAGAAGAAGCAAAGCCCTAACCAGCCTCCACCACCCCCACCAGTTGAGGTGGAGGATAGTGAGGACACTGATGATAGGCGTATTTACACGCCTAAAGTACTATAATTTACCCATATTTTAGCTAATTTTTGAGGACAAAATATATAATTCATGCACTTTTAGTCCTTTTTCCTGTAAGTGAGCTAACAAACATGATTAGCAAGTTTTCAGGTATAAATGATGAAGATTTCAGCATTTTATGGATAACTTTACGCCCAAGGAAGCTTCACGAAAGAAGGAAAGGAGAGCTTGGACGCCTAGGGACTAAAAGTGACGCATGGAAAACCTGTCCCGGGCAAAAACAGCATTTCTAAAGACTTTGGGGATCAGCAGTAACTTAGTAGGATTAGGATAATGATGCAGTAACCTAGTAGGACTAGGATAAGTAATGCAGTAGCTTAGTAGGAATAGGATATGGGTGTTATAAATACCCTATTTTGCTGGAGATTTTTATTATTCCCATCCATCCACCATCCATCCATCCATCAAAACAATTCTCCACCACCCTCATCCCTATTCTATCCTTCCCCTTTTTCTTCATTAATTCATTGTTGACATTATTTTTCATATATTCGACTTTTAATTTTTACAACAAGAGAAAAGCTATTTGCAAGGAATTCACGTGAGATTTTTATGATGATAATGTCTATTGTGTTTTCCGTTGCACTTATGCGTATCTAAACTTCTCTGTTGGGGTTATGGAAGCCTTATGAGATACTATTTATTGCTATGATTTTGTGAATTCTTGACACGTATGCTGCTTATATCATTACTCTCTTCATCTTAATCTAAATTCTTGTGGTTGCAAACACATAGAATACGCCAGTATAACATTAACTTGTTCGAAAGAAAAGTTATATGTCTGGAAAAGAGATAATGTCAAGGTAATAGGGCACCAACCTCTGTTAAAAAGTTAGTGCCGTAATTGGATTAAACTCTTGGAGAATTTGTACCGTTAGATACGCTTTAAGCTCGAAAGAGTTAAAGTGAAATAATCCTTGATGGTCGAAAGACGCCTGAATTTACCATAGAATACAATTCTCTATAAGCACATGCATGTCTGAATTCCGGATAACTCATAGCCAATAGAGACGTATAACTCATAAGGTGGATATAACCCCAACTCTCAATTCTCATTGGTTAAACATCTTACTAAACATTCTTTCTTTTTACTTTGCTATTTTCCGTTTTCACTTTGTTACATTATTGCACGTTACAATCCCCCCTTTTACGAAACTTTCACCAAAAGTCTATTAATCTTTGCTTACTTAGTGACCAAGTATTCTCTGTGGGATTCGACACCCAACCCAGTTGGGTTCTATATTTGACAACGACCGCTTACACTCTTACGAGAGCTGTAGTTTGAGCGTTATTAAAAATTAGCGCCGCTGTCGGGGAATACAGTTGTCAACTAAGTTTGTGATAGTTACTAGACCCTTTGGTCAAAGATTCTCGTACTTTACTTTTAGTTGTTGTTTTTGTTTTCTGCAGGTTTTGTTCAGTGCATGCTCGATACTCGAAGTTCTGGTCAACCGTTATTACCTATCAATCCTGAACCACATCGTATTGGCAGAATGGAGGCGCAACGTGACATTGAAAGAAGGGATGCTTAACAGGAGCAGGCTAGATTATCTATTTTGGCCGCTGCTCAAGTGCATCAACAGAATATTGATAACCCTGGGCGAGCAACAAATCCTGATGATGAGGACCTAGGTGATGACGAGTTACTAAACCCTAGGCGTGATGCCGAGGTAGCGACACCTGCTAATAGAAGAGATCGTCAAGTCAGATTTAGACCGGAACGCCGAGCTATGCAGATTCCGTTTGATGATGATGATGACGATCTGGACGGAGCTGGTGCCACAGGAGGTATTATTCCTCCGCCCTTGGCACCCGAAGCCAAGTTTAATATCACTAGCACCATGATTCAGCTTTTTCAACTCAAAGGTTTATTTGGTGGACTTGCAGGCGATGATCCGAATATGCATCTGATCAACTTTATTTCTACATGCAAGTCATTCGACAATCCTGGCATTGGACAGAATGCAATTCGACTACGGTTATTTCCATTGTCTCTGTCTGGGGAGGCAACTCTATGGTTGAATGGGCTGACTCTTGATTCTATTACTAATTGGAGGCAATTGAAAGACGCTTTCCTAGAAAGATTCTTTCCGCCATCCAAGAGAGCACAGTTGAGAGATAAAATCAGCAATTTTCGACAGCTTCCAACTGAAGCTCTCCACGAAACATGAGAGAGATTCAAGAAGAAGTTTATGAGATGCCCAAACCATCATATGACCAATGTCCACCTAATGGAGATACTATACAGAGCCTTGAATTCAATAACTAAACCAGTGGTGGATAATGCGGCTGGAGGATCATTTATGGACCTCACCTTTGTTCAGGCAAGCAATATGCTAGACCGAATGACGAAGCAAAGTAGAGCTTGGCATACCAGGGATTCTGAGGTAGCAAGCCCCACTTTGTCTATTGGCATGACTGCAGAACAAAGGAGAAGAGAAGAAGAACGTGACCAAGATATGGCCCACATGAAAACATAGATGAATCTTCTTACCAAGCATTTATTATCAGGGAAGATCGAAAAAGTTAAGTCCGTTATAGCACATGGAAGAGATGAATCTGATTTTGAGGAAGAAGCTAACTACTTGAATAATCAGAAGGGTTTCCGAGGCAAAGCCTAAGGAAACCAAGGTCGAAACTATTATGATAAATCAGGATACAAGGACCGTGATCAAGGTAGTTGGAAGAATAAGACTGACGGAGTGGTTTGTATGTTCCTCCTGGAAATCGTGAGGCTGTGGCGTCTGGATCTGGGAAGATGTCCATGGAAGATATGATGGCTAAGCTATTGAAAGGAGTGGAGGCAACCAACATGGACGTAACCGAGGTAAAGAATGATTTGTCTTCAATAAATCAATTGGTTAACTCGTATTCTACTGCAATAAAACAGCTGGAGCAACAATTGAGTCAACTGTCAGCGGCATTCAATCAAAGAAAGGCTGGAATGCTACCTAGCGACACTGTGCAAAATCCGAGGAATTATGGATCGTGTATGGCTATTACTACCCGAAGTGGTAAAGTGTTGGAAAATCCATCCAAAGGCAAGCAGGTGGTTGATAATATAGCAGAGAATGTTAGTGATGCAGATTTTGATGATTCTGTAGAAGCTACAAATCAGAATGAGAGCGTTCATGAGAAAACTATTCCCCTTCCACCACCACCTTTTCCTCAGAGACTGAAGAAGAAGGCTGATGACACTCCTGAAAAGGTTGATAATCGGAAGCAAGATAAAGAGAAAGTGGTGGAGAAAATGATTCCCCTTCCACCACCACCTTTTCCGCAGAGACTGAAGAAGAAAGATGATGACACTAGGTTCAGCAAATTCATGATGATGTTGAAGCACCTGACCATTAATGTTCCTTTGGTGGAAGCGATAGAGCAAATGCCCGGATACGCTAAATTCATGAAGGACCTTTTGATAAAGAAGCGGGCAGTAAGTTATGACTTGGCAGATGAGGTTCATCATTGCAGTGCGATTGCCACAAGATCGTTAGTTCAAAAGAAGGCAAACCCTAGTGCTTTCACTATTCCTTGCACAATTGGGTCGTTGGATTTTGCTAAGGCATTGTGCGATTTGGGAGCTAGCATCAATTTGATGCCACTATCTATTTATAGAAAGTTGGGGTTGGGAGACCTTACACCAACCAATATGCGGCTTGTAATGGAAGATAGGTCGGTAAAATGACCTGTTGGTATCCTACATGATGTGTTGGTGAAGGTTTCCACCTTCATCTTTCCTGCAGACTTTGTGATTTTGGATTGTGAGGTGGATTCTGAAGTTCCCATAATCTTGGGACGTCCTTTCCTTGCAACAGGAAGTGTGCTTATTGACATGAGAGCTAATGAGCTTTTATTTCAGTTGAATGACGAAGTGGTCCGCTTTGATATATGCAAAGCAATGAAGCAGCCCAGCGATATGAATGTGTTCTTTGTAGCTGATGTTCATTATGAGGATAAGAAAACATTATCTGTAGAGAAACAGCTTACTGTTGAGCCATTGTCTACTGCGCTGCTGAATGTTGAGCATGAGGATGATGAAGATTATGAAGAAACTATGTGTGCTCTAACAGAAATAGGGTCCTATTCTCATACTCCTAAACAGCCGGACCTTGAACTTAAGAATCAACCGTCACCAACAGCGAAGACTTCCATTGAAGATCCCCCAGTGCTAGAATCGAAAGAGCTCCCCAATTATCTAAGGTATGCATGCTTGGGAAGTAGAAATACACTTTCGGTGAGTGTGACGGATGATTTAAGTGAACAGCACGCAGAGGTTCTCATCTCTGCTCTAAAGAGGTACAAGAGAGCCATTGGTTGGTCTATTGATGATATAATTGGTATCCCACCTGGGATATGTATGCACAAGATGCATCTCGAAGAAAATTGCGTGCCCACAATGAAGCATCAGCGTCGTCTGAATCCATTCAGAAAACGATGCACCAAATATCTCGGTGAAGTCTAAGTAATCGAGATAACTATGTCGTGCCGCGACAATAAATCAAGCGCTTGGTGGGAGGCAACCCATCATTTTTAATTGTTTTTGTTGTTTTTGTTTTCTTAGGATTTTGTCGAGCCACGACCAAAACTAAGGCGCTTGATGGGAGGCAACCCATTATTCTAATCGTTTTTGATGTTTTTGAGTAAATGTAGGTGCAAGAGGTGTAAAAGAGGAGATTGGTTTCAAATTTTGATTTGGAAGTATTGCATGTTTAAGGTGGTAAGTTAGGAATGAAGAAGCAAAAGGCTATGGGTTAGACATTGCTTATGAAAATATAGGCAAAGAACAAGGCAAGGCCTATGTAAATCTAGGCCACGGACAAGGCAAGGCCTATGCTATGGCATAAGCTCTCGGATTCTAGAGTGCCATAGCATAGGCGCCGCCTATGCTCAACAATGCCATAGCATAGGCGCCGCCTATTCTCAACAATGCCATAGAATAGGCACCGCCTATGCAAAAGCCTTCTGTTCAACTAGGCAAAGCATTAAGCATAGCCTATGCTATGAACTTCTGCTCAACTAGGCAAAGCTAAAGGCGCCGCCTTTGCCTCCCAAAACTCTCAAAACTTTTATTTTTGCTCTTTTAACTTTGCAAGAACATATTCCGAGGCCATCAACCAAGTAAGTACTTCTTTGCTCTTCTTTTATATTACGTAAGTATTACAATACTACGCCAATAATAAGTTGTTAAATCGTGAAGTAGTGTTGGTGATTTGAATGTGGTTGATACAACTAAGTGAGTGAAAGAATATGTATGGATGCTCTTGACTTGTTTCCAACTTGTATTTGATTTTGATACACTGTCATACTTTTGCGAAATCGACATGGTCAAGATAATTGCATAATCTTGTAACTTGAAAGATTACATGTTGAAATGACTTGTTCATTGAGATGAAAATCATGGGTGACTACAAACATGCGATGTTGTGATTATTTCTATGCCATAAATTGATACGATATCTATGTAGTAGTTTTGTTCAAAAGATGCATTAGTCCAAACACGAAAGCATTGTCAAGATTGCATAACGTTAAGAGGACATGAAAGTATGACTGTGCTGAACATATTGTTGGAACATATCACATAAATGTATGTCGATGAAGTTTGAGTAATCGACATTATTCACTTAATTAGTTTGTGTCAACAAATTAAGTGTGGGGTGGTGCCACTATTGTCTGTTTGTCGATTGAATCTTCCGAGATAAAGATAACATGACTTTATTGAGATCTCAGGTAGAATGGCACAAAAAGGACGACAAGGAAAAGAAAAAGCAACCACTTCACAAAAAGGCCAGAAAAGGGGACGAAAAGAGCAAGGTGAATCCTCCGTGCTGCAAATACCTCGACGCACTCTTGGAATCAAGTGGGGTACTTATGAGGAACTTCTGAGGATGATGACTCTGATGATGATTCCGACGCAGGGGGTATGACCCCAGACATAGAGGAGGAGTCCGACTAACCAGGTTCTTCTTATTTATTTTCCACTGAGGGCAGTGTGTCCCGTCTAAGTGTGGGGTGCTGGTATTTGTATGCTTTACTTCTTTATCTGCATTTACATCTATCTATGTTTGTTTGTTTTGTTTGTTAGTAGTTATATTTTTTAATTTTTTTTTAACTTTGCATGAAATTGTTCTGAGGGGCAGCATGGTATTATAACAAGAGTTTGTGCTAAAATCATTACTATTGAGATGTTTAGGCTCTAATTGTGACTCACTATGTGATAATTGTGTGGTTCAGTTCCTTCATCTGTTGGGTCAAGAGTCTATACTACTCCCAATAAAGTCGACCATGTGCCTTGTGTGTGTGAGGATATAGTATATTCTGTGTTTGTGGATGATGCTAGAACTTGCCTGGTGTGTGTGTGAAGCGAAATAAAGAGTGTGAGTTTAGGAGATGATTTAGGCATTTCTTTGGCAACCTGTAATTGTTTACCTTCGTTTTACCTACCCGTGGACATTATCCTAGTCAACCCTTTTGAGCCTTTAAGCCTATTTTCTTTGACAGCCTCATATGTAAGCCTAATCCATTTTTTTCAAGACCATAATTTGATCCAAATTCCTAAGCACTTTAAATTGTAAAGTCATGTGACAAAATAAGAGGAAATTGGATGAGTGTGATGCCTTAGAATGTATTGGTTCTTGAATTCGTTATGAAAAAGAATTGCTATCATAGAGGTGTATTATGAAAAGAAAAATGAAAAGAAAACTAAAAAGTTAGTTATGTTTAAAATTGAAAAACAAAAGAGGTGAGAAGGGGTGGTAGATTAAAAGAAAGTAGAAAGGTTGTTCAAAAGAGAGTGTTAAACGACATAATGTGATGTATTAAAGCGCTTAGGAACATAGTCACTATTTCTGGCCAAAATAGTCCTACCCGTCCCTTAGCCTACATTACAACCTGTAGAAGACCTATTTGATCCTAAGATTAGCATTCTTATATTTAGTGGAGAATTACACTAAGGGCAAGCCTATGGTCATCAGTTGCAGCATATGAATTCTTTGTGAGAGCGAGAGCAAGGATAATCATATACCCATGCTTCGATAGATGAAAATACTTGTGAGTGATTATGGGTGATATATTGTGAGACACACATGGTTGATGAGTTTTGGGTAGTTGTGTATGATTCTTTGTGCCTTAACTTTTGAATACGATTAGACATCATCACGAGTCTATGTTAGAGGTTAAATTGTTTCTAGTAGTGATCAGAAAACTACTCTTTGTTAATGATTGTCGTGCCTGTCTTGATGAATATTTTGTGCTGTTACTGTGAAACCCTAAGTAGATGTTTAGATGGACATGATATTTTGTTCGAGGAAGAACAAAGCTTTAAGTGTGGGGTGTTGATGATAGAATAATGTCAACAATGAATTAATGAAGAAAAAGGGGAAGGATAGAATAGGGATGAGGGTGGTGGAGAATTGTTTTGATGGATGGATGGATGGTGGATGGATGGGAATAATAAAAATCTCCAGCAAAATAGGGTATTTATAACACCCATATCCTATTCCTACTAAGCTACTGCATTACTTATCCTAGTCCTACTAGGTTACTGCATCATTATCCTAATCCTACTAAGTTACTGCTGATCCCCAAAGTCTTTAGAAATGCTGTTTTTGCCCGGGACAGGTTTTCCATGCGTCACTTTTAGTCCCTAGGCGTCCAAGCTCTCATTTCCTTCTTTCGTGAAGCTTCCTTGGGCGTAAAGTTATCCATAAAATGCTGAAATCTTCATCATTTATACCTGAAAACTTGCTAATCACGTTTGTTAGCTCACTTACAGGAAAAAGGACTAAAAGTGCATGAATTATATATTTTGTCCTCAAAACTTAGCTAAAATATGGGTAAATTATAGTACTTTAGGCGTGTAAATACGCCTATCATCAGACACTGAAATAACAACTGCTTCTGAGCAGGAGGCATCTAAATATTCTGAACATAAGAAGCATGGGTCTGAATATACTGAATATAAAGAGGAAGAACGTGAAGAGTCTGAGGAGCTTGAGTCTGAGGGAACAACATCTGAATCCCCTTCCACTGAAAAACAAGATGATGAGGAGTCTCCAATTTGGAGAATACTTATAAAATATAAGAACCCCAAAGTTCCAGACAATGCTAGATGGAAAATTCCCAAGGCAGAGGGCATCTTTACTGCTGGGCTTCGTAGAACTGATAGAAGAAGGACTAAAAGGCCAATTCAGGTAGAAAAAAGGATTATCACCAAAGGTCTGCGTAGGTATCTTGAAGTGGAACAGAAGTTCCAAGATTACGGCTTGGGACGGACTATAATAGAGGGAAGCTCATTTTTCCCTGCACTGGTTTGAGAGTTTTATGTGAACTACCAAGCTCAGTTGGAAAACATGTGTATGTCAGGAGAAAGAGTTGCAGACTAGCCCCTGTTGGAGAAAGTTTAGGTAAGGAGTGTAAGGGTGGATATCTCAATCAGAACCATCAACAGGTTCTTGCATGGCCCCGACTTCACTCCTCAGGCTACTTCACCATTAGTCTATGCTCAGATTAAAAATCAGGCAAATCAACGTCCGTGGTTGGACAACATCATAGCCGAAGGAGAATCAACATAGGTGACCAACCCAAATGAGAGAATCTATAAGTCCTCTTTGACTCAACAGGAAAAGTTTTGGTGGGGTGTAGTGCATATCTGGCTGATGCCTACTGATGGAGACAATATTCTGGGTGACGAATGAGCTATCCTAGTAGAAAGCATGGTGCATCAACTCCCCCTTAATTTTGGGGAAATCATTGCTGATGAGATGAAGATTAGAATGTCAAGAATCGACACTGCTTATCCTTTCCTATGTCTTATCACAGAGTTGTGCCAAGCTGCTAATGCGCCAGAGATTGTAGGGGTTGATGATGACATTCCTGCTCGAACGACCCATAATCCCATACGGTATGATGAAAATCATCTAGAACTGAGACTTGATAGAGGTGTAGAGGTAGTGGCAGACCCTCCAGTTATAGATGCCGGTTCAACACCTAATGTGGAAGTGCAAGATTCTTAGACTGCGCAGCCAACTTTTTTAGCACAAGCAGGTTCAGTGCCTAAGAATGAACCCAATCCCTTAGATATTACAACATCAGAAGGATTTGTATTTCATCCGATCGATATGAGAAAAGTGGACAAACAAGCCAAATGGTGTGAGGAACAACTACATGCTTTTGCCAAATAGTTTGCCACTGCAGTAGACAAGAGAATCAAGGCTGCGCTTGAGCCTTTTATGACTTTGCCTGGATGGGTTGCAGATTTGGAGAACCGATTTGATGCACGGGAAAAAAAAATGTCAGGAGATGATCTTGCTAAATTCAGAGCGACCTTGAACAAGGTAAAGACATATGTTGGGGTATTGCAGCAGCACCAATTTATGGTGCCGACAGATTCGGCTATGCATGAATCTAAGGAATAAATTCCAATGCTTGACCTCATTGGAGATTCACCAAAGAAGAAGAAGGGGGAGAGAAAGGGAAAAGATAAGAGAGAAGACCCTGACACTGAGAAAGAAAAAAAAGTGAAAAAGAAGGTGAAAACGAAGGCCGAAAAAGAGGAGTTGAAGAAAGCAAGAAGAGAGTCCCTAGTGGAAAATGAGAGATGGGAAAAGGCTTTAAAAGCCAGGGATGCAGGTGCCTCATCTAGAAGACCCCCTACCACTGCAAGGCCAGAAGCTCCTGATGGAGAGAAGGTAGTAGATGATGCAGCAGCAGGGTCAGAAACCGATGAACCCCGAGATTGATCCATTCCAGGTATACTCTAACCCTTAGTTTAGCTTTATTTTTAATTTTAAGTTGAGGGTGTAGGGTAAGATATTGTTGTAACAATTTTTGGTAGATAATTAGGAGTAATGCAGGTACTTGAGGAAGTTATCTTATTTTGTGACTTTTGAGAACCTCTCTATTGATCTGAGTTTATAACTGTGTGAATTGCATTCATCTATGACTGCGGTGCATTTTTTGGGGCATTAGTATGGCAACTTGATGATTTTTTCTGAACAAATTGAATGAATCGGATAAGTGGTGATATGCGATGTACTTTTGTGCTATGTGTGTGTAAGGTCTTACTCAGCTCCTGCTGTGTGCCGAATCTAGAACTTGCCCTGTTAGTCATGCCTAAGTTATAGGATAGGGGTTAGGAAAGGATCATAGGCCATTTTTGATTGTAACCCACTTACAGGCTAAATGACTTTCCCAATGTGAATAATATCCTTTGATCCCTGATTTGAGCCTATATGCCTGTTTCTTTCTGTGAAACCTCTCACCTTTCCATTTATCTCACAATGAACCTATTTTGGCCCTGGTCTTCCTTGGATACTGTGCACCTTGACTTAGGCAAACAACCTAAGTTGATGGTGGATATCATAGGGGTGCGTGATGCAAAATAAGCATGAAGAGAGGTAGAATAATAGAAAAGAATAAAAAGTTGGGTACGGTGAAAAAGGAATAAGAAAAGAGAAAGCTGTGTTAAAGATGATCAAAAGATAATATGATGATTCAAAAGACCACATCTATCTTGAGCATGTGTGATTAATAAAAGAAGAGGAAGAAAAGAAGATTGAGAAGTGAAACCCTAAGAGTTTAGTGTAGTGTCAAGGAGGCATAGTCACTCTAAAATATCCATGAATATCATACCAGACCCTAGCCTACATTACAAGCCTAAGAAAAGACCTAAAGTGATCCTAACTGACCTACTTAAAGATTTGGGTACTGACTATAAGGGCAAGCCTATGGAATTTGACATGCAGTGTTTGGAACTTCATTCTGAGAGTGAGACTTGTGATTATCCCTATGTTTATGTATGTGAATTCTTATATGAGTGAAAAAGGGATTTCTTTGTTGTGAGGGCACATTGGCTATGTTGCTAAGTCACTGACTTGTTCAGATAGTATGATCTTGGTATGGCATGATTGTTATTGCTGAATTTTTTTCGTATCTTGATGCTTGTGAGTTGCATGGTTGTTCTTCAAAATAACAATAGTGAGTTTTAAATTGACTGACCTTGGAGATGGGGAAATTACTCTGAACTAATATGAGTAGTTAGCTGCCAAATTGTACTTTATATTCTCTTAGTTATGTTTTGGCTGCTTGAGGACAATCAAATGTTTTAAGTTGAGGGTGTTGATGTGTGAGCATATGCTAACACATTTGAGGGTTTTAACTCTAAATAATTGCAAGGTCTTGAGCAACTTTAGTTATTTTTGATTAGTTTATTTTTGATTTTGCAGTTTAAGCTGATATGATAGAGAACCAACATGAAATGAAGCAAAAAAGTTAAAATTTAAAGAAATCTGAAGACAAGTGTGGCTGATGACATTTGTGATAAGTCGTCAGCCCTGTGATAAGCTATCAGGTTGGTTGTCATCAGTAGACAAAGAATTGGCCTAAAGTGGAAGTTGTGATGACATTTTGTGATAAGCCATCAAGGGTCTGATAAGTTATCAATTAGTTTGTCGTCAGCCTTAAACAGGGAATGAGTTCCAGCTTGTAGAATTAACAACATTTTGTGATAGGCCGTGATAATGGTGATAAGTTATCAGGAATGACGTCAGACTTAGGAAGGATATGAGAATTGGAGCAAAAGTGTGACTATATTTCTAATAAGTCATCACAGTCCTGATAAGCCGTCAGAAGGTGCCGTCAACCTAAGACATGACTAGTGCAGATTGGAAGAAGACCTGATGACATTCTTAATAAGTCGTCAGGATCCAGATAAGGTGTCACCAATAGTCGTTGTCTATTCCGAGAAAAAGCTGTAACCTTGATTTTGTTTCCTTATTTAGGGTAAACTATTTAAAGCTTTGTTTTAAGGTTGTCTAGAGATAATAATTATTGTTGTTATTATCATTATTATTCCAAACAAGGTCTACACCTTGAGTTTTGGACAACATATTTTGATATTTTCTCTCTTTACTTCTTGACTTTAACAACACAACTATTTTTTGAGAGATTATTATCAGTATTCTGGGATTTTTCCTTTGTGATCTAATTTGTGATTCACTAGTTATTATTCATCTCTGTAAGTTTATCTTTCAAATCATGAATTCAATTATGTGTTTTGTTCGTTACATCATGAGTGGCTAAACTTCATTAATCTGAGTTATGGGATCTAGGGTTAGGTCTTGATGAGGTGCTAAGTATTCAAGATTCAAAAGGTGGTAGAATTTTTTGATAATTCTAAAGTTTTAATTAACGTCTGTTGGTTGCAAACAGTAGACACACCTGCTTTGATTTTCTTGAGAAAGAAATCAAATATAGTAGGAAGTGAATTATCAACAGGGACTCAGAAATACTTCGTTTAATAATCAGCACTGTAACAAAGTTGGTTAACCTGAGGTAAAATTTGGGCAGTAAATATAAATTCCCTAAGTCTAAGAGGATTAGGGAATTAAATGCTTAAGTAGGTCGAGAGACATTTAAGCATAACATCGATAAAGATAGCTTGTTATCCTACCCACCGTGAGAATCTTGAATAACTTTTAGCATTTGTCATGTATCGGAAGCCCTAGTGAACATAATTCTGGTTATTTAATAAACTCTTGATTTATAAACACCGAAAGTAAAGTGACAAACAACAACTTGTTAAACCTAAACCCCCCATTTTAGGAAACATTAAACTATCAGTGGATTAAATCCCAAACAACTTGAGTTCACACCATATTCCCTATAGGATTCGACCCCAACCTAGTTGGGTTTTATATTGACAATGATCGCTTACACCCATTCAAGAGTGTAATTTGAGTTTAATTATGTGTTCGTTCATTACATCATGAGTGGCTAAACTCCATTAACCTTAGTTATGGGATCTAGGGTTAGGTCTTGATGAGGTGCTAAGTATCCAAGTTTCAAAAGTTGGTAGGATTTCTTGATAATTCTGAAGTTTTAATTAACGTCTGTTGGTTGCAAATAGTAAACACACATGCTTAGATTTAATTGAGAAAGAAATCAAATATAGTAGGAAGTGAATTATCAACAGGAACTCGGAAATGCTTCATTTAATAATCAGCGTTGTAACAAGGTTGGTTAACCTGAGGTAAAATCTGGACAGTAAATAGAAATTCCCTAAGTCTGAGAGGATTAGGGAATTAAATGCTTAAGTAGGTCGAGAGACATTTAAGCATAACATTGATAAATATAGCTTGTTATCCTACCCATCGTGAGATTCTTGAACCACTTTTAGCATCTGTCATGTACCGAAAGCCCTAGTGAACATAATTCTGGTTATTTCATAAACTCTTAATTTACAAACACCGAAAGTAAAGTAACAAAAAACAACTTGTTAAACCTAAACCCCCTATTTTAGGAAACATTAAATTATCAATGGATTAAAACGCAAACAACTTGAGTTCACACCATATTCCCTGTGGGATTCGACCCCAACCTAGTTGGGTTTTATATTGACAATGATCGCTTACACCCATTCAAGAGTGTAATTTGAACGTTATTAGATGGACCCAACAAAGTCGAAAGAACTAAAGGATCAGTTGTAGGAGTTGTTGGATAAGGGATTTATCCAACCTAGTGTTTTACCCTGGAGAGTGTATGTTTTGTTTGTGAAGAAAAAAAAAGGGTTTATGAGGATGTTTATTAATTTTTGACAGTTGAATAAGGTGACGATTAAGAATAAGTATCATCTTCCTCATATTAATGATTTATTTGATCAGCTTCAGGGTGATGCAATGTTTTTAAAGATTGATTTGAAGTCCGATTATCACCAATTAAGGATTAGAGCTTTAGATATTCTAAAGACAACTTTTTAGACTCGATATGGTCATTATGAGTTCTTGGTTATGTCCTTTGAGTTGACCAATGCCTCTGCCGCGTTCATGGAGTTGATAAACTAGGTGTTTCAATCATATCTTAACTCTTGTGTTATTGTATTTATAGATGATATCTTGGTTTATTCCAAGAGTGAGGTTGAGCATGAGGGCCATTTATGGATTATGCTTTAGAGATTGAGGGATGAGAAGTTGTATGCTAAGTTCTCTAAGTGTGAGGTTTGGTTGGAGTCTGTTTCTTTCGTGGGTCATGTGGTGACTAAGGGAGGTATTGTGGTTGATCTAGCCAAGGTTACAGCAGTTCGTGATTGGGATAGACCTACTTCGCCCATCGAGATTTGGAGTTCTATTGGCTTGGCAGGTTATTATCGGTGTTTTGTTGTAGATTTTTCATTATTGCAGCTCTATCATCCAATTTGACCCTGAAGAAGATTTCTTTTCAGTGGTCCAGTGCTTCTGAGGTGAGCTTTCAAAAGTTTAAGGATTTTTACTTCAGCTCCTATATTGACTTAGCCCAAGGAGGGTGTGGGTTTTACCGTCTTTTGTGATACTTAAAGTGTTGGGTTAGGTGCTGTGTTAATGTAGGAGGGCAATGTGATTGCTTATATGTCTTGTTTGTTGAATCCTCATGAGAGAAATTATCCTACCCATGATTTGGAGTTGTGTACAGTTGTGTTTACCTTGAAGTTTTGGAGGCACTACATGTATGGAGTTTGTTATGAGATCTTCTCTGATCATCGTAGCCTTCAGTACTTCTTCACCCAGTGAGATCTTAATATGAGATAACACCGTTGTCTTGAGTTATTTAAGGATTATGACTTGATTATTCTCTACCATCTAGGCAAGGTTAACATTGTTGCAGATGCCTTGAATCGAAAGTCGATTAGCATGGGTAGCTTGGCGTATCTTTTGACCCAGGAGTGGCCTTTGGCCTTAGAGGTTTAATATTTAGCTAACCAGATGGTTAGGTTTGATATTTCAGCACTTGGGCATGTTTTGGCTTTTATGGAGTCTAGACCTTCTTTGATGGAGAATATTCGAGCTCATCAGTTTGATAATGTTGGATTGAGGTTGATTCGAGATAAGGTGTTGAGTGGGGAGGCTATGGAAGTTTCACTTGATTCAGACAGAGTTTTGAGGATTGGCGGTCGAGTTTGTATGCCGAGAGTGGGTGATTGGATTAGGTTAATCTTGGAGGAGGCCTATTATTCTAGATATTCCATCTATCCAGGATGTATCGTGATTTGAGATAGCACTACTTGTGGGGTGATATGAGGCTAGATATAACAGATTTTGTGGCTGGTTGCCTATGTTGTCATTAGGTAAAGACCGAGCATATGAGACTTGCTGGATGCTTTAAAAGTTGCCCATTACCGAGTGGAAGTGGGAACAGGTCACCATGGACTTCGTGACTAGTTTTCCTTATACATCTCATGGTTCTGACAGTGTTTGGATCAATGTGGATCAATTGACCAAGTCAGTTCATTTTATTTCTGGTTCAAGTCTCATTCAGTGCTGAGAGGTTGACCCGTATCTATATTTGTGAGATTATGTGTCTGCATGTTGTGTTGGTGTCCATTATTTTAGATCGAGGTTCTATATTCACATCTTATTTTTGGAATACTTTTCATGATGAGTTGGGTATTTAGATTTATCTTAGCACAATGTTTTACCCCTAGACTGATGGCCTATCAGAGCAGAGTATCCAGGTTTTGGAGGATATGCTCCGCACTTGCGTGATGGATATTGGTGGTATATGGGAGTAGCATTTGTCTTTAGTAAAGTTTGCATATAATAATAGCTACCATTCTAGTATTGATATGGCTCTTTTTGAGGCATTGTATGGTAGGTGTTGTCGCTCCCTATTAGGTTAGTTTTATGTTTCAGAGGTGAGACCTTGAGGTACGAACTTGCTTCGCGAGTCTTTAGATAGAGTTCGGTTCATTCAAGATAGACCTAGAGCGGCTCAAAGTAGGCAGATATGCTATGATAATCATAAAATTCGTGGCTTGAGATTTGGTGTTAGTGATCTCGTCTTCCTTCAAGTTTCACCTATGAAGTGTGTGATGAGATTTCGTAAGAAGGGATAGCTTAGCCCTAGGTATATCAGCCCATTGACATTCTTCAGACTGTTGGTGATGTGGCTTATGAGTTGTCTTTACCTCGCGATCTATCAGATGTTCATCTAGTTTTTCATGTTTCTATGATTCGCCACTATATTTTTTATGAGTCTCATGTCATTCGTGGGGAGTTGGTTCAACTAGATGAGCGGTTGTCCTTTGTTAAGGAGTCGGTCTCCATTTTGGCTAGGGATGTTAGGCAGTTGTACTCTAGAGTTATCCCTGTGGTTAAGGTTCAGTGGTGACATCGACCTGTAAATAAGGCTATTTGGAGGTTGAGTTTGATATGTTTAGTTCCTATCCCTAGCTCTTCATTAATTAGGTATTTCTTTGCCTTAGTTCGAGGAAAAACTAATTTTTTAGTGGTGGATAAGGTAACGACCTAAAAATTTGATGAAATATGTGAAATTTGTGATTTTGTGTGATTTGACTGTTTTAACCCATCCCATAGTTGCATTATGGTATTTCTGGGGTGTGGGGGTGATTGACATAGTTTTCGATGCATTTTGGTAGCATTTATGCGATATTGTGGTTTTTGATGGCTTTGAGAGCTTTATTTTAGACTTATATGGATATCTTTTGATCCGTACGATGGATGGCAGAACGGACTGTGCCAGCAGATTCGCAATATCGATTTTAGGGCGGTTACATATTTGGTGTGATTTACGACTTTTAAATATCATTTCGACCCACGGTTTGAAAAATTACGATTTTGGGTTTTGGGGGTTAACTTTATGATAACGATATTTTTTTAAAAATTTAACTTCGCCAACACGTACAAAAGATCAAATTTAGTATGATTTCATAGTTTGTTTGTATATATCGAACTCCAAACGAATCTCGGGCACCCCGTCAAATTTCAGGTTGGACTTTAGAAAAAAACTGCTCCAGTCTTTCTTTTTTTAAAAATATCTTTTTATGGTCTATTTTATCCATTCATTCACCTTGCCTCTTGAGATTTAAACCCTAAAATAGTGTGAAAGCTTAAGAGTGAATCTTGTGAGAATTTGGGAAGCTAGATTAACATCTATTTCTTGATTCTGTTATGAATTCACAGTAAGAATTCACCCTTTTCTTAGAAATTTCTTTATTAATTTCTCAAAACTCCAAAATCTTAGGGCTTGATTTTAAACCCTAATTTTACCTCTTTTCACTTGAATAATATTTTAATCTTATAACTACTAGTTTTTCATTAATTTAACCTTCAAAACAACTCCGATTCTTGATTTTAACCTGGATTTCAAAGATTTTATCCGGAAAAGCTTAAAAATGGGTTTTCTTCAATTTTGAACCTCATTTAGACTCAATTTGAATTGGGTGTACAGTTGTAGGTTCCCAAAAATATGAAAAACATATTTTAAAGTAAAGTTACTATTATGTCCTTCTTTTCGAAAACCCTTTTCGGGGGTCCGTTTTCACCCCGAACCAAAAGTAATCAATATGGGTGTCATTGATTTTATTTTGATTCATAGATTCCATATTTGATGTCTTTAGAGAAGTTTGGGATTTTTCATGGAAAGTAAGGTCGTAGATTCAAAGTGTAGCGAACTAGTTTCAGCTTTTGAAGTAGGTTATGGCTTAACTCGTTCAGACTGAGCTGTGTAGTAAATGATGGTACAAAATTCATGTTAATGGTGAGAACTAATCATGAAATAATTCTATCTATGTGTTGTGCCCATTTGAGGGCCTATAGGTGATGTAATTATCGAAATTGAGATATTATGTGATATGTGTTACCGTGTGGGATCCTATGTGATATTGATAGCGTTGAATACATGTGAACAATTATATTGTGTTGTTAACATTCTTAATGTGGTAGCATTAGTGTATTTTTATTATATTCATACTTTATTGACATATGAGACACGTAGAAATTCATGGATGAAACAAAAATAATGAGTAGATATTGACTCATGTGGTTGTGGAAATGTATCATTTTGATTGGTTGTGAAAATATATCACTGTGATTGGTTGTGAAAATATATCATTGCGATTGATTTTGAGCATTACATCCTCATATCATCCTCATTCATGAAACATTGGTACCACCGTGGCAACATCTGAGAAATACTGGAACCACCTTTTATAAAACCCTTCCCGAAGGAAGTGTCGGGAAGGAGAAATTGTAACACTTTATAAAACCTTGCTTAAGGGATATTCCAGAGAGGAGATATGAGATATGTGGATTGTATACGGGGTTGACGAACCCCCCATGTGTCCTGCGTTGGGAGACTTGCCTCCGTAGGTGTGTACGGGGATTGTGCGACAATCCTGGAGGTTGTGCAATGACCTAGTGCATCACCATCAGCTATGATCCCCGAGGTTGTGAGATGACCTCGTGCATCATCATCATCATCATATACATTGCACTTACTTTTATTGTGTTTATATTGTGTTGTATATCCATATTGACTGACTATTTATGTAGTTATAGTATCTTCTTATACTTGTATTTGATGATCTTATATATGCATGTTCCCCTTTGTTCTACTTATATGTGATATAATGCATATTGTGTTCTATCTTGTTGTGATGTTGCAATATATGTGATATATTAGAATTGTTAGTTTAAGCGGTGTGGGCTACTGTTGTAGGATATTTTCTTATTGTATGTGACGTTTCCTTAGTGTATAGTATGCTTTATTTACTACTTTTCTTGGTCGGCCTATGATACCTACTGAGTAAAAGTATACCGTACTCATATCTACTGCACCCTTTCAGTGCAGGTCCTAGATCGAGTGCGCCTCAACTTGCTTGACTCGAGCGATTGTTGGAGCTTCCAAGGTAGCAGTTGGACATTTATGCGTCTGGAGTTTTTCTCTATCTTTCTATAGTAGTTATGTCTTTATTAGTATTTTGAGACAAATATTATTCCTTTGTGGTTATTTTTCTGATGTATTTGTCTCTTGAATTATATTAGTAGTTTTTACACTATTGACACCTGGTTTTAGGCATGATTAGTATTTTTGATAAGTTCTTTCCGCATTGTTATGATTACTTGTTTGGTTCGGCTTCGATCTAGAAGCCTTACTTTAGGGTATTTCTGTCTTTTCCTCTTTTTGTATCAGTTGGGTGAAAGGCTTACTTGTCAAGGTACGCTGCGACAAGTGCCATCATGACCCTCATTATTGGGTTGTGATGGACTCTGAAGGCATAGAGTGACCACTACCTCGAAATATCAATAACCAATCACACAATCTCACCTACTGCATGACACACTCATACCTGGATCTGCACCGAAAGATCACAATAGGGGTGGGTATGGTCCACTTGTACTCAGTAGGTATCATAGGCCGACTGAGCAAAGTAGAAAATAAGATACACAAATAAATACTATGAGCGGATCACCTGCAATTAGAAAATATCTCGAACGTTAGCTCACAATGTATCCACTTACAGTTCTAAATATGGCACATAAACAAAAAATATGCATGTAAAAGAAATTAAATAGCTATGCATCAAAGAAACATAGAACACAACACTGAAGATGCATAATGTATTAAATGCAATGACGATGATAATGATAATGATGGTGTGACTGAAGTTATCACATAACCTCCATATACTCCTATCGAGCTCAGTGCTTCCAGGTAGGACTATGGGAGGTTTGCAACCCATATACTTTCTCAATACTCAATTCCAATCTCAAAATCCATATCTCCACTCCATCTGGTGGACTATGATAGGGAGTGATTGTAAAAGTGTGTTATTTCTGTCAAAATAGTGTTTTCATAATAGTACCAATATCTCATGAATACATGCATGATATGAGGATATAATCCTCATGACCAAATCAATTTGAAGATCTCAAAATCTATTCAATACATGTACACTAGAGCTTAGAATCCACTCAATATATCATCCATCCATGATTTCATATAAGCAATGTACCATTAGAGTAAAAATACAAGTAAGATATCATTAATATCACATTAACTCCATCTTGAGTATTACTATCATGAAGAAAGCAACCAAATGTATACACAAGGTCAATAATCTCAGATAAGGCCCCATACGGGCAACATGCTGTAAATATCACCTCAAGCCACCACCACCAACAATATAAGCCACCACACGAGCACACAACAATAATGATATTATTGAAATACAGTTTTTGTGATTATTACTCATACTCATAACATGCTTTTGGGTATATATTAACTATCCGACTCATTCTAAAGAAAGTTAATCCATAATCTACTTTGTGATGACGAAATCCAAACCTAAAAACCTTTAATGCAGACTTTTCCCCTTTCAAACAACCTCGGAATCAACTGAAATATACAAATATAGAATCTACATGTCAGAAGAAAGCCAATGATATCCATGCTGCCTATATTTAAATTACGGCCAAAATGGACCACCCAAATTGCTTTTCAAAACAAAAGGGCAAAAATGAAATTTTTGTTTATAAAAACTTTACACATGATTAAACGAAGCCATAGGATAAAATCCAAGTAAAAACTAGGTTTAAATCGAAGAAAATTCTTTTTAGACCTTTCAAGCTAAAATCCCAAAAATTTCATTTGAAAATCATAAATTAACGAGTTTTAAATGACAATAATCAAAGTAAAATAATTTAAATAGTGGTTTAGAGCTTATCCAATCTCAAGAATGGAAGAAATCGTCAAAAAATCCCTCAATCCGAAGCTCCAAGTCTTAAAAATAGAAGAAAAATTGAGAAAATTATTTTTTTATACTTGTCTAGCTGTGACCACTAAAGTGGTCAAATGATCACTTAAGTGCGGGTTGACAGCTTTAGCGGTCCAGCCCAATTGTGTTGGGCCGTTAAAGCGGTCCCCTAATGTTAAAGCAGAGACCACTGAAGCAGAGATCATTAAAGCAACCAACAGTCCGCTTTAGCGGTAGTTTCCCTGACTAGCAGGGTCCACTAAAGTGGTGCAGCCCAAGCCACTAAAGCGGTTACACCAGTTATCAGCTGGATCAACAACTTTGCTTAGTTTCAAAGTTGTTGATCCATTGTTCAAAATCCCATGAAGGAAAATAAATCATGCTACTAGATGAAATTCAACATTCTGGACTCAATGGAGACATCATATATTTGGTAAGAGGTTGTTTTCAAAAAATTGACCTCCGAGACCCAATTTCACTAATCTTTGAACCAAGGGTCAAAATGAGGTCCACATGCTATAAAATTGAACCAACCATGTTATCAATCTAAAATCGATATTTTGGATTTGCTGGCGTAGTCTATTTTGCTATCTGACACACAAAATAATAAATATTGATTGAAGTCAACTATGAGCCTTTTTGACCTCTAAAAACCACAAACCCGTATAAATTATTTCAAATAGCATCAAAAACCGTGTCAACCATCCCTTTATCCCATAAACATCAGATAGCAACCACAAAGAGGGGTAAAATGATCAAAACACTTAAAAAGAAAAAGTTCACATAATCAAGTCATTACATTATCCACCACTAAGAATCTAGTTTGTTCTTGAACTAAAGACAAGAGAAATACTTGATCGGCGAAAATATAAGGCTATATACTACGCATGTTGGACTCAGCCTTCTAAGTAGTCTCATCTATGGAACGGTGTCCCCACTGAACCTTAACTACCAGAATATCTCTAGAACGCAATCGCCTAACATTCCCGGCTAAAATAGAAGTTGGCTTCTCAACAAAGAACAACCTTTCATCTAACTGCACGTGTCCCAATGAATGACATAAGACTTATCCAGAATATAATTTCGTAGCATAGATATATGAAAAACTGGATGAATGACTGACAAATCTAGGGATAATGCTAACTTGTAAGTTACATCCCTAATAGTCTAAGGATTCTCAAATGGCTTGCCCAAGATACCTGGGCTAACCTATCCCCTCTTTTCAAATATCCTCATGCCCTTCATAGGTGATACATGATGGAAAACTAGATCACCAACACTAAAGGCATGAGGTCTACGATACACACAACACTTCTGTCTACTTTGAACTGCTTAAAGTCTATCCTGAATGACCTGAACTCTATCTAGAAACTCAAGAAGCAATTTCGTACCTCGAGGTATAATATCAAAAACCTCAAACCAACCAATCAGAGAGAGACAAACCCTACCATATAAAGTCTCAAAAGGTGCCATCTCAATACTAGAATGGTAGCTATTATTATACGCAAACTCCACAAAGGATAAATATTGCTCCCACTGACCTCCAAAGTCTAAAAAATAAGTACAGAGTATATCCTCTAAAATCTAAATAGTCCACTCCGATTGACCGTTGATCTGGGGGTGAAGTTATGCTAAGATCAACCTAGGTACCCAACTCCTTGTAAAATGCATTATTGAAGTGAAAAGTAAAAGATGAACCCCATTTGATATGATAGACATTGGTACACCATGGAGATGAACTATCTCACGAACATAGATACGTGCCAACCTCTTAGCACTATAGGTAATAGATTTGCGTAATTAATCTACAATAACCCAAACACTGTCAGACCACAAGAAGTATGAGGCAACCTAATCACGAAGTCCATAACGATTTATTTCCACTTCCACTCGGGAATGGATAGTCTCTGAAGTAAACCACTAGACCTCAAATGCTCGGCTTTCACCTACTAATAATATAAGCATCGAGCTATAAAATCTACTATATCTTTCCTCATACCACCCCACCAATAGTGCTTTCTCAAATCATGATACATCTTGGTCATTTCTAGATGAAATACCTAGAACAGTAGGCCTCATCTAAGATCAATCTCTCCCAGTCACCCACTCTCAACATATAAACTCGACCTCTAATCCTTAATACACCATCAGAATTAAGTGAGACTTCCTAAGTCTTGACACTCAACACCTTATAACGATTCACCCTCAAACCAGCATCATCAAATTAATAAGCTCGAATCTACTCCATAAAAGAAGATCCAGCCTCTAGAAATTCCAAAACATACTCAGGCATTGAAATTTCAAGCCTAACCATCTGGTTAGTCAAATAATGAACCTCTAAGGCCAAGGGCATCTCATGGGTCAAAATATGCACCAAGCTACCCATACTAGTTGACTTCCGGCTCACGGAATCCACAACTAACTAGCCTTACCCAGATGATAGAGAATAGTAAGATCATAATCCTTAAGCAACTTAAGCCAATGATGTTGTGACAGCGCCCAAGCGCACACGAAAGTGTACTTGGTCTTATCAATTAGTAAAGTGGACTAATTAAATCCAAGTATCGATCCCACAGAGACTTGATTTAACAATGATTTAATTCTAGTTCACTGGTTAGATTAATTTAGTGCAAAAGTGACCAAAAAAAGAGTTTGGAAATTGGTAATTAAAACTAAAATAATAATGCGTATATAAAAGTACTTGGAATAATCAATGGATTAAAGCCTAGGGTTAAAGCACTCTGAACAATCATACAATGTTATTGAATTTCACTCGTTAACTTGCTTATCTTGGTTATTGATTCGTAGGGTTAATTGCGTGATCATGGTTTCCTAACCTATAATCTTTTACCTAATATGGACATTACAACTACATCGTTGAGCGGTTATGCAATAATACAGTTAAGTTAATTAAAACTATCATCCTACGTTTGAATCAAGTAAGGCATCTAAGTACATCTATGTCCTAGATGCTAAGTTTACTTCTTTATTTTATAAAAGAATAAAAATCCAAACTTTGTATATTCCCATGTTCTATCTCCCCATTCCCTCTCCCGAGATCAAAAGGTTGACAATATATGTATTCTAAGGGTCACGAATCCTTAAAATAATTAAAACAAGAATAAACAAACAACCAACAATGATAAGCAAATTAAACAAATTTAATCCAAAATAATAGTACTCATGTTCTTGGCTTTAACACCGAAAAGAGGGGTTTTAGCTGATAATATTCATAATCACGATCCAAATAATTGAATACATGATATGAAACTTAAAGACTAGATAAAAATTTTAAAAACCTAATAAGTATTAGCAGCCACGTAAAATAAATCCACCGAATTGTTGTTCCTGTATGTGTCCCCCCAAAATATTGTGCAAGTCTTCCTTTTATAATGTTGTCCATCTGTTATATATATATTATAAAGATTCCCAATTTCTCCTCAATTTGTGTGCCACTTGACTTAAAATTAAACAAAGCCCAAAGCTGTGTCGGTGCAACATTTAATTCTGTTTTGCATTGAATCATCGACGCGACACGTCGAGTTCGCGTCGGTGTACTGGAATTAGCATTGAAATTTTTTTCTAAGTGTAAACTATGTGACCATCGACGCAATGCGTCGACTTCACGTCGACTCACTGAAATTTGCTTCCAAACTTTTGGTTAAGTGATGAACGTCCAATCCTTTGCTCATGCCTTTTGTAATGTATTTCCAATGAATTTTCGACCTTTAAATCATCAATATATCACCGTATTTAGTTTGAAAATCCTCCTACAATATCACACACCACATATTAAAGATCAAAATAACACAATATTCTCAAAAACAAATCAAAACAAGAGCTAAGATAAGGCAAATTCGAATGATCTTCCATTTATTATTCTGACTCTTGACTTAATTAAATAGAAATTTTCACATTACAAACAAGTTATTCCACTCATAATTACATATTTAAACTATTTGGAATAAATTAAACACATTAAAATCCACTGAGATCAACTAGACACACACCTAGCTCAATGTCACGACCCGAACCGGGGCCCTGGCCGTGACGAATTCCGAACCGTGAAGGCCCAAGCGCTTCTTTGTTAATAGGCAATCATACACACGTTCATACAACATAAAGAGAATATGAAAATGGATTCATACGTAAACATGGTCAATAACATCATATGACTGAACAATAAAAAGAAATCAACAAACCTTCCACATCATCTAACATCTGTCTGCGAAACTCTAGTACACCAAAACCAATCATCATAACTAAAAACTGGGACAAGGCCCCCAGTCAGACCCAAAATCTAAAATGAAATAATAATATCTAAAATAGGCCTTCCGAAATAAAGAAGGCTCACCAATTGCGAACATCGAACAACCCAATCTACTAATTAGCTGGACCCCGGGATTGTGTCTCAAATTCTGAAATATAGTGGGTCAATACATATGTACTGGTATGTGAAATAACTCAAAATAACATATTTTTATACAAAATAGATGAGAGCATATCATAATAATAGTGAACATTATGTAAATAAACATACATGGGCATATTTAATAATTTCAAAGAAATTCTTGAACACCTTGACTCACTCTTTGTTATTCTTCTGAACTAGTTGGTACACCCTACAAATTTAAAATTCCATGAGCTATATGGAACCCGCCCTTGACTCGGTGGCCGAGCCTCTAATCCAAGTAGCCTCCAAGATTTAGAGCTGGTGATACCCTCCATGTGAGCACACCGCAGGAATTCCCTCATGTGAGATGTACTAATTATTTTATTATCCTCCCATGTAGGATAAAATATCATAAGATCCGCATCGTCAACTACGATTTCCAGCGATGAGCCCTTACACTCAAACGCCTTCTTCGGGTAACCTACTAGCTCTCTTAAGCCCAACTTTTAGTTCTTTAAATCAAACATGCTTTATACTTTCAAAACATTTAATACTTATCTTGTTCAGGGCATGTAATCACCGGGTATCGTTATACCCTGACTTACAAGTCAATCAAATCACATCATATCAATCTGTAGCCCTTTTCACTTATTATCATATTAGTGACCACCCTAACTTTTAAACATCAGATGAGGGAGAGTTATGCAATAAATCTTTCATTCAAAATCTTCATCAAAACATTCTCCTCCCAATTGCAGAATCAATAGGTGGTCACCTCATATTTGTAATTTCTTAAAATCCCAAAAAGTTGTTAATTTGACACAATGAATATTTATCATGTGAAACCATATACTCAATATGTCATAAACAGTACCAAACCATGATCATTTAACAAGCATTCACCCATTAGTTTTTCATTTAGAAAGTCCATGCCTTTAAACAACCCATAACCATCAAAATCGATAATATCCTAATAAATGAGGGAGTTTTGATCATTCATGCTCTCATTCAAACCTTACAAAACATACGAAATCAAATATACATAGTTATAGTTCAACTTCCATGACAAATGGTTCAAGACAACATATATTTTTAGCAAAATAATCCCATGATGCATATATTTCGAAAACAATATCGAACAATTCCTTAAGAAACATAATTGGGGATCTTTAATCTTGATAAAATATTTAAAATTATGCCCAAGGTTTTAGAGTAGTCCCACATACCTTAGATTATAAAATTTGAAAGATGGAACCCGAATCTTGATCCGCTTCTTGAGAATCTCGAATTGAAAGGATTAGATTCTTGATTTCTTGTTCTTGGAGAAAACCCTAATTTGATCTTGTTCTTGAGAGTGAAGAATTTGATATATTGTAAAGCTGGTAATAGTTGAGTAAATAACATTTAGGGTGTTATTTAATTCATGTGAGAGGTTTCTGGGAAGGGAAAGTACCAAAATACCCCGCTAAAAACATACTTTTTGCGCGATTCGGCGTCGACTGACACCTCTCTGGAAAACGGGCATAGCTTTTTACCCCGATATCGGATTAAGGCAAAATTGGTGGAGTTGGAAAGAGGACTCAAAGACCTTTCATTTTATATATAGTAGCCCCCCTAATTTTTTATATACAAAAATGTTATGGTCAATGGAATTTGACCTAAGTTTAGACGTTCACTAAAACTTAATCGATAGGAAAGTTTTCAACTCGTCTTTGAGTTAGGGGATTTTGTGATCTCAATTCATAGTCAAAGGTATTCAAACACTATAGGAATAATCATCACACATATATTAACAAAGAATCATTGGATTGGGGTCTATACGTGTAGAAAAAATGGTTCAAATTTTAGCCCAAAAGTGCGGGGTTTTACATTATCTCCCCCTTGGGATCATTCATCTTCGAATGATGAAAAGTAACTTGTTGAAGCTCTAAGGGTATGAAATAAGGAACGTAACCTCGTATTGAACGTTTTTCCTCAACAAAACATGCGAAGACATCAAAAGAGCTTCATGATAACCCTAGTGAAATGCGTAAGCACGAAGCATGAGGTAATGAAACTTTACATTGGGATGACGTTGCACATGAGTTCAATCATTACAACATAAGGCATAAGTTTATTTGGTGATAATAGGCCTGACTTACCTTGGTTCAATCATGAGATGGTTTTTCTTGGAAGATAGGATTTAAAAGCATTCTCCACCTCACAAGATACAACAAATGGACCTTAAACTTAGATACACTATTCATCTATGCCCCAACATTAATTAACATAATACATACCTTCCAACTTACAATTCACCCATCACATATCTGAACACAAGAGTTTGTGTCCCATCGTATAATACTTCTATGTTGAAGCCCAACTCGAAGGAAAGAGGTGCTAACTTAAACTATGAGACCATGTTCTCTCCACCACATTAAGAAATCACCTCACCTCATTACTATAATCCAACAACCTCAAGTCTTATTTCAAGGAATACTAACAACATGGAACATCGGTTTGGGTTTTCATCAATCACAATATTCAAGCCTATCATTACTGCCCCCACTTCATGGATTTTCCTTCTAAGATCAGTAAATTCAGTTAATCTCACATAGACTTTTGCCACATATCTCCTTTCTAACTATTTCACATGACAAATGTTTGTCTCCTTCTTCCCCCTTCCCCTTTAGCCTTAACTCAAGAAATCACATAAAAATTTTCACCTTCAAGAACATCTATGCCTCTACCTAACACATTACTACGCTTCCACAACCATCATCATACTGACATATGGAAGGTCATTAAGGGACCCGGGCATAGACATCATGAATGGAAGTAACACTTTTCAATTCATAACTTACACTTTTTGCACTACTCAAGGAGGGACATGCGATGAAGATGCGATTGAATAGGCACAAAGGGGTTTCATATATCAAGTGTTTGGATCATAAGTAAAGAGTCGTTTGGCATAAAGACAACATAACATGATTTCTTAGGACTGCGCATGGTGTGAAAACACGAGTGCACACGCCAAGAGTTGTATAACATAAGGGAGGAATTCATAAAGTCAATGATTGAGACAAAGATTAATACTTGAAGCTATTGCTTCTCATTTTCAGAGCTGAAATAGTCATAAGTTTGCACAACTTTATCGCTTTGGCTAAACCCGACATAGGGTGAATTGGTGACATATAGAAATAAATTTTCTTAGGACCAAGCATGCTGAGAGACGTAGGTTTTCATGGATAACGAACAACATAACATATGGTTTGAATACATGAAAGACTGGATTACTGAGAGACCTATTTTTTTCTAGTTTGGAGGTCAGATCATAAACATAAGTCCATAGATAACTCAAACCATAGGCATAGGCATGACTTGAACACATAACGTAATACATTAGCAGGATACTCTCCTAAATTGAAGTAGGAGGAACATTCTTGAATAGGAGTAGGTTCATCATGACTCTTCCCTAACTTGCCACAATGAGAAAATTCAGAAACTACCTTAACTTACCATCTCCCCCTTAGATCAAAGTCACAATCCTAGACTTGAGAACTTAACTTCTTATCAATCTATAATCGCAATTCTCAATATAATAGGGGGTATCGGTATACTCATGAACACAAACAGCCTTCAAGAATTTACATAAAGACACTAAATCATTTCTAGGACATCCCCTTTCAGGGACACTAATCATAATATCTTCTAACTCCCAAAGTCATCAACTTACGACTAACATTTTCATGGGCATAGATACCCACACTTCTAAACACTTAATACTCAATCTTCAACTCCTTAGAATACTCGCTTTACACCTCTAATCACAAAACTTACAACTTAACAAAATTTGCACAACTATTCCAAAGGCGCATATTGCCTACCTATTTTTACTCAAGTTCAACTTTAATGAACACTATACAACAACTCCTCAGACTTGTCCATACTACAAAATTAAAAAAACACAAGTTGGGTGCACATGACACTTATACCATACAACCTTATCTAAAAACATGCTATCTGGGGTTCAGCTTATTCTTATATGACTATCAATCTTATCATCTTAATGACTCAACCACAATTCATCATTTTTTTAACACTAGTCCTCAAGTATATATATATCACCATTTATCCACTTCTTTTTTCACAAATTACCCACCTAGGCCATTTCATACATCACATCAAGCCTACTAATTAATTCCCACAAATCATGCATCATCAATCTCGAGCTACTATTCTCACCACTACACTCCACATCTAAAGTCCAAGTTTGTTGTCTATCCTTAATTATATACCACCGGTAAAGCATGCCACATAATACACTAGTCGATCAAATTAGGAAATCAACCCAAATACTTCACTTCACTTAGCGACTACCTACAATCACAAGCCTGGCATAACCTTACTTTCACAACTCAAATTCCACTACATACCTTCTCACATGAAGTACTAGTTTACTACTACTAAATAAAAGACCATCAAAGGGGTAAAGTCACATGACAGGATTAGTCGATCTTAATCTTATAATATAACCCATTTCAATATTATCAACGTATTCTAATTCCCCACATCATACTTACCTACCTAATCATACATTTATAATACCTTCAAATTCCACATACAACAATGAGTGTATACTTATAACTTAATAGGTAATCTAACCGTTTCCATTCACAGCCTATAAGGGGTTTCTATAACCACCATAACTATTCACTCTGGGTTCTTTCCCTATTTTGAATAAATAAAAATCAAAGCCAAACACTTCCTCCATAGACTACCATACAATCTATAAATATTGATACTACACTAGTATATTACTATAAAATGGAGAATCATCCTTCGATCAACGGTTATCCAACTAAAACTATTTATTTATGCAAAAGTCATTGTCACTCTGACTTCTAACCTTATGACTTCGTATTACAAACTTCTTGGCCTAATCTTATTACCAATAGGTTATGACACTTTAACATATACTACTACTTGGGTGGAAATACAGTTCCAACATTTTTCTATACATCATTCCCCTTATGCATGGCATCTGGAACAAGAATTTTTAAAAGGGACTGGATATACTTAATACCTCAGGATGACAAGCACGATTTCATCAGGATCAAAGTTTACAGTAGAATCAATACACCTTGAAGCACTAACGTACTTCTCTCAAGTCCTTGCATAATTTTATCATCTTTTATGACTCAATCAGAAAAGGACCACATCATTTGGATTCTAAGCTTTTGTACCTGAATCACCTAAAAAATGAGACATATCTGAGAACATCAGAGTAAGAATCGGGATAACTTTACTTTCGTATGGGCGACACCATAACACAAACTAGAGTATGAAAGAGGAACATTCTGAATCCATAGAACGAACTAGAACATGAAAAAAAAAGAAATTCCTAAATGCCTTGTATCCTCCTACTTATAAGTGTGGCGCACTATACACCCATAAACAGGACTCTATCCGACGTGATTTCGCAGACATCCTGGGACCATGAACCGTGCTTTGATACTAAGTTTGTCACGACACAAATCGGGGCTCTGGTCGTGACGAGCATCCCGAATCATGAAGGCCCGAGCGCTCCTTTGTTAACATGGAATCATACACATGTTCATACAATCATAAAGAGAATGCTAAAATGGATTCATACAGAAACATGGTCAATAACATCATATGACTGAATAGTTAAAAGAAATCAATATCCTTCCACATCATCTAACATCTGTCTGTGAAATCTCTAGTACAACAAAACCAATCATCATAACTAAAAATAGGGACAAGGCCCCCAGTCGGACCCAAATCTAAAAAGAAACAACAATATCTAAAATAGGCCTTCCGAAATAAAGAAGGCTCACAAACTGCGAACTTCGAACAACTCAATCTACTAATTAGCTAGACCCTGGGACTGTGTCTCAGATCCTAAAATATAGGGGGTCAATACAGATGTACTGGTATGTAAAAAAACTGAAAATAACATGTCTTTATACAAAATAGATGAGAGCATATCGTAATAACAGTGAACATTATGTAAATAAAAATACATGGGTATATTTAATAATTTCAACGCAGTTCTTGAACACCTTGACTCACTCTTTGTTATTCTTCTAAGCTAGTTGGTATACCCTACAAATTTGAAATTCCATGGGCTATGTGGAACCCGCCCTTGACTCGGCGGCCGAGCCTCCAATCCAAGTAGCCGCCAGGATTTGAAGCTGGTGATACCCCCATGTGAGATGTCCTAATTATTTTACTAACCTCCTATGTAGGATAAAATATCATAAGAACCGCATCGACAACAACAGTTTCCAGCGATGAACCCTTACACTCAAACACCTTCTTCGGGTAACCTACTAGCTCTCTTAAACCCAACTGTTAATTCTTTAAAACAAACATGATTCATACTTTCAAAAAATGCAATACTTATCTTGTTAAGGGCATGTAATCATCGGGTATCATCATACTCTGACTTGCAAGTCAATCAAATCACATCATATCAATTTGTAGCCCTTTTCACTTATTATCATATTAGTGACCACCCTAACTTTTAAACATCAGATGAGGGAGAGTTATGCAATAAATCTTTCATTCAAAATCTTTATCAAAACATTCTCCTCCCAATTGCAGAATCAATAGTTGGTCACCTCATATTTGTAATTTCTTAAAATCCCAGAAAGTTGTTAATTTGACACAATAAACATTTATCATGTGAAACCATATACTCAACATGTCATAAACAGTACCAAACCATGATCATTTAACAAGGGCAAAACCCATACGCAGCCCCCTTAAGTACGCACCATTTTTCACTTAGGCACCTCAAGTGGACATTGTTTCATTTTGGCACCTCAAGTAGGTATAAAGTGTACCACTTTGGCATCTTTTGCTGAATCAACAAATTTATATTGTGTGCGTGTATTACACGCGCCTAATGATGTGGAAAGTGATAAATAATATGCCAACACGTGTTATTTTTCTAAAAAATAATTTTTAAATCATTAATTATTATTTTTTTCACAAAAAAATCAATAATCATCCCTTTCCCCAATAATTAATTTTAAATAAAAAATACTCAAATAATTAATTTTAAATAAAAAATACTCAAATAATTAATTTAAATAAAATATTACCCCCTCCCCCTAACCTACCCACCCCACCAACCTTCTTCTTCAAACACACCACCCACCCATCCACCCAACCCCCACCCCACCCACCCCATCAGTCCACTCACCTACCCCCACCCCTCCAGTTCACCCATCCCACCGCCCCTCCCACCCGCCACCCCACCTACCCCACCAGTCAATTTTTATCTTTTTTAATTGATTTTAATTTTTCTTCACGGATTTAGCTTTATTTTTTAATTTTTTTCATCAATTTTGCTTTGATTTTTAATTTTTCTTCACTGATTTTTCTTGTTTTTTATGCTTCGATTTTAATTTTTTTATTGATTTTATTTGAATTCAAATTTTCTTCACTGATTTAGCTTTATTTCTTAAGCATTCTTATTTCTTATAATTAAGCATTCTTATTTCTTGATTTAATCATTCTTGTTTTTTGATTTCTTTTTTCATAAAAGAAGTAAGATTCTTGATTTGATCATTTTAGCATAAGGATGTGTTAAGGAAAAAATGGTGGTAAGTTTATGGATTGAAGAAAGAAGAAGAAGAAGAAGGATAGAGAAGAAAAATAAAAATTACGAAAATGTCACTAAAAAATTACGAAAATGCCACCCAAACGCGCCTTCAATGCGTGTGTCACATGCACCTTGCCAACTCAGCATAAAGTGTCAAAGTGGCACACTTGAAGGCCACTTGAGGTACCAAAATGGAATAATATCCACTTGAGGTGCCTAAGTGAAAGATGATGCGTACTTGAGGGACTTGCGTATGTATTCTGCATTCACCCATTAGTTTTTCATTTAGAAAGTCCATGCCTTTAAACAACCCATAACCATCAAAATCAACAATATCCCAATAAAAAAGGGATTTGATCATTCATGCTCTCATTCAAACCTTACAAAACATACGAAATCAAATATACATAGTTATAGTTCAACTTCCATGAAAAATGGTTCAAGACAACATATATTTTCAGCAAAATAATCCCATGATGCATATATTTTGAAAACAATATCGAACAATTCATTAAGAAACATAATTGGGGATCTTTAATCTTGATAAAATATTTAAACTTATGCCCAAGGTTTTTAGAGTAGTCCCACATATCTTAGATTATAAAATTTAGAAGATTGAACATGGATCTTGATTCGATTCTTGAGAATCTTGAATTGAAAGGATTAGATTCTTGATTTTTTGTTCTTGGAGGAAACCCTAATTTGATCTTGTTCTTGAGAGTAAAGAATTTGATATATTGTAAAACTGATAATAGTTGAGTAAATAACATTTAGGGTGTTATTTAATTCGTGTGAGAGGATTTTGGGAAGGAAAAGTACCAAAATACCCTGCTAAAAATGTACTTTTTGCACGATTCGGCCTCAACTGACACCTCTCTGGAAAACGGGCATAACTTTTTACTCTGATATCAGATTAAGGAAAAATCGGTGGCGTTGGAAAGAGGACTCAAATACCTTTCATTTGATACATAGTATCCTCCCATAATTTTTAATATACAAAATGTTATGGTCGATGGAAGTTGATCTAAGTTTAGATGTTCACTAAAACTTAATCGATAGGAAAGTTTTCAACTAGTCTTTGAGTTAGGGGATTTTGGGATCTCAATTCATAGTCAAAGGTATTCAAACACTATAGGATTGATCATCACACATATATTAACAATGATTCATTGGGTTTGCATCTATATATGTAGAAAAGACAGTTTTAAATTTAGCCCGAAAGTGCGGAGTGTTACACTCAAGCTAGTAAAACTAGTTTTTTGGGATGAACTCTAAATTACTCAATTAAGAACAAACTTGTTTGAAAAATACTTTGGATATTGTAATCACACACTTGGACACTTAAATGCTTATTTATATCAATATAAACACGTTAATCACACAAGTTGTTTCAAAACAAGGAGAAATAAGCTCGAATAATGATACCAAAGTGTATAAAATCACCTCAGATCATGCATGAATTCTAACCCAACACCAGAAATATCACAAAAGATAGTAAAGACCACACTCTTCTTGGACAAAATCAATATAGGAGCTGAGGTCAATAAATCCTTAAGCTTTTGGAAGATCACCTCACAAGCATTAGATCATTGAAAAGAAATCATCTTCTGAGTAAACTTGGTCAAAAGAGCTACAATATATGAAAACCCCTTGCCAAAGCTTCGATAGTAGCATGCTAAACCAATAAAACTTTGAATCTAGATAGGATAAGTTTGTATAGCCGATCACGAACCACGGTAATCTTGTATAAATCGATCATGGTACCATCCTTGATCACAACATGACCCAAGTAAAGATAGACTCCAGCCAAAAATTGCACTTGGAGAACTTAGCATAAAACTTCTCATATCTTAGCCTCTAAAGTACAATCTACAAATGTTCCTCATGGTCAGCCTCACTCATGGAGTAAACCAAGATATCATCTATAAACACAATGATAAAGAGTTGAGATACGATCAAAATACTTAATTCATTAACTCCATGAACACGACTAGGGCATTAGTTAATCTGAAGGATATGACCAATGATCTTGGGTGTATTTATATGCCTAGCATCATAGCTTACCCATATTTTATCTAAGTTTGGAGAACAAAGTGCCTAGTTTCTTATGTTTTTACTCTACTTCTATGTAATTGAGCGAACCGATGTGATTAGCATGATATCAGGTATTAATGAGGTAGATGGAGATATAATGGGACTATGGAATGCAGATGGCATATGACACAAGAGAAAAGTAGCTTGTTGGACCAAATGTGGCACCTAGAAACTATGTCCAAGACTAATTTGTCATTTATAATTAGTTCAGGGACTTAGAAGGCAAATATGAGAGAAAGATTATTAAAAAGACTTGATGCTGAATTTTTACCATTATTGAATATTATGAATTAGTTTTTGAAGAGGAGAAGGGAGGCTTAGCTTGGGAAAGAGAGAAAAACATTTTTTTCTCTTATTTTCACTATTCGCACACCAAGATCATCTTCTAGTTTTTTGTATGATGAATATTTCTATTGTGATTCCCATTTTATTCATGAGTAGCTAAGTTTATTAGTTAGGATTATGGAAGCCTTGTAGCATACAATCTATTACTTTGGATTTTGAATTCATTATGTATTCATTTGTTTACATCATACTCTCTTCATTTATCTTGAATTCTCATGGTTTCAAACATAAAGGATGTGCCTTAAAACATAGCTTGTTCGAGAGAAAGGTTGTTGTCCAAAAAAGAGTGTAGTGATAAGAAAATAGGATTTCCAACCCCTATTTCATATGTTAATGCCTTAACAGGATTAACTACTTGAACATTTCGTATTTTTTTTGTAAACACTTTTGATTCGAGAGAACTAAAGTGAATTAGTCCTTGATTGTTGAGAAAAACTAGGATTATGTTATTAAAAGCAATACATTTCTCTGTAAGCACGATGCATGTATGGATTTGTAAAGCCCATAGTTATAAAGTATTGAAAATTACAAGACATAACCCTTGCTTGCTATTTCTCTGAATTTGAATACTACTACACATATTTTATCTTATTAAACTGAAACCATTAATTTGTGAACTAAATCAAATCACCCCTTTTGTTTTATGAAAATGAATGATTAAAAGTCAACTAATCTGCATACAACTTAATTAGAACCATATTCCCTGTGGGATTCGACCCCAACCTAGTTGGGTTCTATATTTGATAGCAACCTCTTACTCTCTCTCATAAGAGAGGTGTAATTTGGGCGTATCAAATTTTAGCGCTGTTGTCGGAAAATATGATTGTCAATTGAGTTTATGTGTGTTAATTGACTGTTAGTCAAGTTTCCTTATTTTACATTTATTTGTTGTTTTTATTCGTTACAGGCTCATTGTTGTTTATGCCATGAACCAGAAGTTTAGGAGAACCATTATTACCCTTCAATCCTGAACCTCATCTCATTGAAAGAATGGCTAACCAAAAGGAAGCTGAAAGATTAGCCGCTTTGGTTAATGCTCAATTAAATCAACAGAATGCAGATAACCCAGGTCGTGTACCTAATCTAGATAAAAAGGACCTAGGAGATGATGATTTAATTGACCCGACTAATAGGAGGCGTGCAACGGGAGTAGTTGCACCTATAAATTGAAATCATCCATTCAGAGGAAGACTAGACTGCCAAGTTGTGCAGTTTGATATTAATAACAATGAGGATGATATATATGGAACTAGAGATACAGGGGAAATCATTCTACCACCACTAGCTTCTGGGGTAAAATTCAATATCACCAGTACTATGATCCAGCTACTGAATTTGAAAGGACTTTTTGGTGGATTACCTGGTGATGATCCAAATATATATTTGGTGAATTTTATCAATATTTTTAAGTCATTTGATAATCCTGGAGAGGGACAAAATGCTATTCGTTTGAGATTGTTCCCACTGTCTCTATCTGGAGAGACAACTATGTGGTTGAATGGGCTGACTCCTTATTCTATAACAAACTTGAGGCAATTGAAAGGAGATTTCCTAGAAAGGTTCTTTCTGCCCTCCAGAATGTTACAGTTAAGGGATGAGATCAGCAACTTTAGGCAATTGTCTAATGAAACTTTGCATTAGACTTGGGCGAGGTTTAAAACGAAGTTGACTCAATGCCCAAACAATAAGATGACTGATGAACACTTGATGGAAATATTATATAGAGCTTTGAACTCACTTACAAAGCCAATAATGGATAATACTACAGGAGGAGCTTTTATGGAGCTCACCTTTACTGAGGCTACAGACATGTTAGAAAGAATGACTAAGACAAGTAGAGCTTGGCATACCAGAGATTCTGTAGTATCAATCAATGCTGGGTCTAATGTAATATCAACTGAGAAACGTAGGAGAAAAGAAGTGCGTGATCAAGATATGGCTCGTATGAAAACCCAAATGGATCTGCTCACAAAATATTTGCTATCAGGGAATGTAGAAAAGGTAAAAGTTGTGGGGTCCTACGGTAAGGGAGCTGAATCAAACACCGAGGAAGAGGCTAACTACTTGTATAACCAGGGGGTTTCTGGATCGGTGGTCAAGGAAACCAAGGTTGGAACCATCAAGGAGATTGGAAGCATAAAAGTGACAGGAGTGGACTGTATGTACCTCCTGGAAGCCGTGATAATGCTGCCACCAGTTTAGGCAAAATGTCCATGAAGGACATGATGGAGAAAATATTAAAGGGAGTTAAGGCGACCAATTTTAGGGTGACTACTATGAAGAGTGACATATCTTTCATGAGTCAACTAGTAAATTTGCACTCAATCGCTATTAAACAATTGGAGCAGCAGATGAGCCAATTATCCAAAGTATTCAACCAAAGATAGAATGGGACTCTACCAGGTGATACAGTTCAGAATCTGAGGATTGATGGATTATGTATGTCCATTACTACTAGGAGTGGTAAGATATTATCTAGTCCAGGATTGGGAGATTCTCTCATACTGATGCATTCAAAATGGATTAGGAGATGGTTGATGAATCTTTAGTGGTGCCTGTGGAGTGGGGAGGTTTCAAGAAAAAGAGTGCGGAAGTGGAACAACCACCTAAGCCGAAGCATATTAGTGATATGGAGCAAGGCATAAGAAAGGAGGTAAAATTTGCTCCAGCTGAAATCCCAAGGCCACCACCCCCATTTCCACAGCGATTAAAGAATAAAGAAGATGAAGGGAAGTTTAACAAATTCATGGCTACGTTAAATAAATTGACAGTGAACGTGCCTTTAGTTGAAGCACTGGAACAAATGCCTGGATATTCTAAGTTTATGAAAGATCTTGTGCCAAAGAAAGGAGTGGTAAGCTATGATCCAGTGGATAATCTCCATCATTATAGTGCTATTTCTATAAGGTCACTGGTGCAGAAGAAGGCAGACCCAGGAGCATTCACCATCCCTTGTACGATTGGGTCTCTGGATTTTGCTAAGGCCTTATGTGATCTGGGAGCTAACATCAATCTGATGCTGCTAGCTGTTTATAAGAAGTTGGGTTTGGGAGACCCCACACCCGCAAACATGAAACTTGTAATGGTGGATAGATCAGTGAAAATACCGGTTGGGATTCTACATGATGTACTTGCAAAGGTGGCCAATTTATATTTCCTGCTGGCTTTGTAATTCTTGATTGCGAAGTGGACTTTAAAGTACCCATAATTTTGGGTAGGACATTCTTAGCAACTGGGAGAGTGTTAGTTAACATGGAGTTGAATGAGCTAAAATTTAGGCTCAATAAGAAAGAGGCTTGTTTTGAAGTATGTAAATCCATGAAATAACAAAAGGAGATAAATGTCTTTTCAATTGTTGTTGTACTCTACAAAGATGAGTGAGATATACCATTTAAGGATAGGCATGATGTGGAGACCATAGCTGGTTTAGTTGAACTTGCAATCAAGGATGTGAGTGACTTCAAAGTGGCTCGACTTGGAATAAAGCATTTTCTTGATCCAACAAATATGGTACAAATGGTATCATCAATGTATCTTGATGAAGTCTGAGTAGTCAATATAATCAAGTTGTGTAACGATGTTAAATCAGGCGCTGCATGGGAGGGAACCCATGATCTTATTCTCATTTTATCATGTTAAATAAAAATGCAAAAATAAGAGTCGAGCCATGACCAAAACTATGGCGCTTGGTGGAAGGCGACCCATCCTTCTAATCATTTTTAGTTGTTTTTTAGTAAGTGTAGATGCATGAAGTACTAAGAAGGTGATTTCTACCAAATTTGGTTTGGAATTGAGCCATATCAATTGTGGTAAGTTAGGAGTAACAGTGACATTACAGGTAAGTTGGAGTGGTCAAATGTTAAGGCTCGAGTCATGACTCATGTTAGAGTTGTAACCCAAATTATGTTAATTTTCCCCCCAAAGTTTTGCGGTGTGACCTTATTTTGTGATTTTCAAAGAGTTCTGTAATGGTAGCCAGAGCCCACCACTGACCTCGATGGGGGTGCGGGGGTTAAGCCCCTGTGGTACGGACCTTTTTCAATGCTTTATATGAATAATCGGGTGCATGGCATCCAAGTTTAAGTGTACTATAGGGTGTGTGGTGTCCAAGTTTACATATACCATGGCAAAGGTGTCACCTAAGACATAGCCTAAGCCCACTGCCTCAAGTAGGCTTTACCATGTAAGGCGCACACCTTAACTTGTGAAACACCTTATGCGGGGCACACCTTAATGTTCACAATAGCTTGTGCATTGCACACCCAACCGCACACCCTCACTATTTTACTTGTGCGATAACATAAGCAGTGCACACTTAAACTTATGTGATAACATATGCGCCGCACACTTACCTTTGTGCGATAACATGTGCATCGCACACTATACCGCATAGGCTCACTTTTTCACATGTGCAATGACCAATACGGTGCACACTTAAACTTGTGCGATAACTTGTGCGCCACACTCCCTTCCAATTTTAACATATATCCGTCTTTGAATTGGGTCAACCTAACCCAGATTTCATTATTTCAATAGAATATACACCCTAAATTCCCAAATTCATCCTTATTTCACCCCCAATCCATACAAGATTTATCCCTCACCATTCTCTTTGTCCTTCAAGATTACTCTTTCCTTAACAATCTCAAGAATTTCCCCCTTTTTCTCCTCAATCTTCCATCATCAAGGTAAGTTTTACTTTCTTAACCCTTAGATATTGTGACCTTTTGTTATAGTTAATTGATTTCTTGAGGATTATGAATTAAATTCTTGCCATGTCTCTGTCAAAGAAGGATTTTGAACATCTTGGGAAGATAAGCACCATTGTTGTAGTACTTAAGTTTGTACATGTGAGTGAATTGTTCACAACCAATATGGTAGTTGTGTAACCATTAGTTTCCATCTTATTGTGTTGAACATAATGTTGAGAAAATCATGTGAAAGTGATGATGTTATGTATATCTTTATATGGTTGAAGTCGTAGGGTATGATTTTGTTCAAAAAGTACTTCATTGAAATAGAATTGGGGAAATTGAAGTGAGTGAATTATATTGCGACTAATGTTGGTGCACCATATCAAAGTGTATGTTGGAGAAGTTTGAGTACCTAACAATAACACTTAATTAGTTTATACTAACAAATTAAGTGTGGGGTGGTGACTTCACCACCTTCATCTTAATTATAGTTAGTTTCATTATGTGTGGCTGACATGGGTGATATGATGAATACAGGAAAAATGGCTCCGATGATGATCACCATGCAGGTGCCATGACTCCTAATGTGGATGAAGAGTACTACTATCCAGGTTCTTTAGCTTGTTATTTGTACTGGGGACAGTGCCTATATTAAGTGTGGGGTGGCTGGTTACTTTATTGCTTGTTTTGTAAGAAATTAGTACCTTTTTCTTAGTATACTTCTGTGATAGGATTAGTTATTTTGTTTATTTTGTTTCTTGTTAGATGCTTGTTTGATTTAGTCATAATTAGGTATTTTTCTCGATGATGGATGGATGACGACTGTCTTAAGAGAAAATTAATCATTTGTTGCATGTAAATGTTCTTGTGGATCACATAACATTATAACATAAGTATGTGATGGATCATTATATTTGAAACACCTAGGCTCTAGTTGTGACTCTTGTTGTGATTGTTGGTTTTATTTGAATTCATTTAATTATTGGGTCGATAATCTATAATGCTCCAAATTGAGTTGACAATGTGCCATGAGTTTGTAAGACTATTGTATATTCCTTATTGGAACAGATGCTAGTACTTTCCTGGTGTGTGTGCAAAGCAAAATAAAGATTGTGAGTTTAGGAGATGATTTAGGCATTTCTTTGAAAACCATTGTTCATGCCTTCTTTTGACCTACCTTTGCACATTATCTTAACTAGCCCTGTTGAACCTTTAGCTTGTTCTTTTGTTAGACTCATTTATAGACTAATCCGTTCTTTAATAGACCGTAATTTGATCCAAAAGCTCCTAAGCGCTTTAATGTAAAATCAATTTGAGTTAGGAGTTTGACAATAAGAGGAAAAAAGTGAAATTGATACCCCAAAGTCTAGCTATTGGCGTGTGAAATTGATGTGGTTGGGAGTAGCAAAAATTGTTGAAAAAGTTCCAAATTTTATCCCAGACATGTTACAATGAACCTGTTTTGGCCCAGGTCCTTCTTGGACATTATGCACCTCAACTAAGGTAAATCACTTAAGTTGAGGGAGGCTATCATAGGGGTGTGTAAGGTGAAATGGGTGCAAAAAAAAAATATTTGAAAGAGTTGCATACTCCCACCATAGTGTTGTTAATTGAGTTTAATAGGATGGGGTAAAAATAAAATATATGGATAGATGAAAGTAGTGTAAATTGGTTGTTAGAAATTGATATTAGTTGCATAATGTAGTATATTAAAGCTCTTAAAGAAGATAGTCACTATTTCTGGCCAAAATAGTTCCTACCCATCCTTTAGCCTGCATTACAACCCGTAAAAGACCTATTTGATCCTAATCTTAGCATTCTGATATTAGTGGAGCATTACACTAAGGGAAAGCATATAGTCATCAGTTGTAATTTGTGAATTCTTTGTGAGAGTGAGCGCAACTTGATTGTTGTACCCATTTTGTTAGAAATTGCATGATTGTGACTGATTATGGGTAACTTTCTTGTTGTGATGGCACATGGTTGATGAAGGTTGGGTAATTTATATGATTTCTTTTCTTAAATGGTATGCATGAATTTTCCAACTTAATGAGTCTATTCTTGAGGGTAGGTTGTCTCTAGTAATGATCCATGAATTTACTTCTTGTTCATAATTGTTGTGTGAGCCTATTTGAGCATCTTGTTTTTCCTTTGTGGGTGCTAAAACTTGTGTAGGATGCATAAATGGATATGTTGTTCAAGAAAGAACAAAGCATTAAGTGTGGGGTGGTGATCTTGGGTGTATTTATATGCCTAAGAATCACATCTTACCCATATTTTAGCTAAGTTTGGAGAACAAAGTGCCTAGTTTCTTATGTTTTTACTCTACTTCTATGTAATTGAGCTAACCGATATGATTAGCATGATTTCAGGTATTAATAAGGTAGATGAAGACATAATGGGACTATGGAATGCAGATGGCATATGACACAAGAGAAAAGTAGCTTGTTGGACCAAATGTGGTGCCTAGAAACTATGTCCACGACTAATTTTTCATTTATAATTAGTTCAGGGACTTAGAAGAAAAATATGAGAGAAAGATTATTAAAAAGACTTGATGCTGATTTTTTACCATTATTGAATATTCTGAATTAGTTTTTGAAGAGGAGAAGGGCGGCTTAGCTTGGGAAAGAGAGAAAAAAAAAATTTCTCTTATTTTCACTATTCGCACACCAAGATCATCTTCTAGTTTTTGGTATGATGAATATTTCTATTGTGATTCCCGTTTTATTCATGAGTAGCTAAGATTATTAGTTAGGGTTATGGAAGCCTTGTAGCATACAATCTATTACTTTGGGTTTTGAATTCATTATGCATTGATTTGTTTACATCATACTCTCTTCATTTATCTTGAATTCTCGTGGTTGCAAACATAGAGGATGTGCCTTAAAACACAATGTAATACCCCAAACATTTCTTAAGCTTAATTTCGCCTCGAGAAGGTTAAGGAATGACTTCCTAAGTGAGTATCATTTAAACTATATAGAATTTCCCTAATTTTGACTTTTTATCATATGGAAAATTTAATTAGCTTTCTAACGATATAAGATTAGCCCAAATTCAATAACCGGGTAAGAAGTTATGGCTAATTTAAGTACTAGTCATAAAACAACATCATTTTAGTGCTTGGCGCATCGCGAAGAGGGTCTATCTGACAATTGTCAATTTCCAGTGGAACTCCACGATAGCTGCGCGTCGCGCTAAAGTTCCAGGTTCCAACGAGTGGGACAACGCGATAGCACCACATCGCGGTGACCCCCAGAATCCCATTTTCAAATTCCAGTGAGCCATCGCGATAGTGGCGCATCGCGGTGGCCCATAAAATTGGGTTTTCCAGTTTAATTTTTCAAGCTTCGTACAGAAGTTAAAAAGGGCACTTTGGACTTTTTCCAAGCCCCTTAAATCGTCCAAACACCTAATCCAAGGTCATTCCAAGAATCATATACGACTTTTCTCAAAAATTCTCTCAAATTAAAAACCCTAAGTATCCAAACCCAATTCTAAGAATCTCCTAAGTTCACCATTGATTCTTTAAATTAATTCAAGAATTGGATTCCTCAAACCAAGAGAATCAAGAATATCCATTCAAGTATACAAATAGAGTCCCAAGGGCTAGAGTTCATCCAAAACTCCTAATTCAAGGTATGTGGGGTTTGAACAAGAACACTTCTTTCGTTCTTGTGCCCAAAGAATTGATTTTTATAAATGAATTTTATGTTTTTGCAGGTAGGTTAGTACCCAAATTATATTATTTTGGAGAATATGAATTTATAAGTTGTTCAAGCTTTGAATTGCATGATTATTTTGCTTATTTATGATTTGAATTGATAATTCATGCTATAAATTGCATATTTCTATATTGATGTGATATTTTCAAGGATTTCCAAGATTGGTTCATGAATTAAGCTTTATTGTGAAATTATGACCATTTAAGAATATAGATGCCTTATGTCTAAGAATGAATTGTTGATTCTTTCTAAAGTGTTTCAAGAAGTGTATTTATATTTCCATGCTAATAAAGTTTTAAATCCTATTGGTGATAGTCTACCAAATTTTCAAGAAAAGAGTTGATTTTAATCCTAAGCTAAGAAAGAAAATCCATACCATTTGATTTAAGCTAAAGGGAAGCATAGTTGGTTTCCATTGCATATTTCTGAGTTGTTTAAGGTGGATTTTTCTTAAAAGTTCTGATCTTAAGTAAGGAAGTAGTATTTAGCACCGAGTTGGTGTTGATTCCATGGTCTCATGCCCCAGAACTACGAGCCACCGTAGGCTTTGATTTACCTTAAGTGGGTTAAGCTAGTGATCACTAAAAGTAAAAGGTTCTACTCCGATTACAAGGATAGAACAACTCTCCCCAATGTGGGTAAGACGTTGGAATCCATGTAGCTCACATGGTTTATGTCGGTTAGAAGAAACTCCCAAGTTTCCTAGTCTCAAGTCTTAAAGTTATTAAGGTTTTAAGTCCTTGAGTTTCAAAGAAGTTCTTTGTTTTCAAAAGACTAAAGTGCATGTTCTAAAATTTGTTGTTTTATGAGTTCAACTAGTTTACAAGCTTGAGATCAAAGAAAGAATACAGATTTAGAATAAAGTGCAATGGCTCAGGTGAATTTTACTACATATTTCATTATTCATGATTTATGAGAGTTTTATTCAAGCTATGTTAGTCATCTACAAAACCATGTATGTTTTCCATAAAGATTTATTGTATTGATATTTCATTGCATACACCCCCATATACTCAGTACATTCTCAAGTGTTGATCCACATATACATTTGTGTGCTACATTGTCTCATAATATAGGTTCAGGTGCTCAGTCCCAGCAGCGTCACTGATCCCGAGTACCTTTATCTATACTTCCACTATGGTGAGTCCTCATGGTTCGAAGATCTATCTCCAGGAACTTCAGTATTTTTAGTAGTTGTTCTACTGCTTTTAGTTCAGTTCGAGTCAGTTGGGGATCTGTCCCAATGGCTCTTTAGTTTTTTGAGTTGTAGAGGCTTTGTCAGACTAGATGGTCAGTATATTTAGATTTACAGTATATTGTTACTTTTAAAGTACTCATTCGTATTTCAGTTAGACATGATATGACATGATTCCTTATTTTGCTCTCATTATCTTTAAGTAAGCTTTATACTAAGTAGCAGGCTCAAAAGGTTAGCTTGAGGCTACTTGTATCCTTAAGCACCGTATGATGCTCCGGGATAGAATTTTGGGGTGTTACAAACTTGGTATTAGAGCCTAAGGTTTAAGGAGTCCTAGGGAGTCTGACAAGCCACGTTAAGTAGAGTCTTGATCATTGGTGTGTAGCGCGATACATCTATGAGCGAGAGGCTACAAAACGTTTTAGAAAAAAATTGTTTCTTTCTTTCAGATCCTATCGTGTCTATAGTTGTGTCTCCCAGCTATTGATTCGTGCTCTGTTATTTCAGAAAATACCTCCCCAAAGAGCGAATGACCATAAAAAAAAATAACAAGCAACCCCTACCTGTTGATCCCTTAAATGAGACAGTGTCTCATGCTGAGTTTCGGGCAGCCTTTCAGGCGTTAGCCCAAGCAGTTATTGCAAATTTTTAGGCGAATAACCAGGTTGTAGTTTTGCCTAAGTAATGAGGTGATTATCCACTGTTAGAATTTGTGATTTCATGAGGATGAACCCTCCAGAGTTCTATGGGTCGAAGGAAGGTGAGGACCCATAGTTGTATCTCGAGGAGGTAAGGAAGATCACCCAAGTGATGCATGTCTCGGAGGAAGAAAGTTTTGAGCTGACGTCTTATAGGTTGAAGGACATTGCTTATGACTGGGTTGTTTCATGGAAGAAGAATAGAGGGAAAGATGATGCTCCCATTACTTGGAAGGTGTTCCAAGATGCATTCTTAGACAAGTTCTTCCCACTAGAGATGAAGGAAGCAAAGATAGAGGAATTCATAAACTTAAGGCAGGGCTCCATGACTATTAAGGAGAACTTCTTGAAGTTCAACTAGTTAGCCAAATATGCTCCTGATTTGATTTCTGACACCCAAGCTAGTATGAGTAAGTTCGTAACTAGAGTATCTGGACTAGTGTTGAAAGAGTGTAGGACTACTATGCTCAACAGGGATATGAATCTTGCTAGGCTGATGATTCATGCCCAGCAAATAGAGGCAGACAAGATAAGTGAAAGAGATAGAGTGAGGGGAAAAAAGGATCTAGATATGAGCAATATGAGTATGGTCAGGCTAGGTACTATGGAGGGAACCTTCCACAGTTTCAGAACCGTTCGTCCATGCTAGCACCTTTATCATCTAGTGCTCCCGCCAGTGTTTGGCCGAACAGAGGGGTTGTTTTGGTTGTGGTAAGTTGGGCCACATACTTAGAGAGTGTCTGCATGCCAGGCAGGGGAACAGAGATGTGCGACCTCAGAATTAGGATAATAGTTCCCCAACTCCTTTAGCCTATCCAGCTCCTCTTCAGGGCGCTTCTTCCAATACTGCTGGCGGTCAGCGCCAAAATAGGTTCTATGCCTTACCATCCCGTCAGGAGCAGGAGGTTTTTCCCGACGTTGTTACTAGTATGCTCCGCATTTTCACTTTGATGTATATGTGTTGTTGGACCCCAGGTCAAGTTTCTCTTATGTGACCCCACTTGTAGCTGTGAGTTTTGAAATAAGTCCCGAAAAGATTCCTGAGCCTTTCCTAGTTTCTACTCTAGTGGGGGTGTCAGTTGTTGCTAAACAAGTGTATAAAAAATGTCCCATTACTATTCTTCATAGATCCATACTTGCTGATTTGATAGAGTTGGACATGGTGGATTTTGACCTTATTCTAGGTATGGATTGGCTTTATTCCTGCTACGCGTCTATAGACTGTCGTACCCATGTGGTTAAGTTTCAATTTTTGAATGAGCCAGTCTTCGAGTGGTCCGGGAGTTCAGTATCTCCCAAGATTCATTTTATATCCTATATCAAAGCTAGAAAGCTAATATCTAAAGGTTGTATTTATCATTTAGTTCGAGTTAAGGACACTAGGTCCAAGGCTCCAACCATTTAGTCAGCCAACATTGTTAATGAGTTCCCTGATGTTTTTTTTAAGATCTCCTAGGGGTACCTCCCGATTGAGAGATAGAATTCAGGATTGACCTTCTTCTCGATACTCAGTCTATTTCTATTCCTCCCTACCGTATGACCTGTAAAACTTAAGGAGTTGAAAGAGCAAATTAAAGATCTTTTAGACAAAGGTTTTATAAGGCCCAGTGTGTCACCTTGGGGCGCATCTGTTCTATTTGTGCAAAAGAAAGATGGTTCTTTGCATATCTGTATTGACTATCATTAGCTTAATAAGGTCACAGTCAAGAATAAGTATCCTCTTTCGAGAATTGATGACATGTTTGATTAGTTGCAAGGTGCGAGTTATTTCTCGAAGATAGACCTTAGATCTGGCTATCATCAACTTAAAGTAAGGGAGTGTGATATCCCAAAGACAGCCTTCCGAACCCGTTATGGTCACTTTGAGTTTCTAGTAATGTCTTTCGGGCTAACCAATGCTCCAACGGCTTTCATGGACCTCATGAATCGAGTGTTCAAGAAATATCTTGATATGTTTGTCATAGTGTTCATAAATGATATACTTGTTTACTCCCGTACTGAGAATGACCATGCGAATCATCTTAGAATTGTTTTGCAAACTCTTAGAGATCATCAATTTTTTGCCAAATTCAGCAAGTGTGAATTTTGGCTAAGATTAGTAGCCCTTATGGGTTATATCATTTCAACCGAAGGCATTAGAGTTGATCCCCAAAAAATAGAAGCTGTAAGAAATTAGTCCAGACCTATCTCTCCGTCAGGCATTAGGAGTTTCTTGGGTCTAGCTGGCTACTACCGCCATTTTGTTGAAGGTTTTCCTTCTATTGCATCCCCCATGACCCGGTTGACCCAAAAGAAAGTTAAGTTCCTTTGGTCAGATTCTTGTGAGAAGAGTTTTCAAGAGTTGAAGACTCGACTCACCTCAACCCCTATCTTGACTTTGCCTGATGGTACGGATGATTTTTTGGTATATTGTGATGCCTCTAGAGTTGGTTTGGGTCGTGTGTTGATGCAGAGAGGTAAGCTAATAGCCTATGCCTCTAGACAGGTGAAGCCACATGAAAAGAACTACCCAACCTATGATCTTGAATTTGGTGTTGTTGTTTTTGCTTTGAAAATCTGGAGACACTATCTATATGGTGTTCATATTGATTTGCTAATGGACCATAAAATCTTGCAGTATGTGTTTTCTCAGAGGGAGTTGAATCTTCGCCAGAAGAGATGGTTAGAGTTGCTAAAAAATTATGATATGAGCGTGTTGTACTTTCCGGGCAAGGCCAATATAGTGGCATATGCCCTTAACAGGTTATCTATGGGCAGTGTGACTCATGTAGAGAAGGGTAAGAAAGATTTAGCTCATGATGTGCATTGTTTGGCTAGATTGGGTGTTAGGTTACTTGATTCTGCTGAGGGGAGTATTATGGTGCATAGTAGTTCCGAATCCTTTTTAGTTTCGGAAGTGAAGGAGAAGCAAGACTTAGATACTAGTTTGGTCAGACTGAAGGAGTCAGTTAAGGACCAAAAAGTAGAGGTTTTCTCCCAAGGGGGAGATGGGGTATTGAGAATGCAGGGTAGATTGTACATTCCTTGTGTTGATAATCTGAGGTAGAGAATTATGACTGAAGCACATGGAACGCGGTATTCTATTTATCCCGGTGCTACCAAGATGTACTGCGACTTGCGGGAAATCTATTGGTGGAGTCGTATGAAGAAGAATATAGCTGAGTTCGTAGCTAAGTGTGCAACTTGCCAACAGGTCAAGGTAGAGCACTAGAGACCTGGTGGTGTGATGCAAGAATTTGGTATACCCACTTGGAAGTGGGAAGAAATGAATATGTATTTTGTGACTGGTTTACTTCTTTCCCGGTGTCACCATGATTCTATTTGGGTTGTTGTAGACAGGCTGACTAAGTCAGCGTATTTCTTGCCCGTACATACATCCTATACAGCTGAGGATTATGCTAGATTGTATATTCGGGAGTTGGTCAGGTTACATGAATTTTCCTTGTCTATCATCTCAGATAGGGGTACTCAGTTTACTTCTCAGTTTTGGAGGGAATTCCAGAAGGGTCTTGGTACCCAAGTTCATTTGAGTTCCGTTTTTCATCCGCAGACAGATGGTCAGGCTGAGAGGACCATCCAAACTTTGGTGGATATGTTGAGAGCATGAGATCTTAACTTCAAAGGTAGTTGGGATGAGTATTTACCATTGATTGAGTTTGCATATAACAATAGTTACCATGCTAGTATCAAGATGGAACCATTTGAGACTTTGTATGGTAGAAGATGTAGATCACCCATAGGTTGGTTTGAAGTGGGTGAGTCTACTTTGATTGGACCTGATGTAGCGTTTGAGGCTATGGATAAGGTAAAGTTGATTAGAGAAAGGTTGAAGATAGCCCAGAGTCGTCAGAAGTCATATGCAGATGTGAGAAGAAGAGAGCTTGAGTTTAAAGTTAATGACTTGAAGTATCTGAAAATCTCACCTATGAAAGGGGTGAAAAGGTTTGGCAAGAAGGGGAAGCTTAGTCCCTGGTATGTTGGCCTCTATAGAATCCTAAGTCGGGTGGAGAGAGTAGCCTATGAGCTTGAGTTTCCTGCAGAGTTGTCAGCTGTGCATCCTATCTTTCAAGTCTCCATGCTTAAGAAGCACATTGGTGATTCCGTTGTTGTGGATCCTTCAGAGAGCCCAGATATCCCGACCAGCCTTTCGTTTGAAAAGATTCTAGTTGAGATTCTAGACTACCAGATCCGTAGACTGAGGAACAAAGAGGTTCCCTTGGTCAAAGTGTTGTGGCGAAACCAGTCAGTTGAGGGCACTACTTGGGAAATCGAGTCAGATATGAGATCCAAGTACCCACACCTATTCTCCGCAAGTTCATATCAAGCCAAAGGTACCTTTCCTTCTTAATTCAGTCCCTTTCTAATGAAAGATTCAGTTATATAGCTATTCTCAATGTAAGTTCATGCATTCTCCGAAGTATTCAAGAGTTTAGAAAGATATAGATTAAGTTTAGCCATTTGTTTCAGTTGTGTATCCTCAGTTTTCTCTATATTCTTAGCTTAACTAACATTCAAGGACGAATGTTCCCAAGAGAGAGATATTGTAATACCCCGAACTTTTCTTAAGCTTAATTTCACCTCGAGAAGGTTAAGGAATGACTTCCTAAGTGAGTATCATTTAAACTATATAGAATTTCCCTAATTTTGACTTTTTATCACGTGGGACATTTAATTAGCTTTCCAATGATATAAGATCCTCCCAAATCCAATAACCGAGCAAAAAGTTATAGCTAATTTAAGTCCTAGTCGTAAAACAACATCATTTTAGTGCTTGGTGCGTCGCGGAGAGGGTCTATTTGACAATTGTAAATTTTCAGTGGAACTCTGTGATAGCGTCGCATCACGCTAAAGTTCCAGGTCCCAACCAGTGGGACAACGAGATAGCACCGCATTGCGGTGACCCCCAGAATCCCATTTTTCAAATTCCAGTGAGCCACCGCGATAGTGGCGCGTGGCGATGGCCCATAAAATTGGGTTTTCCAGTTTAATTTTTCCAGCTTCATACAGAAGTTAAAAAGGGCACTTTGGACTTTTTTCAAGCCCCTTAAATTGTCCAAATACCTAATCCAAGCATCATATACGACTTTTCTCAAAAATTCTCTCAAATTAAAAACCCTAAGCATCCAAACCCAATTCCAAGAATCTCCTAAGTTCACCATTGATTCTTCAAATTGATTAAAGAATTGGATTCCTCAAACCAAGAGCATCAAGAATATCCATTCAAGTGGACGAATAGAGTTCCAAGGGCTAGAGTTCATCTAAAGCTCCTATTTCAAGGTATGTGGGGTTTGAACAAGAACACTTCTTTCATTCTTGTGCCTAAAGAATCGATTTTTATAAATGAATTTCATGTTTTTGCAAGTGGGTCTGTACCCAAATTATATTATTTTGGAGAATATGAATTGATAAGTTGTTCAAGCTTTGAATTGCATGATTATTTCGCTTATTTATGATTTGAATTGATAATTCATGCTATAAATTGCACATTCCTATATTGATGTGATATTTTCAAGGATTTCCAAGATTGGTGTCATGAATTAAGCTTTATTGTGAAATTGTGATCCTTTAAGAATATACATGCCTTAATTCCAAGAATGAATTATTGATACTTTCTAAAGTGTTTCAAGAAGTGTATTGATATTTCCATGCTATTAAAATTTTAAAGCCAAATGGTGATAGCCTATAAAAGTTTCAAGAAAAGAGTTGATTTTAATCCTAAGCTAAGAAAGAAAATCCACACCATTTGATTTAAGCTAAAGGGAAGCATGGTTGGTTTCCATTGTATATTTCTGAGTTGTTTAAGGTGGGATTTTCTTAAAAGTTCTAAGCTTAAGTAAGGGAGTAGTATTTAGCACCGAGTTGGGCTTGATTCCAAGGTCTTATGCCCTAGAACTACGAGCCACCTTAGGATTTGATTTACCCTAAAGCCCATAGTTAGAAAGTATTGAAAACTACAAGGTGGACATAATCCTAGCTTGCTATTTCTCTGAATTTGAAAACTACTACACATATTTCATCTTGTTAAACTGAAACCATTAATTTTTAAACTAAATCAAATCCCCCCTTTTGTTTTACGAAAACGAATGATTAAAAAAGTCAACTAATCTGTATACAACTTAATTAGCACTATATTCCCTGTGGGATTTGACCCCAACCTAGTTGGGTCTTATATTTGACAGCGACCACTTACTCTCTCTCGTAAGAGAGGTGTAATTTGGGCATATCAACCAAGAACTCATAATGACCATATTGAGTCCAACAAGTTTTCTTTGAAATATCCAAAGGTCGAATCTTCAACTGATGCTACCCTAACCTCAAATCAATCTACAAAAACACTAAAAAAACACTGAAGTTGATCGAACAAATTATCAATATGAGGAAGAGGATACTTATTCTTAAATGTCACCTTGTTCAACTGTTGATAATTAATACACATGTACATAGATCCATCCTTCTTCTTCACAAAAAAGATTGGCTCACCCCAAGGTGACTCACTAGGTCGAATAAGTCCCGTATCCAAGAATTCCTGCAATTGATCCTTCAATTTCTTCAACTCCCTGGGCTATCCTATAAAGAGTAATAAGAATGGGCTTGGTGTCCAGATTAACATCAATAGCAAAGTTAATATCATGATCCCAAGGAAGAATAGGTAAATCGATAGTAAAAACATCCATGAACTCATGAACAATAAAGACAGAATCTGTAACGACTCAAATTTTGTTGAATTATGTGAAATATGTGTTTATGTATGATTTGACCAATTTACCCCTCTCTAAAATTATGTTGTGGTATTTCTGGGGTGTTGGGGTGATTGGCACAGTTACTGATGCATTTTGGTGGCATTTACGTGATATTGTGGTTTTTGGTGGCTTTGAGAGCCTTATAGCTGAATTTAGTTAATATCTTTTGATCCATGCAGCAGATGGAAAAATAAACCGTGCCAGCAGATCCGTGACATCGATTATAGGATAGTAATATGGCTGATGTGGTTTCATAGATTTTAAATCTCATTTTGACCCTCGATTAAGAAAATTGTGATTTTGGATTGAGGGATCAGCTTTATGAAAATAATGTTTTCTCAAAAATTTGATATCACCATTGAGTTCGGAGCATTGAATTTGTTAGGGTCACATGTTTCGGTTGCATTCACGGGATTCTAGATTAATTTTGAGGGGCCTGTAGAGACTTAGAAAGTACCAAGTCCCCAGCTAGTGCACTACTCAGTTGGTGCACCCGCGATCATGAAGCTCGTGTCACGATTGCAATTGGGCATACAGGTCAAGTGTTTTGATCGCGACACTTTTTTGGCAATAGCAATACCTTATCAGCCAGGTACCACGATCGAGACACCTAGTCCGCGATCATGATGCCTGGAATATAAATACCCTTTTCTTTTTTTTCATAATTTTTGAGACTTTGAGCTGAGGGTGTCATGATTTTGAGCCATTTCTTCCACTTTTAAGCTTGAGTAAGCTTCTAAACATCTATTTCAATTATTTTCTTCAATCTCTATCATTTATTTCTTGTTTTAAACTTGGATCAAGTATGAAATTTGAGGATTTTTGCCCGTCAGGCCTAAAAATTGTATTTCTCAAACTTAACCCCAATTTATATCCTTTTTCATTTGGATGAGTTTCTAACCTCATAATTATTAATTTTTCCTCAATTTCATCTTTAAAATAACTTCAAATCTTGATTTTAAAATGGATTTCGGGGATTTCTACCTGATAAAGCTTGAAAATAATTTTCTTCGATTTGAACCTCGTTTTAAAAACATTTTCACTTGGTTTTTTACCTATAGACTTCTAAAAATATGGGAATCATGTTTTTGAAATAAAATTTTGTTTTCTCTTTTCTTTTTTTAAAATTTATTTTGAGGGTCCATTTTGATCCCGACTTAAAATTAGACAATATGGTATCGTTGGCTTTTTTTAATGCGTAGATTCTCTATTTCAATATTTTAATTGATTTCGGGCCAGTTCATGAGAAGTAAAGCTTTGGGATTGAAGATTTGTGAATCTGTTTTTGCCCTTTGAGGTAGGTTATGGCTTAACTTTTTTTAGACTGCGCTGGATAGTTAATGTTGATACAAAAACATGTTAAGGGTGTGGAAACTAATCATGGAAATAACCTTATTAATGTGTTGTGTTTGTGTGGAGGCATATATTAATGTTATTTGGGGAAATTAAAACATCATGTGCTATGTGTGATCGTGCAAGGTGTTGTATGATATTATTGACCTTGTGTATATGGAGTTAGTGTATCTTGTTTAATAAAAAGGCCTAATGTGATATCAATGGTATATTTTAGGTGTTTTACTCATTTGGAATATAGTTTATGATGATATTCATGGATGGTTGGAAATATTGGGAGGATTAGTGGCTTACATGTGGTATATTAATTGGTTATTGATATTTCTCATTGTTGGTTGGATGTGAACATTGCATCATCTCCTCAGCATATTACATGCATAATTTCACATATTTGTTCTATGTTTTTTTCATACTTGAGTTGTGTTTTATGTTATGTATGTGCTCTTAAAATACTAAAAATACCCGAAACACTAGAAATACTGAAAATACTAGAAATACTAGAAATACTAGAAATACTAGAAATTCTAGAAATAGTGGAAACATTGTATTTTATAGACCTTCTCTAAGGGATGTTCCGGAGATGAATCATGGATATTGTTTGTATATGGGTGTATGAACCCTTCATGGGTCCTAGCTTTATCTTTGTAGGTGTATATAGAGGTTGGGCAACGGCCTTGGAGGTTATACGATGACCTTGTGCGTTACATCATCATCATGGAGACTATGTGATGGCCTTGGAGGTTGTTCCACGACCTCGTGCATTACATCAACATCCTCCTCCTCATTATTTTCATTGTATTTACTTTGTTATGCTTGTGATGTGATTGTATGTATACCTTGACTTGTTACCTATCCCTTTGTTATACCTTCTCTTACTTATACTTTATGTTCTTATATATGTTGTTCTTCTATGCTCTACTTGTATGTGGTATAATGTATATGCAGATAATGGTTCGGGTATGTATCATGTTGGTTAATTTGAGCACCTTCAGAGTTATTCAAGGTAGTAGTTGGATATTTGTGCGCCTGGAGTCCACTTTTATCTTTCTGTATTAGACTATGTCTTTACTAGTATTCAGAGATAGAGTTTTTCCTATTGGATCCTTTATGTATTTGATTCATAGATTATATTAGTAGTTCTTACACTATGACACCAGGTTTTGGGAGTTTGGTACAATATCCTTAATTTCGTGCCTTTTCTATGATGAGTGGTGCTTTTACCACTCATTCATACTCATTATTCGTGCACAATGCCTTGATTTGAATGCATAAATGAGACAAACTTATGGTTAGATGCACTAATATCCACTCGATGTAGGTAAAAAACTAAGGAGGTCAAAAGATGTGGATTGGAGATGAAAATAAAAACAAAAAGCAAAGAAGAGTGCAGCTGAAGACCTAGAATACATCAGCCTTGGTTACCGCAATCACGGTCCTCTACCAGGGTCGCGGTCAGTCAGATGGTCAGAGCAATGCGGTTGCGTCATATAACCGCAATCGTATGGGTGCGATCGCAGATATTAGTACGCGATCGCAGTCCTACAGAAATATGCCCAAGGGCAGAATTATGAAAGTACTTAGACGGATCCCAAATTGTATATAAGCAAAAACCCTTTCTTCTTTGGGTATTACTTATGTTATAATATAGCTTAGCTCATAAGATATCTTGGAATTCAAGACTGGAAATCCTAATCTTGGGAAAGTGTGTAATAAAATTTTGAGGATCAATTTCTTAGTTACTTGTTGAAGAATGGATGCTTTGAATATCCCATATGGTATATTTCTATTTACTTTCTTCATGAGTAGCTAAATAATTAAGTCTTGGGATTATGTTGAACTAAAGTGTGATTGTGTATGGGTATTATTGTGCTTGCATGGATTTTACTTGTTGAGTATGGATTTCACCTTTGCTTGAGCTTATGTGTTGGAATTTGATGAGTGAAAACTCCAAATATCCAAAAGGATTTGATGGGTGAAAGCTCAAAACTCTAGAAACCCTTTGTCATCCTCGAAAGAGGGATTTAGGTGAATATTAGATGACCCATAACATTCTCAAAGAGGGTTATCGGGGGACAAAGCAATGGTGAACAACTAAGCCTATGGTTTACTACCCTTTGCAATCTTAGAAATAAGTGTTTAGGGAGTGTAAATCATGTCAAGAGCATCATCCTAGAAATAGGGATGCTTGGTTGAGGTTTTGGTGGCTATATAAACTCCATACTTGTTAGGTGGTCGAAAGAGCCAATGGGTGAAATCATTGGGGGTTTTGTCGAAAGATTGACCCCAATGATCTTTGACCTAGCCTATCTATTAATTAACACTTAAATTCCATGATAAACCAACATTTTCCCTCATGCTTCACCTCTAAGGAGACATAATCCCAAGATTTCTCCAAGTCATGAATTCAAACCAAAGATAGCATTTACCACGTACTTGTTGAAGTTTGTGCATGAAAAATTTCTAGACAAATTCCTCCATTTACTTATACATGTATTTTTGTTTAGCATTCCGGATAACCTTATAGTAATTGGAATACCCATAGGTTTGAAGTCTATTGCATTCACTCCTCGGGATTCGACCCTGATTTATATTGAGTTACTTGACAACGACCGCCTCACCCCTCAATTATGGGAGTGAGTTGAGCATTATCATTCAACTATTGTTATATTTGTATGGTTTGATTTCATTCTAGAAGCCTTGCCTTGGGGTTATTTCAATCTTTTCCCTCTTGTGTATTAATTTGGGTGATCGGTTTAGTTGTTAAGGTTTGCCGCGACAAGTGCCATCATGTCCCTTGGATTTTGGGTCATGAAAAATTTGTATAAGAGTAGCCAGGTTTATTTGTCTTAGTGGTGTATGAACAGAATGTCTAATAGAGTTCAAGGATTGGTACATAAACATCCATATATATCTTTGAGAGGCTATAGGTTGCCTTTAGGAATTTCCCTCATTTTGTTTCTTATCGTGTGAATTTCTTTCATACCCTGTGTTTTAACTTATAATTTCACTCTTTTCTAAATATGGTGTCGACTAGATCTCATAAGGTTAGAGATATAGAGCCTTTTTCTGGTGGGAGAGCCTAGTCTCGAGGGCGAGTCTCGAGTCATGGATGGATATGTGGATTTACTCCGTCCAGGAGTAGTGTTAAGGGATTTTCTCCTGAGCCTCATGCTAGTTCATTTATTGACTTTTTTGAAGGGTGCTCCTTTGAGTTCATTTGGTAGTCCCCCAGCTTCGAGTATTGTGCTCCCCATATGCCAAAATTTTCTTATGGTGTTTCACCAGCCACGAGTGTTAATTTTCTGGTTGCACCTACTTCTGTTTTTGGTACTCCATGGACTCTAAGCGTTATTCCTTCTACACCTATATTTGAGTCTAGTATTTTGAGGTTAGGAGTTCAACTTTCATTTTATGTTACCTCCTTAGGTGGGGTCTCAACCAACTGGGCTTGATATGCAACCTGCTCTTCAACTAGCCACAACACAAATTGTAGTATTTAGGGAGTTATTTCAGGGTATAGAGGGTCAGGAGAGGATGTATGGATCTACTTCTCAAGCATCTTAGGGAAGAGCTAAGAGGGTATACCGCCAGGGCAAGTTTAAAGTTAGCTATGTATGTCGTGAAACTGGACATATGGCCAAGGATTGCCCCCATTATGTTTTTAGAGCTACTACTATTTCATCTATAAGAGATAGGGGTTTTACTAGTAGTGTGTGGGGTAGAGGTATGGGTGCCCATGATATTAGTTATGGTTCTACTCAGCCAGTTGGTGATCATGGATAGTGCTATTCTATACCAGCCAGACCAGAGATAGAGGATTCTAATGTTGTGATCACAAGTATCATCCCCATTTATTTTAGATCTGCATTTATTTTATTTGATCTGGGATTGACTTTTTTCTGTGTATCTATATATTTTGTTCAAGGATTTGATTCTGTAAGTGAGCCTCTTGCCATGCCTATTCGTGTATCTGCGCCTATAAAGGATTCTTTAGTGGTAGATCGGATGTGTCGATCCTATATTGTGACCTTTTCTATGAGTGAAACTTGGGTAGATTTGCTTGTGTTAGATATAATTTATTTTAACGTAATATTGGATGTGTATTGGTTGGCTCCTTACCATGCTATTTTACATTGTTATGATATGATCGTGACTTTAGTTCCACCGGGTATGCGAAGGATATCTTGGAAGTGTGTGTTTTATTCAGGTGTTAGAGGGTTATATCTTATGTTCAAGCTCGTTGATTGGTTGAGAAGGGATGCTTGTCTTATTTTGCCCATGTTCTTGATTGTAGCATTGTTTGAACTCTTTCCTTAGATTATGTTCATGTTATCTGTGATTTTAGGGATGTGTTCCTTGTGAATTTTCTTGGTATGCCTCCGGATCATGATATTGATTTTTCCCTTGATGTTTAGCTAGGCACCAAGCCCATTTCTATTCCTCCTTATAGGATGGCTCCAACTTAGTTGAAGAAATTGAAGGATCAGTTGCAAGAGTTATTTGAGAAGTGATTTATCTAACCTAGTATATCACCTTAGGGTGTGTCTATTTTCTTTGTAAAGAAGAAAGATAGATTTATGCGGATGTATGTTGATTATCGACAGTTGAAGAAAGTGACGGTTAAGAATAAGTATCCTCTTTCTTATATTAATTATTTATTCATTCATCTTTAAGGTTTTGTGGTGTTTCAGAAGATTGATTTGAGATTTGGGTATCACCAGTTGAGGATTAGAGCTTCGGATATTTCAAAAAAAACGTTTCAGACTCAATATATAGTCATTATGAGTTCTTGGTCATGTCTTTTTGGTTGACCAATGTCGCAACTGCATTCAAGTAGTTGATTAATTAGGTGTTTTGACCGTATCTCAACTCTTTAGTTATTGTATCGGTAGATGTTATCTTGATTTATTCAAAGAGTGAGACCAATCATGCGAAGCATTTGCGGATTATGCTTCAGAGATTGAGGGATAAAAAGTTATATGCTAAGTTCTCCTGGTGTGTGTTTTGGTTTGAGTCTATCTCTTTCATGGGTCATGTGGTGACTAAGGAGGGTATGATGGTTGATCCATCCAAGATTGTAGTGGTTCATGATTGGGATAGGCCTACTTTGCCCACCAAGATTTAGCGTTTTGTTGGCTTGGCAGGTTATTTAGGCATTTTGTTGAGGGTTTTTCATATTTCAACTTTGTTGACCAAGTTGACTCAGAAGAAGATTTCCTTCCAATGGTCTGATACTTGTGAGGCGAGCTTCCAAAAGCTCAAGGATTTGTTTACTTTATCTCCTATCTTGACTTTGCCCAAGGAGGGCATGGAATTCACCATTATTTGTAATGCTTCAGGTGTTGGGTTAGGTGTTGTGTTGATGCAGGGGGGTAAAGTGATTGTGTATGCTTCTCGTCAGTTGAAGCCCTATGAGAAGAATTACACTACTCATGATTTGGAGTTGTACGCAGTTTGTTTTTCTTTGAAGTTGTGGAAGCACTACTTGTATGGAGTCCGTGGTGAGATTTTCTCGGATCATCATAGCCTTTAGTATTTATTCACCCAGCAAGATCTTAATATGAGGCAACATTGTTGGATTGAGTTGCTTAAGTATTATGACATGACTATTCTCTACTGATCACGCCCAAACTACACCTCTAATTGAAGAATTAAGTAGTCGCTGTCAAAATGTTTAGTAACCTAACTAGGTTGGGGTCGATCCCACAGGGAATACATCATAAATTCTTCTTGAACTTGTTGAAATCACTAGGCAGTGAAGAAAAGTAAAAGGGATGATCTGTAGTAACTACCAAGACGTAACGAGAATTGGATGTTTTTGGTTGTAAACAATCTAAGACGAACACTGGGCTTGTGTTCCCCTTTGCTTCTAACTCCATAGATTTATCATGCACTATCAAACTATTCCACTACCATGCATGTAGAATCTGGCAAGTTATGTATCACCAATCATCTCTCAGCATACTTTGGTGAATTTTAGTCATCTCCTCTCGGTCTCAGAGTGTCATCTTAATATCCCTTGCCTTGGTCCCCTGTTTCAACTATCTTCTCTCGATCTAATGTTGATTAGATGAAAGCTAATCGTCTTAAGTAGATAGTTCAGGTAAGCTTATTTCGGCAATTAACTCCAAATCACTGTTGTGATCTCCTTTTCCCAATCTCTACTTCCCTTTCGGGTCTGTAGTGAATACAGGTGGCATCCTAATGTTGGACACCTCTAAGAAATCAATCAAATCGAAGGAAACCACATTACATGAAGAATCTTTATCTAGAACAACTTTCCACTTTTTCTACTTTGTAAATCCACCAGGGTTCCCACAACCCTAGCTAAGGGAATTAGCCAATAGTAGTTGCAAGATAATTCATGGAATTCACAGACAAAATTACAGAATTAATCTCGCAGTAATGAAAGAAGAAAACCCAAAGTCTCAAATTGAAGAACAAACCAAAAACAATAAGATCCCAAGATCAAAATTCAATCTTAAAATCAAAAGATGTTTGTGAATAATGTAAACTTAGCCCCAAAGGGCCTATCTCTGGACTCCACAACTAAGATACATAAAAAAAGTATTTATAGATTACAAGAAAACCCTAGAATTCAAATACTAAACAAATGAGGAAGACTTGACTAAACGTACATAAGAATGACTAAAAGTATCATAGGAGTGCATACAGGTTATATAGAAACCCTAGAAAATCAAATTGAAATGATCCAAGAAAATTGCATTGGTGGCCACCTACGGACCCATCTACGGACCGTAGTGCATGACCCAAACCAGGGCCTTGTCGTAATGGGCATCTCAATCCCAATAAGGATCGGAATTGCTCCACTACCCAATCCAACCAACCAACATATACCCTGATTTTGAACATATGACAAGAACTATCAACTCAAAGACTTTGGGATAGGTCCATGACCATGTCCAACCCGAACAAGTCTAACCATCCGATGCCAACCAAAAACCATAACCAAAACTGAAATGATAAACAAGTCCATATCCATACCATAGTAAAATAAAATAATAACAAATCAAATAAAGTTATACAGTTTAAGCACCAATACCATTACCAAAGTCAAGGCTGACACAACTGCGAACACCGCCCATACCAACCCATGTAGTGTCACAAAGCCTCTATCCGAAATCAAAACAACATCCAGTTGGGACAGGCCTCCGACCATAGCCAAAACCAATGTCCAAGACTAACCAATGAAAACATAAGAAAACTAAAACTAGAAATGGATCCTTTCGAAGTATGGAAGCTTACCACTTCAAGTCACCACAAGTTGTTCCCGAAGTTTGATCACTGAGTAGGAGGTATAGTATGACCAAAAACTTCATCGCATGGTGATACAACATTGAAGAAGGTTAGCTACTGGAGCGCGGTCATGTAACTGAAGAATAAGGATAAAATAGTGCCAACAGTTCAAAACCAATTAATCAATGCATATACCAATGCAATACATACATATACAAATATATATATTTATACCATGTCGGGATAGGGAACAAGATTAACATGAACTTTGAAATCATTAACCTGGGCTGTGTAGCATGAACATCATAGAACAAGGCACCCACGGGATATATGGGCCCATCTCTTCTCAACTGGAAGGGTCCCAGTGTGTGTAGCTGCACAAACTAGAGAATATACATATTCATTAATGTCTATATGGGGGACTCAAACCTCCCGACATAATCAAGGTGACTTAGCACCAATGCATATTGTAAGGAGGACTTGAACCTCCCTTTCATATGTTCATTCGGGGGACTCAAACCACCCGATCATAAGACACAAGCACCGGCTAATGCAGTTTCTAGTGTTAGTCTTTTGGACTCTAGTTTCACGACCCGACTACACATCCTGCTATTAAGCACAATTTAAAACCATCATTCCACATACACAACCATTAAGTTAATTACTTTTCAAAGACAGTTTGTTGGTATCGTCATACCAACACTACTTGCAAGTATACCATATGCTATTACCATTATCAATCAACCATTCATTCATTTAACTTTGGGACTCGAACACATCGTCTAACAAAGACACTTGTTCAATTCAAAGTTTAGAGACTCGAACCCTTCGTCTTACAAAGAAATAAATCAAGTTTATGTTTAGGGACTCAAACCCATTTAACTAATTAAACCACCAAGGTTACCATTTAAACTATTACATGGCCAACAAGGCCTTCACAAAACCATTTAATAACCATTAATTTTCATTAGTCCAATGCCTTAGTTCAAAGCATCAATAACTTGTGACTAGTTTATTCTCTTAGGCATTTACACAAACACTTTGAGGGCATACTATTATAAATGATAGAATCAAGGTAAAAACCATCAGGTTTAGGGTTATCCATGACCCATTTGTTAAATCACAATTCCCAAGAACCCATATGTGTAAAGCATCACCAAAAACATGTATAAACACAAATTATACTAAGAGTAAACAATACTCAACCATCTACAACAAAACCCTCAATTTTGGTTTTCAAAACCACCATTTAAGAATCATAATCACACTTTATAACACATGATACTGGAGAGCTAACAATGAGGGAAGAGTCACATTCCTTATTCAAGAAGATTCATGGAAGAAACTTGACTCTTAAGCCTAAAGATGATCACCTCTGAAGAACCCTAGCCCAGATCTTCAAGAGAGAGTTTAGAGAGTGTTTTTGATGTGTTTGATCTTTCAATAGTGGTTTATGAGAGGCCACAACACGTTTTAAGATGTAGGGACCTAAGGGTTTTGGGGTGGGAAATGTTTGGAATACCCCCATCTTAAAAGCTAAAAACATACACGTAGGAGGGTACGACCCATCCCCCTAAACCGTACCTTAGGGTACGAGTGGTACCCTTATCTCATACCCTAGCATCCTTTTAGACCCCCATACTGACCAACATACAACCACACATGACTAACTTATATCCTAACATACGAGAAGTACCTTATAACCAATACCCTAGATAGAATACTTTATACAAGACTTAGGGCACCATACGACTTAGCAACATACCATTCGTACCCCAACTAATGACTAGTAATATGTTCAATCATACCTTGGACATAAACGAACCCAACCACACTGATTTACATACTAGAGGAGGGACCCTAAACCGTACAACATCATACGACTAGTACCCACAAGTTGTATGATGTCCAATGAGCTCAACATTAAGAAATTTTCTAAGGGTCCAAAGCTAAGGTGCTTTAATTCTCCCCACTTGGACCATTCATCCTCGAATGACGAGTAAGGAAAGCACAACCACGACTTAACATACTAACACCTCGACTCTAACCTTTAACAAAGTTAGAAAACAAAGATGCAAGGAAATCAACCTTTCCTTTAATAAAGTTTGAAAACAGAAGTCTGATGAAGAACTCACACCTTCTGCACAAATTTCAAGAGCAGAAAATAGGAATGAATACTTGGACTTCATGTCCTCTTTCATTTCCTAAGTAGCTTCTTCAACCTTATGGTTCCTCCAAAGAACCTTTACCGAAGCTACACCTTTTTTTTGCAACTGACGAACTTGACGTTCCAAGATCTCAATCGGGACCACCTCATAAGTAAGGAGTCTGAAATACCCAACCCTTCTAAAGGAACAATCGATGAATGATCACCCACACACTTTCTCAACATAGAGAGGTGGAAAACCAAATGAATTGAGCTCAAACTATAAGGCGACTCTAATTCATCAGAAACATTACCAACCCTATTCAAAATCAAGTAGGGAACAACATACCGAGGACTTAACTTCCCTTTCTTACCAAACTGCATCACTCCCTTCATGGGAGATACCTTCAAGAATATCCAATCACCAACATTGAACACCAAATCCCTATACCTTACATCCGCATTGGACGTTTGGCGACTTTGAGCGGCTTTTAACCTATCACGAATCACCTTTACCTTTTCCAAGGCTTGGTGAACCAAATTAGGACCAAACAACTTACCCTCACTATTTCATACCACCCAATAGGAGAACAAAATCTCTTACCATGCAATGCCTCAAAAGTAGACATACCAATGCTAGAGTTATAACTATTATTATAAGTATATTCAATAAAAGGCAAATAGTTAAACTAACTACCACCAAAGTTGATCACGTAAGCACAAAACATATCTTCCAATGCTGAATGTTCCTCTGTACTTGTCCATCCGACTGTGGGTGGAAAATGGTACTAAGGCACACCTTAGTTCCCAAACCTTTCTAAAACGACTTCCAAAAGTGAGATGAGAATGGAATACCACGATCCGAACTGATAGAAACTGGAGCACTATGCAACTTTACAATCTTTGTAAGATACAACTTAGCATAATCCTTCGCCGAATAACTAGTCCTCACCGACAAGAAGTGAACGGACTTGGTTATCCTATCCACAATGACCCAAATTGAATCATATTGATTCTGAGACTGAGGTAGACCGGTAACAAAATCCATGTTAATCACTTCCCACTTCCAATCGGGCAACTCAATCTCTTGGTATAAATCATTGGGTCTCATTTCTTTAACTTTCACTTGTTGACACTCCATACACTTAGCCACATAGATAGCCACATCTCGTTTTATATTGTTCCACCAATAGAACTTCTTGAGATCATGATACATCTTTGTAGAACTAGGATGAATAGGATAACAAGATTTATGAGCTTCATCTAGAATTCTTTCCCTCAACCCATCGATGTCGGGAACACATAACCTACCTTGGTACCTCAAGGTACCATCACCATCAATCACAAAGTCAACAATATTTTATTGAAATACATTACTCTTAATCCTTATCAAATCAAGACCCAACATTTGCTTTTCCTTTATCTTTACAACAAGAGATGACTGTGATACTGGATACACAGATATACCACCATTTTCAGAGTACGTGAGACAAAGTCCAAGGCTAGCCAAATGGTGAATTTCCTTCACCAACTCCCGCTTATCCTCATCTATATGAGCCAGACTCCCCATAGATAACCTGCTAAGAGCATCAACAACTATGTTAGCCTTACATCGGTGGTAGTGAATACTTATATCATAGTCCTTCAACAACTCAAGCCATTTCCTTTGGCTGAGATTTAACTCTTTCTGAGTAAACACATACTGCAAGCTCTTATGATTAGTAAAGATGTCAACATGAACCCCATAGAGAAGGTGATGCCAAATCTTTAGAGCAAACACCACCGCTAACAACTCCAAGTCATGAGTAAGGTAGTTCTTCTCATGAATTTTCAACTACCTAGAAGCATAAGCCACCACCCTGCCATGCTGCATCAACATACAACCCATCCCAATACGAAAAGCATCATAATACACTACAAAACCATCATTGCCCTCGGGCAGGGTCAAAATTAGAGTTGAAGTCAACTTATCCTTCAACTTCTATTAGCTACCCTCACACAAATCCGACCATAAGAACTTGACCTTCTTTTGGGTCAACTTAGTAAATAAGGCAGTTATAGTCGCAAAACTTTTCACAAATCTACTATAGTAACTGTTTAAACCCAAGAAGCTCTGAATATTTGTTGGAGTCGCAGGTCTAGGCCACTTCTTAACCACCACAATCTTTATTCCTTCACTAGAGATAACATGACCAAGAAAAGTCATAGCCTTCAACCAAAACTCACACTTGGAGAACTTGGCATACAAACATTGATCCTTCAAGGTCTTCAACACAGCACGGAGGTGATCGATATGATCCGCCTAACTTTTAGAGTAGACCAAGATGTCATTAATAAAGACAATGACAAACAAATCCAGGAGTAGACAAAAAACCTATTCATCAAATCCATAAATGCTACCGGAGCATTGGTCAGCCCAAAAAACATGACTAGGAACTTATAGTGACCATATCGGGTTTTGAAAGAAGTCTTAGGGATATTTACTTCCCTAATCTTAAGCTGATGATAGCCCGACCTAAGATAAATCTTATAGAAATACTTCGCACCTTTAAGCTGATCAAACACGTCGTCGATCCTAGGAACCATCCTTCTTATGCACAAATAACACAGGATCACCCTTAGGAGACACACTAGGATGCATAAAACCTTTATCTAAGAGATCCTTCAATTGCTCCTTAAGCTCTTTAAACTCAGTCGGAGCCATTCTATAAGGAGGGATAGAAATTAGACGAGCTTCTGCAATGAGATCAATCCCAAAATCAGTTTCCCTGTCGGGAGGAATACAAGGAAGATCACCAGGAAAAACCTCCTTAAACTCATTAACCACAAGAACAAATTCTAGAGAAGGACCTTCTGAGTTAAAATCTTTAATCCAGACCAAATGATGCAAACACCCTTTGGAGATCAACTTTCGATCTCTAAGATATGAGATGAACCTCCCCCTAGGCACTATGGAACCCTCTTCCTATATAATGATCAGCTCATTAGGGAATTTAAACATGACCTTATTTGTCCGACAATCTAAGAAAGCATAACATGAATGCAACTAATCTATCCCTAATATGACATCAAAATCAACCATATCTAACTCTATCAAATCCACAAAAGTTTCTCTACGAATAATAGATACCACTCACCCCCTATAGACTCTTTTAGAAATCACAAAGTCACCAACCAGGATAGATACTGAAAAAGGATCAGAAAAAAATTTAGGACCAAAACCAACATGCACAGCCACAAATGGGGTCACATAAAAAGAAGTGGACCCTGGATCAAGTAAGCAACACACATCACAAGAGAAAAGTTTCAACATACCCATGACAATATCGGGAGATGCCTCAGAATCCTAGCAAGATGCAAAAGCATATAACTGATTCTGGCTAGTGCCGATACCAGAAGCAGAAACAGATGCAGACACAATACCTTTTGGTGCAGGAGCTGATGAAGAGGAAACCGAAACCTTGTTGGCCCCAAAAGCCATTCTATCACGACAGTCACGCTGCATGTGACTAATTTTACCATAATAAAACACTTGTTCTTTCCTTCCTCACAAAACCCACAGTGCGACCTCCCATAAAATCTACAAGAAGGGTGGGATAGAGCTGACTGAGCCCCACTAACCTGAGATTAGGAACCTTTTGCTTGGGACCCACTATCATACTGAGACTGACAATCACCCGATGACTTCGGGTAAGAAGCACTAGATATGGAGAAAGAACTAGAACTCCCCCACTTCTTTTTTGGCCACTTACCACCATCTCTCATATTTTGCTCAGAAGGCCTAAACTTCTTCCCCTGCTCTCACTAAACTCAGACTGCTTTCTTTTCTCTTCCTCTACTTAATGCATATAAACAACCAACCTAGAGATATCCACGAGCTTGATCAGTAAAAAAACCTTACTTTCAAGGATAGACTCACAAGACAACCCTGAAGCAAACTTCCTCATCTATGCACTTATATCAGACACCATCTCTGGAGCATACCGAGAACACTGGTGGAATTTCAAGACATACTCCTTGACCTACATCTTTCCTTGCTTTAAATTAACAAACTCCTCTACTTTTGCCTCCTTCAACTCTTAAGGAAAGAAGCGGTCCAGAAATGCATTAGAGAAATTCTCCCACAAAGATGACTAATCATCATCACCCCTTGCCCGATCCCACTCCTCATACCATTGGTATGCCTCATCCTTTAGATGGTAGGCAAAAACTCCACTCCTTCCACATTTGTGGCATGCATAACTTGGAAATATTTTTCATCTCATCCAGAAAACCCTGAGGAATATCCTCCACCTTAACACCCATAAAAGTCAGAGGATTCAATCTCATAAACTGGCTAACCCTCATGGCCTCGGAAGATGGAGTAGCATATGCACCACACTCAGCCTGAGAAGCTACCAACTAACTAATTATATGAATCGACTGATGACACTCAGCATTCGTCACATTATCCTGAGGTGGAATAGAGGGAATCAGTGGAACTCTAGGATTGTCTGGAACTGGACCCCTAGACCACGTATGGATCCTATGAGTAGAGTGCATTCCATCAACATTGTCCTCATTTGGGATAGAGGAGTTTTCGTAAGCTCTAAATCCTTGAGGCATGATCTGAAAGACAAGCAAATAGGTATAAAAAAAGTCCAAGATCTTAGACTCTATAGGTTGAGATATGACAGCAAGAAAGTGAAACATTCCTACATGTCTTGCAGTTTCTCCCTTATAAGTGTGGCACGCTACACACCCTTAAAAGAGACTATACTCGACACGGCTTTGTGGACTCCCAATTGAGCATGAAACTAAGGATTATATACCAACTTGATATGACCTAAACCAGGGCCTTATCATAATGGGCATCTCAAGCCCAACAAGGACTGAAGATCGGCCCGCTACATAATCCAACCAACCAGCATATACCCTGAGTCAGATGAATTCTAAACATATAACAAGATAGAATAATTATGAACTCATAGTCTTTAGGATAGGTCCATGACCATGGACAACCCGAATAAGTCTAATAATTCGATACCAACCAACAACCATAACCAAAACCAAAATGATTACTAAGTCCATATCCGTACCATAATAAAATGGAATAATCAAAAATCAAATAAATCTATACGGTATCATCCCCAATACCAATACCAATGCCAAAGATAACACCATTTTCGACACCGCCCATACCAACCCATAGTAGTCTCACAAAGCCTCTATCCGAAATCAAAACAACATTCGGTCAGGACATGCCTCCGACCATAGCCACAACTAATGTCCAAGACTAACCAATGAAAACATATGAAAACAAAAACTAGAAATGAAGCCTTTCAAAGTATTGAAGCTCACCATTTCAAATCAACACAAGCTATTCATGAAGTTCGATCACTGAGTAGGAGGTATAGTATGGACAACACCTGCATCGCGTAGGGATATAGCATCAAAGCCGGTTAGCTGTTGGAGCGCTAGTATATAACTCAAGGATAAGGATAAAATAGTGCCAACAGTTCAAAACCAATCAATCAATGCATATACCAATGCAATACATACATATACATATAAATATTTATACCATGCCGGGATAGGGAACAAATTAACATAAACTTTTAAATCATTAACCTGGGCTGTGTAGCATGACCATCATAGAACAAGGCACCTACGTGCTATATGTGCCTAGCTCTCCCCTAGTTGGAAGGGCCCCAGCGCGTGTAGATGCACTGTCACAACCCGACCTCGGTCCTAGATGTAATAGGAATCCCAAGCTCAACTAGGATCGAGGACCATCCCCTGTTACCCAACCCAACTACCATATGTGCCCCATAATAGGATAAATTTAAAACATACAACAAGATAGTGTAAATGTTCTTATTAAGACTCTAGAATAGGGTCACAACCGTGACCAACCCAATCTAGTCCAACTATACCATACCAACCACCCAACCATACCAAACCGTACTAAAGGCCATAAACCAGGCCATAACTAAATAAGTTCCAAAACATAATATAATTAATCCCAAAATAAAATACGATGGAATAGTGACAAATTATGTTCGATGATGCCAGCCTCAATACCAATACCAATTCTAAGGATGACACCACTACCGATCCCGCCCATACCAACCCCCAGAAGTACCACAAAGCCTTTATCCAAAATAGTAAATAAATTTGGTTGGGACATGCCCCCAACCATGGCTAAAACCAATATCCAAAACAAAAGAAAATTGTCTAAATAAATCCATAACATGAAATGATGCCTTCCAAAAGCATTGAAGATCACCACTTCAGTCCAAATATTATCCCCGAGTCAATCACTACGTAGGAGGAGTCGAACAAACATTTTAGCATAGCATGGGTATAAAGCCACTAGTAAACGGGTTAGAGAGTGACTGCTAGCATGAATCTCAGGCTAAGGATAAAATAATGCCATTTATAAAACACAGTAAAACCATCCAGTGCACACAACTATACACACACACACAAATATATATATAACCATATCGGGAAAAGGGACCGGGTTTAGCATGCATTTAAAATTTTTACATGGGTTGTGTAGCTTGGCCGTCCTAAACCACCCACGGGCCATATGGGTTTATGTCTTCTTGCTGAAACGGCCCCAGTGCGTGTAGCTACACGACCAGGGAAGTATCCCATGGGAGGACTAGTACATCCCCCAATAGTGTGACATCATGCACACGGTCCACTAAGACCACTCCTCATATTGGCAAATACGAGTTTCCAATTTTGATCCATAGGGACCGCCACCTTCCACAGTTTTTCTACACATTCAGCCATTATTACCCAATTAAAATCTTTTCCAAATAGCCAGCCAATCCATTAACCATTTTATTAACTAACTCCAACATTAGTGGTATCATAATACCACTCCTTACTTTCAAGTAATATCCATAGCCAAATAATTTAGGTTAAGGGGACTTTCAAGTGCCCTTTCCATATACCATATTAAATTATTTGGGTGACTTTTATGTTCCCCACAAGCATAACCATTTAGCCTTTAGCCTTTCCATACCATTTAAACCATTTAAAGATTTATTACATAATTCGAAAACAAGAAACAGTTCCATTAAAAGAAGTCAATTAAATGAACATATCTTTATAAGGATTTTATCAAACACATTGGGGGCATAATATAACCAAAACCAATTCCAATTACCATTAACACATTACCATGAAATCTAATTGTCCAAACTCACCATTAATGCATATAAAGGCATAATTAAAACAATAGGAAACCATAACCAAATATTTAATATCAAAACACCCAAATAATAGTTGAAAACCATAATCATGCAATAATAAAACCATGAAATCAATCATATAAATAATGTATTTAGTTGAAATAATAATGAGGGGAGGGAATCAAGCCTTAAACCAAGAAGATGACGGAAGGAAATCACAAAGACAAGCCCCAAAGCAATCCTTTAGTTGAAACCCTAGCTCCCTTGCCCCAAAAGTTCTTGAGAGAATTATGAGGTGTTTTGGAATAGTTTCTAAGTGTTAATGAATAGAATAATTGGGTAATAACCTCCAAAGTGTATTAGAATTCATGGGTCCTACTTAGAATAAGTAGGGAAATGTCCAAAATACCCCCACTTAAGTTGCATAAAATCTTGTCAAAGGGATACGACTAACCCATATGAGTCGTACCCTCCTAATACGGTTGGTATACACCACACGTATCCAAGCCTCACCCTTGGATCAGACACTGTCCAGTATACGAGTTATCCAACCAAGTGGTAACCACAGCATACGATCCATATCGTTGACTCGTACACCTGGCAGAATGAAATACTAGGAGAATCAAAACACTGTCCACAACACGAGTCCATGATACGACTCATACCAAGCCCTATGACTTACAACCCTAAGTCATACCCATTCCAATAACCAAAATCATTCCTCCAACTAACACTGGTCAACATACGGCAGGACCATACCACTCGTACCCCAACATACGATTTATAGCGTTGAGTTGTATTGGGTCCGGAGAATGGAATTCTAAGAATTTTTTTTGGGCCAAAACCCAAGGTGTTATAGTCTCCCCCACTAGGAACATTCATCCCCGAATGATGGACATGTTAGGGGTAACCACACACAGAGTCATTGCATTATCAAACATCCTTTTAACAAAGTTTGAAAACAAAGGGGCAAAGATGTTAATATTTTCTTTAACAAACTCAAAAAATAAAGATATGTTGAAGAAACATACCTTCCACACGAATCCCAGGAGCCAAAAATAGATGCGGATACTTGGACTTCATGTCCTCTTTCGCATCCCAAGTAGCCTCTTCCAGCTTGTGGTTCCATGATAGAACCTTAACCGAGGCCACATCCTTTATCCGTAACCAACCAACTTACCTATCTAATGTTTTAATCGGGACCTCTTCATAAGACAGAGAATAAAAAATATCCGACCCCTCCAAAGGAACTATCGAAGAAGGATCACCAATGCACTTTCTCAATATAGAAACATGAAAGATCGGATGAACTAAACTCAAGCTAGAGGGAAACTCCTACTCATAAGAAACATTACCAACTCTCCGAAAAATCTCATAAGGACCAACATACCGGGGACTGAGCTTCTCCTTCTTGTCAAACCGCATTACTCCCTTCATGGGAGACACCTTTAAGAATACCTTGTCCCCAATCTCAAACTCCAATTCTCTATGCCTAACATCTAGATAGGACTTTTGGTGACTTTCAGTAGCTTTAAGACTATCTCGAATCACTTTAACCTTCTCCATAGCTTAGTAAACCAAGTAAGGACTAAACATGTCCACCTCACCAAGCTCAAATCAATCAATAAGAGATCTACACCTCCTTCTATACAATGTGTCAAAAAGATCCATACCAATACTAGAATGATAGCTATTGTTCTAAGCAAACTCCACCAAAGGTAGATGCTCAACCCAATTGCCACCATAGTCAATCACACAAGCCCAAAGCATATCCTTCAATGTATGAATAGTTCTCTCCACTTTCCCATCCATTTGCGAATGAAAAACAGTACTCAAACTAACCTTAGTCCCTAACTCTTTTTAGAAAGACCGCTAAAAGTGAGATATAAACTGTGCCATAATAAGAAATAATCAAAATAGGCACCCCATGCAGCTTCATAATATCCTGAACATACAGCTTCGCATAATCCTCTACCAAAAAGTTAGTTCGCACTGGCAAAAAGTGTGCAGACTTTGTCATCCTATCCACGATGACCCAAATCAAATCAAATCGGTTCTGAGATCGAGGAAGACCGATAACAAAGTCCAAATTGATCACTTCCCACTTCTATTCAGGAAAATCAATTTCTTAACATGTTGATACACCATGCACTTGGCCATAAAACCAGACACCTCCTTTTTCATACCATTCCACTAATAGATCTTCTTGAGATCATGGTACATCGTAGTCGAGCCGGGATGGACAACATAGCGCGACTCATATGCCTTAGCCAAAATCTATTATCATAACTCATCGACATCAGGAACACACAACCTCCCTTGGTACCACAAAGTACTATCACCACCGATCTCAAAAACCATCACCTTCTTCCCACCAACATCACTCTTGATTTTCATCAAAACAGGATCCAACACTTTCTTCTCCTTAATCTCCATACCAAGAGATGATCGAACCACCTCTTGAACTATCACACCACTATCCTTGGAGTCCAAGAGATGAACTCTAAGATTAGCCAAGAGGTGAATATCCTTCACTGATTCCAGCTTTTCTTCCTCCGCATGAGCTAAACTCCCTATGGAAAACTTGCTAAGAGCATCCGCAACCATATTAGCTTTACCTGGGTGGTAGTGAAGACTCATATCATAGTCCTTGAGAAGCTCAAGCCACCTCCTCTACCTGAGATTAAGCTTTTTTTTAGTAAACACGTACTGAAGATTCTTATGATCAAAGAAGATATCCATGTGTACACCATACAAATAATATCGCCATATTTTCAAAGAAAACACAACCACCAACCACTCTAAATCATGAGTAGGACAGTTTCTCTCATGAACTTTCAACCGCCTGGAAGCATAGGCAATCACCTTCTCATGTTACATCAACACACAACCAAGACCTACCCGAGATACATCACAATAAACTACGAATCCATCATTACCTACCAGCAAGGTTAGGATTGAAGCCGAAGTTAACTTATCTTTCAACTTCTTGAAACTCCCCTAACAAGCATCCGACCAAGAAAACTTGAACTTCTTCTAAGTTAACTTAGTCAAAGGAGAAACTATCAAAGAAAAGCTTTCTACAAACTGCCTATAATACCTGGCTAAACCTAAGAATCTTCGAATATCAGATGGAGTCATAGGCTTAGGCCACCTCTTCACCATAATAACCTTTTATGGATCTACCATGATCCCTTCACTAGAAATAATATGACCTAAGAAAGTCAGAACATTCAACTAATACTCACACTTAGAGAACTTGGCATACAATGGTTGTTCCTTTAAGGTTTATAACACCACACGAAGGTGATTAGCATGATCCACCTCGCTCTTCAAATACACCAGAATGTCATCAATAAACTCAAAGATGAAGAGATCTAATACTGCCTAAATACCCTATTCATCAAATCCATAAATGTCGCCAAAGCATTAGTCAACCTAAAGTACATCACAAGAAACTTAAGTGCTCATATCGAGTATGAAAAACCATCTTAGGGATATCCTCCTCCCTAATCTTTAACTGATGGTACCCAGACCAAAGATCTATCTTAGAGAAGAAATTGGCACCTTGCAACTGGTCAAGCAAGTTATCTATCCGGGGAAGAGGATACTTGTTCTTGACCATCACCTTGTTCAACTGCCTATAGCCAATGTACATCCAAAAAGAACCATCCTTTTTGCGCACAAACAACACCGATGAACCCCACAAAGAGACACTAGGATGAATAAAACCTTTATCCAGAAGATCCTTAATTTTGTCCCTAAATTCCCTTAACTCAGCCAGAGTCATTCTATATGGAGGAATGGAAATTGGATGAGTGTACGAAAGCAAATCAATACCAAACTCTATCTCCCTATCCGGAGGAACACTTGGAAGATCATCCTAAAAAATCTCTAGAAACTCATTAACCATAGGAAATGATTGGAAAGAAGGACCTTCCGAGTTAGAGTTTTTAATTCGAACCAAGATATAAAGACAATCCTTGGAGATTAATCTCCGAGCTCCAAAATAAGAAATAACCTCCCTCCTAGGAGCTAAGGAACCACTTTCCCATTCTATAACTGGTTCACTAGGGAACTCAAAGATAACCTTATGGGTCTGACAATTCAAAGACGCGTAACAAGAATACAACCAATCCATTCCCAGAATTACATCAAAATCTACCACACCTAACTCAAATAGATCCGCTAAGGTATGCTTGCCACTAATAGAAACCACCCCCTATAGACTCTCTTAGCAAGAATTGAGTGACCTACTGGGGTAGAAATATAAAAAGTATCCAAAATAACTTTTGAATCGAAACTAAAAGATACAACCACATAACGAGTCATATAAGAAAGAGTGGACCTTGGATCAAGCAAATAATATACATCACGAGAGAAAAGATTTAACATACCAATAACGATATTAGGCAATACCTAAAATTCCTATCGGGAAGCCAAAGCATACAACCTATTTCGACCAATACTAGAACAAGGAGAGTAACAAAAGTAGATGCCATACCACCAGGTGCAGAACCAGAATTTGGAGCCATAGGAATCTTATTTGCCCTCGTATCAACCTTATTAACTAGATAATTCCTGATTCGATGGCCTACCTAACCGTACTTGAAGCATTTTTCCCTTTCTTTATCGCAATAGCCTCGATGAGGATGACCACATAATCGACAAGATGGACATAAAGAAATTCTCTGACCTCCACTTGCCTAAAATTAGGCAACCTGTGCCCACAAATTCTCACCACCTTGATGACGCCTATCTCCCAACTGGAAAGGAGCACTAAAATAATAGAAAAGGCCAAAACTCACCTACTTTTTTTTCTGCCACTTGCCGCCATCTCTACTACCTTGAGACTGAGAACCTTTCTGATCATAAAACCTACTTCTCTTTCCCTGCCTATATCCAAACTCCACCTGTCTCCTCTTTCCATCCTCAACCTACTGCATATGAATAGTCAACTTCGAGTTATCCATATCGTTAATTAATAAGGCAGTATTGCTCTCCAAGATCAAATCTCTATTCAACCCAGAAGTGAATTTCCTCATTCTCGACCTCATATCAGCCACCAAGTAAGGAACATACCTTGATAGATGATGGAACTTTAAAGAATATTCCTTTACTGACATCCTCCAATGTTTGAGGTTCACAAACTCCTATATATTAGCTTCCCTCAACTCTTGAAGAAAGAATCAATATAATAAGGCATTAGAAAAGGCCTCCCACAACCCTTCCTCTTCCGTATAACCTCTATTCTCGTCCCATGCTTTATACCATTAATAAGAAACATCTTTGAGCTGATAAGCTGCAAAGTTAATCCCCTCCACGTAGTAGCCAGCATCGCTAGAAATATCTTTTCTATGTCATCCAAGAAGCCTTGTGGATCTTCCTCTACCTTCAATCTAATAAAAGTTGGAGGAACCATTTTCATAAATTGACCAACCCTTGTGTCCTCAGAATACAAAGCACCAATAGTATCCCGCTCAGCCTGAGCAGTAACTAGTTGGGCAATAATTTGAATAGACTGATAAAATTTTGCATTTGTCATGTTGCCTTGATAGATCTGAGGAGAACTACCCAGAATAGGAGGAACTCTAACACCATCAGGAATAGGACTGTGAGATTGAAGATGTAATCCAGACGTAGGACGTACCCCTTCAACATTATGCCCAAATGAGATGGAAGAATTTCCTTGTGTTTCAGATCTTGGAGGCATGATCTAAAAGACGAACAAACAAGGATTATAGAAGATACTAAGATTGAGAATTCAAGCTTGAAGATAGAATACCAAGAAAGTGAAACATTCCTAAATGCCATGTAGTCTCTTCCTTATGAGTGTGGCGTGCTACATAGCCTTAAAAACGACTCTACTCGACACGGCTTTATAGACTCCTAATTGACCATGAACCTAGGCTCTGATAACTACTTATCATAGCCCGACCTCAGGCCTAATGTAATAGGCATCCTAAGTTCAACCAAGACCAGGGATTGTTCCCTATTACCCAAACAAACCACCATATACGCCCCATGATGGGCTGAATTTTGAACATATAACAAGATAGCGTAAATATTCTCATTAAGACTCTGGGATAGGGTCACAACGGTGACCGACCCAATTAAGTCCAACCAAAACACACCAATCTCTCAAACATATCAAACCGTACTAAAGGCAATAAACTAGTCCATAACCAAATAAGTTCCAAAACATAATATAATTAAACCTAAAATAAAATACGATGGAACAGTGAGAAATTATATCCTATGATGCTAGCTTTAATATCAATACCAATGCTAAGGCTAACGCCACTATCGATCCCGCCCATACCAACCCCCAGAAGTACCACAAAGCCTCTATCCAAAATAGTAAATAAATTAGGTTGGGACATGCCCCCTACCTTGGCCAAAGCCAATATAAAAAAAAAGTGTCTAAATAAATTCGTAACATGAAATGATGCCTTCCAGAAGGATAGAATCTTGCTACTTCGGTCCAAATATTATCCCCGAGTCAATCACTATGTAGGAGGATTCGAACGACCATTTTTGCATAGTGTGGGTATAAATCCGCCAATAGACGGGTTAGCGAGTGACCGCTAACATGAATCTCAGGCTAAGGATAAAATAATGCCATTTATAAAACCAAGTAAAACCATCCAATGCACACAACTATATACACACACACACACTTATATATAACCATGCCGGGAAAAGGGACCGGGTTTAGCATGCATTTACAATCTTTATTTGGGTTGTGTAGCGTGGTCGGCCAAAACCAGCCACAAGCCATATGGGTTTAGCTCCCCCTACTGAAAAGGCCCTAGTGAGTGTAGCCGCACGACCAAGGAAGTATCCCATGGGATGACTAGTACATCGCCCAGTAGTGTGACATCATGTACATGTTCCACTAAAACCAATCCTTATATCGACAAATATGATTTTCCAGTTTTGATCTCCCCCGGGACCGCCACCTTTCATGACTTTGCTACACATCTCGCCATTATTTCCCAATTAAAATCTTTTCCAAATAACCAACCAATCCATTTACCATTTTATTAACCAAGGATAATATTAGTGGTATCGTCATACCACTCTTCACTTGCAAGTAATATCCATAGCCAAACTATTTAGGTTAAGGGGACTTTCAAGTACCCTTTCCATATACCATATTAAATTATTTGGGAGACTTCCATGCTCCCCACAAGCATAACCATTTAGCCTTTAGCCTTTCCATACTATTTAACCCATTTAAAGATTTATTATATAAGCTGAAAACAAGCAAGAGTTCCATTAAAAGAAGTCAATGCAATGAACATATGTTTATAAGCATTTTATCAAATACATTGAGGGCATAATATAACCAAAACCAGTTCCAATTACCATTAACCCATTACCATGCAATCCAATTGTCCAAAATCACCATTAATGCATATAAAAGCATAATTAAAACCATAGTCATGCAATAGTAAAGCCATGAAATCAATCATATAAACCATGCCTTTAGTTTAAATTACAATGATGGAATAGAATCATGCCTTAAACCAATAAGATGATGGAAGAAAATCACCAAGACAAGCCTCAAAGCAATCCTTTCGTTGAAACCCTAGCTCCCTTGCCCCAAAAGTTCTTGAGAGAATTATGAGGTGTTTTGGAATAGTTTCTAAGTGTTAATGAATAGAATAATAGGGTAAATAGCCTCCAAATTGTATTAGAATTCATGGGTCCTAATAAGGGTTAGTAGAGAAATATCCAGAATACCCCTACTTAAGTTACACAAAATCCCATCACAGGGATACGACTGACCCATATGAGTCGTACCCTCCCATTATAGTTGGAATCTCCCACTCGTATCTAATCCCCACCCTTGGATCAGACATTGTCCAGTATTCGACTTATCCAACCAATTCGGAACCACAATATACGATTCGTATCCATGACCCGTATCCCTGGAAAAATGAAATACTAGGAGGATCAAAACACTATCCACCACATGAGTCTATGATACGACTCATACTAAGCCCTTTGACTTACACCCCTAAGTCGTACCTATTACAGTGACCAAAATCATCCCACCAACTAACACTGGTCAGCCTATGGTAGGACCTTACCACTTGTATCCCAACATACGTCTCGTACCCACGATTCGTTTAAGGTCTGGAGAATGGAATTCCAGGAAATTTTCTAAGGGCCAAAACCTAGGGTGTTATATGCACGAACCAGAGAATATCTATATCTGTATATGCCTATATGGGGGACTTGAACCTCCCGGCAGAATCAGGTAACCTAAGAACCAATGCATTTAGCAAGGTGGAATCGAACCTCCCTTTTATATATTCATTCGGGGGACTCAAACCATCGTAGCATAAGATACTTGTACCAGCTAGTGCGGTTTCCAGTGTTAGTCCTTCAGACTCCACTTTCAGGCTCTACTACATATCCCGCTATTAAGCCCAATTTAAAACCATCATTCCACATACACAACTATTAAGTCAATTACTTACCAAAGGCACTTTATTGGTATTATCATACCAAAACTACTTGCAAGTATACCATATGTCATTACCAATATCAATCAACCATTCATTCATTTGACTTTGGGACTCGAACCCATCATCTAACAAAGACACTTGTTCAATTCAAACTTTTTAGGGGATTACGAAGACATAAATCAAGTTAGTGTTTAGGGACTCAAAACCATTTAACTAATTAAACCACCAAGGTTACCATTTAAACCATTACATGGCCAACAAGGCCTTTCCAAAACCATTTACCAACCATTCATATTCATTAGTCCAATGCCTTAGTTCAAAGCATCATTAACATGTGACTAGTTTATTCTCTTAGGCATTTTCACAAACACTTTGAGGGCATAATATTATCAATGACAACATAATGGTAAAAACCATCAAGTTTAGGTTTACCCATGACCCATTTGTTAAACCATAATTAACAAGAACCCATATGTGCAAACCATCACCAAAATATTTATAAACACAAGTTAAACCAAGAGTAAACAATACTCAACCATATGCAACAAAACCCTCTATTTTGGTTTTCAAAACCACCATTTAAGAATCATAATCACACTTTAAAACACATGATATATGAGAAATAACAATGAGGGAAGAGTCATATGCCTTATTCAAGAAGAATCATGGAAGAAACTTGCCTCTTAAGCCTCAAGATGATCACCTTTAAAATACCCTAGCCCCAATCTTCAAGAGAGAGTTTAGAGAGTGTTTTTGATGTGTTTGATCTTTCAATAGTGGGTCATAATAGTCCACAACATCTCTTAAGATGTGGGGACTTAAGGGTTTTGGGGTGATAAACGTCGAAAATACCCCCAACTTAAAAGCTAAAAACATACACGCAGGAGGGTAAAACCTATCCCTTTAAACTGTACCCTAGGGTTTGAGTAGTACCCTTATTTCGTACCCTCGCATCATCTTGGACTCCCATACTAACCAATATACGACCAAACATGAATAACTCATATCCTAACATACGAGAAGTACCTTATCACCCGTACCCTAGACAGAATACTTTGGACAAGACTTAGGGCACCGTATGACTTACCAACATACCATTCATACCCCAACTAATGACTAGAAAGATGTTCAATCATACCTTGGACAGAAGCCAACCCAACCAAATAATTTATATACGAGAGGAGGGACCCTACATTTTACAACATCATACGACTAGTACCCACAAGTTGTATGATGTCCAGTGATTTCAACATTAAGAAATTTTCTAAGGGTCCAAAGACAAGGTGTTTTACGTAGGCGGCACCTATACCTCTTAGGTGGGACCGTAGGTAGTCCCAAAAGTTTGTCTGTCTCTTTTTCAAGTTCTGACACATACGGACCCACCTACACCCAATAAGTGGTACCTACGGGGTGTAGGTGCCAAAGTAGGTGACCATTTTTTTGGCTTTTCATTCTGTTTTATTCCGGTTAGCTTTCATCTCCTAGTTTCCTTCAAAATCACTCCTAAAACACATAAAATCTAATAAAATATCCTTAAGGACATGCATATCCTCCAAGTATAAGAAACTTAAGTGCTATGAAATACTGGTACATCAAGACCCTCAACTTAGAATGTTGCATGTCCTTAAGCAACAAAAACATAATAAAATATATGATGATGATTAACCAAGAGAAACCTAAGATACCTATGGCAGTCAATCATCAAATTTATCTCAAAACATATCACCCTCTCTAAGTTCAATACTTCAAAACCAACCGTGTGTATTTATGAAGAACAACAATGTGACACAAAGGGACCAATCTATGGAATTATAATATCAACAAATAACCATGCATATGTACAAGTTACACTACCCAAATAAGTATGCATCTAGTAATACAATCCATGCACCCTAACAACAAGGAAGTCCCAATCACTCATATAAAATCATGCATATCAATGCAGGCACGTATCAAAAGACACCCACATTCTAAAGAAAGTTCAAACCATGCACATGAATACCATAGAATCACCCTTATTTTCTTTGTTAGCTTTTAGACAGTCAGGTTAGGATCACCATAGGACTTTATTCAACTTATAATGTAGGCTTGGGGGCTAGTATGGTAGATAAAGACATTTATAGTGACTAAGCCTCCTTGGTACTACACTTACTTTGGGGTCCACTTAACCAATTTCCTTATTCTACCCTTATTTATCATTTTTTATTATTTTATTGCACATTCAGGTTGGGTGTGGTTTATTTTATTCTTTCTTTTTCTTTTTCAAAATTTTCTTTTCTTTTTGCTTTTTTTACCACACCTAACCCTACTTTATTTTATCTTATTTTACCCTTCTTTATACTCATATCATATCACTATAACACCTTGGGTTTTCGACCCTTAGAAAATTTCCTAGATTTTTTATTTTTGGACAAGATACGACTGAGGGGTAGCAGTTGTATTTTGGGGCATAATTCATATAGGCTTGATTTTATACTTACTAGTGTTGGTTGTTGGGTTGTATTGGTTTCTAGAATGGATACAACTTGGCGAATACGAGTCGTATTGGTGGATGCTGGTCGTTTGATTTAGGGTTTTCCTTCACTTAAGCTTCGACTTGGTAACTTAACTTGGATCCAAGTATGAGTGGATCACCATAAGCTACAAGACAGGGTCTGAGTCATACCACGGGCTCATATGGGGGATAATGTTCAAACCTTTTTGGATTCTATTCTGCCAGGGGTACGGATCAAGGGTACATGTCATATACTTTGGGTAAGACTTGGTTTAGGTGATTTATATATTGGAAAGTATTGGGTACAAGGAGGAGGTCTAGGGTATGAGTGGTGGGTACCACTCATATTGGAGGATACGACTGTATGGGTAGTCGTACCCTATGATAGGACTTTTATGCAGTTTAAGTGAGGGCAATCTGGATATTTCCCTACTTAACCTATTAACTCCTGATGACTTTTATCACACTTGGGAGGTTATTTGATCTATTATTATATTCATTAACACTTAGAAATCACTTGCTAATCTTGTCTAAGGCTTTTGGGTAAAGGAAGGCTAGGGTTTCACTAAGGTGATAAATCTGGGGCTTGTGTTGGTGATTTCTCTTCATCATCTACTCAATTTAAGGCATGTACTCATTCCCTCATTGTTATTTCCAACTAAAGTCATGTTTTGTGAATTATTTTCATGGCATAATTTTTATATGGTTTTGGATTTTCAAATATATATTAGGGGTTTTGGTTACAAGTGCTTAGTTATGGTTTTCCCATGTTTTAATTATGTTTTTACATATTTTAATGGTGGTTTTGGATAATTGGTTGTGTGGGAATGGTAACTTGGAAATTGGTTTTGGTTTTGGAAATACTATGCCCCCAACATGTTTGATAAAATGCCTATGATAATGATTTCACTATATTATTCGATTTTTAATGGAACTATTGCATGGTATGGTTTGGTAATGGATCCCTAAATGGTATAAATGGTTAGAATTGTTAAATGGAATGGTTTGGTGGTCATGGTTATGGTTAATTGAACTCCTTGTGGGATACAACGGAATCCCCCAAGTAAACATGGAAATGAACGTTTGTGGGGTAAATGGGATTCCTCTAAGAAAATATAATAATGGAATACTTATGGGGTACACGGGATTCCCCTAAGTTAACTTGATAACATAATATACAGATACATGGAAATCCCTTTATATTACAAAGGTTGGCTAAGGAAATTGCTTGCAAGCTATAGTCGGTGTGAAAATACCACTACTTATAGCCTCGGTTAACAATAATGGAATAATGGTTTGGTTGGTTGGAAATGGTTTTAGTTGTCCAAAAATGGTGGAGTGTGATAACTAACCATGAAGGTAGAAGTCCAACGGATGAACACTGGATAATCATGTTTGCCAACATAAGAGGTTGGTCATGGAGACCATATATGATACTCATGAGGTACATAAGAATCCTCTAAGTACACTGTACATATGTATCATAGAGAGAAAAGGGTACTTGGGAATCTCCTACTCTTATGGTATCTCTGGTTCATGCGGCTTCATGCACCGGGGCCTATTCAGGGGGTTACACTGGACCCATATAGCCCATAGGTGGTTTTAGTTCAATTAAGCTTCATATACCCAGGTTAATGGTTTTAAATATATGTTAAATCCGGTTCCCTTTCCTGGCATGGTTAAATATATATATATAAGTACATTTTGTATGCATATGGTTGGTTTACTTGGTTTTACTAGAAGTCATTATTTTATCGTTATCCTGAGTTCATGCTAGCATTCACCCGCTAATCCTTCTTCGGCGACTGTATCCCCAAGCAATGCAGGAATCTGCCATTACACTCCTTTTACATAGTGATTGATCTTCGAGATTAGCTTTCATATTCTAGAAGGCTTCATTTCATATTATAGATTTTTTATATACTTTGGTTATTTTATAGATATTGGTTTTGGCTATGGTTGGGGTCATGCACCAACTGGATATTGGTTTTCTTTTGGTTAGAGCTTTTGTGGGACTGATATGGGTTGGAATGGGCGGGATCAGTATTGGTATCAGCCTTTGTATTGGCATTGGTATTGAGGCTGACACCGATTGACTGTAGTGTTGGTTGTTCCATCCTCTTTTATTTTTGGATTATATAATTATATTGGAACTCATACAGTTATGGTTTAGGATTATGGTTTAGTTTGGTATGGTTATCAGTTAGGCATCAGACAGTTAGACTCATTTGGGTGGTTACGGTCATAGACCTATCCCAGAGTCTTGGGTTAAACAATAATGCTATCTTGTTATACGTTTAAAATTCATCCGACTCAGGATATGTGTAGGTTGGTTGGGCTGGGTAATGGGGGTAGTCTCCCGTCTTGGTTGAACTTAGGATGCCCATTACGACAAGGCCATGGTTTGGGTCGTGTCAATCACGTACCTCTATGATAGACACGCTCAACTTAGGTGATTTGCCTGAGTTAAGATGCACAATATCCAAGGAGGACCAGGACCACAACAGGTTCATTGTGATACAAATAGAAAGGTGAAAAGTAAAAATAAAGAAATAGTCAATAAGGCTCAAACTAGGGATCAATGGATAGTTATTTGCATTGGGAAAGTCATTTAGGATAAAAGTAGACTCATTTGAAGAACGACCTATGATACTTTCCTAACCGACTATCCTACAACCTAGACAAGACTAATGGACAAGTTCTAGATTCAACACACCAAAGAAACTAAGTAATATCTTACACACACATGGGACAAGGTTACATCACAAGTTACTACCTACCGGTATATGTAATTGTTGGCAATGATTATCATGTCCCTAATACTAATGCCATAGTGAAATACACAATAGTCACATATATATACACATCACATAGTTCAAAAGCAAAATTTTGAAGGGGTATCAATTTTCAATACATTATTCCAACTGCCTTAGATACTAATTTTTCTCCTAGTTAAACACAAAACATCATGAAACAAAACACAATACACCTAAACATATTGACTCTACTAGGAACAGAACTTCGGAGAAAAGAGGCACAACAACAAAAACTCCAAGAGGACATCAAGACCCAAAAGAGCCCTACCCTTAACTTAAAATCGTGCATTGTCCCTAATGCATTTGGCCTCTACAAAATAAGAGAGTTAGAAACATACCTGTGGCACCATAGGTGCATAAATCTGACGTCAATCACACAAACACGAATGATTGTACAACAACAAAGTACCTTAGATTACCTCCCAACCAGTGCCTAATTTAACGTCGTGGCATGACGTGGCTATGTTGGTTACTCAGACTTCACAAACAAGCCCATGGTTACCTAGATTACTCAAACTTTACCAAGGTATTCCAAGAGTTGGCCTCCAATTTTATAGTTCCACTTTGAACTTATGAATTTTATCCTTAATTGTTTTTCTGATTTCCCATTATGCTCTTAGGTAGAAGGTATAAAAATAAAGGACCCAAGAAATAGATATGGCCTATTGTACTTCTTGGACCTTACATGAAGAACATAATTCTTTGATTCTGGATCAACAAATTCAAGAATATATACATATGTTTCCTCTTTCTTACACTCTTCTTCAAGTTTTAATGGCTCGGTAAAGATTTGATTACCCAAACACAAAGTGGGAAAATGCTTAGAACGAGGTCCAATACGTACCAATTAAGGAATTGCATTCTTATTTACATCATCACATAACTTTAGTATGCTATCGTTAATAGTGACACTATCCATAAGGGTGTGAGCGATTGTTAACTCCTCTAATTTTAGCTCCTTAAGTTGGATTTTCAAATTTTTTTTGGTCTTGCACCACCTATGACTAAGTTATTGGGTGTTAACCGTAACAAATTTTGCATTTAACTCTAATTGCGAGTAGTGAATATCCAAGACAATCCTATCAAAATTTTTGAATAAGATCATGATCTTTGTTTGTAAGGTATGTCAATATTTCTATCAGGATATCCTTGTGTTCACACACTATATTTGCCATACTTCTGCAATAACTATAATACCCCATAAAAGTCTTAGCTTATTTTAGCTCTCTGTTGCATGTTTAAGGGGTCCAAGACATGAAAAATTTCACTAAATATTGGGACTTAGTCATTTCAAACACCCCTAAACTTTGATGATTTTATTTTTGACCTTCCCAACCTCAAGACATCGATTTTTTAGTTGATTCATGATTGAGGTAGTTAAAAGTACGTCTTAGGTGAGTTTCGAAATTTTTGGACGAGCGTAAGGGCATGTTTGGAGAATGAAGGCAGTAGCACCATCGGGATTAGCCCGCACCGCACCCCCTCCCCCCGTTCACCACTCCAGAGCCTATGCTACACCCCCCAATGCACTTCTCTAGAGCTCGCACTGCCCGCTCTAGTTTGGTGCTCCAGAGCCCGTATCACCCCTTTTTTTCAGCTTTTGTTCCTCGTCATTTAAGAGAATTTAGGTCATTTACCCTTTACCCAACTCATCCATTACACAAAATTTAGGTTCCCAAAGAGCATTATTTTCTCTTTTTATCACAAATTCTCTCAAAGTATTCATTTTCTCAAGGAAAAACCCTAACTATTTCACAAGCAATCAAGGAATTCAAGCTTCAAACGTCAAGAAATTCCCAAGAATCTTCACGAATTAATCCAGTGAGGTATATGTGATATTCATCCATGGGATCCATTCACACATGGAGTCCAAGAACCCTTTTTGGTTTTTTAAATTATGAGTTTTAAATGTTCAAGTTGAACTAACTCCTTGAATCTCTTATTAACTGTAATACCCCGTATTTTTGTGCTGGAATTCTAACCATTGTTTCTACGCATCTAAGCTCTAATCCAAGTGATTTTCAGGTGAATATAAGTTTCATGATCGTTATCCTAGTCTATGGAGTATTTTAGAGGTGTAAAATGTTCATAGCAATGACCTAGAACAAAGTTGAGCTAAGATCAATTGATTCGTCCAAAGTTTGTCATTTGATACTACAAGGGTCTACTTCAAATGTGCATACCTATTTATATAAATGGAATTTTTCTTCCCAAGACCTATCAAATTTTATATAATTGAATTATCTTTCCAACGATATAAATTTCACAAAAATCTGATACCCGAGCGAAAAGTTATGGCTATTTTAGTGGCTGAGGCAGTAGCACCATGCGATAAGCGTGTGACGCATGCTCTATCACACACTAATAATTTTCAGGTTTTGTTTCTGCATTTTTAAGGGCAAAAGTGGTATTTTCCAACTCCTATCCAGCTATAACACGGGATTAAACTCCCATAACACCAAAATAAGTTTACTTTCTCTCAAAATCACCAAGAACATTCATTAGGGTTTCAACCTAAAAATCCAAATATCTCAAGATTCAACCGTAGGTTTTTGATAATTTTTTAAGATTCGGATTTCCCATCCCGAGGGCTATGATATGCACTCATTAATCTCAAGAATAGCAATACGAAGTTAAGAGTTCATCCAAAGCTTAAATTTCAAGGTATGTGGGGTTTGAACAAGAACACCCTTTCGTTCTTGTGCCCAAAACTTATTTTAGATTATAAATTACTGATTTTTTGATTATTTTCCATGAAATTCTAGTTGGGGTTTATACCCATGGTTGTTAATTACATGATTATAAGGTTCCCAATGATTTAGAAGTGTAATTGCATGACTAATTTCACATATTTATGCAAGTAATATGATTTTTCAGATTTTTCCAAGCGAGTTTAAGCGTTTTATTGTGATTCTTGATTTCTATATTTTGACATTGTTGAAGTATTTTCAAGAAGTATATTGAGTATGATGTGTTGCAATGATATTACATGAGTATGTTTATATTTTTATGCTTATTGCTGAAATTTTCAAATTTTGAATTGATTCATCAATATTTACATTATCAAGCATGAATCTTTTGGTGTTTTAATAAGAGTTTGATATATGGGCCATTAACCCCTATTTAAAGATTGTTATTTTGAGAACGAGTTATTGAGGACTTCTAAAGAATTGCAAGAAGTATGTTTATATTTCCATTATTATGAGATCTTTAAATCTTTGATGATGAGTCTATCAAGATTTCAAGAAAGAGTTGTTTTTTGAAACCCAAGTAAGAAAAGAAATCCACATTTAATTGATTTATGATAAAGGGGTAGCATATTGGCTCCCGATGCAAATTATTGAATTGTTTATTGTGGATTTTCTTTAAAGTTCTGAGCTAAGTCCGGGAGTAGTATTTAGCATCGAGCGAGAAGTGTGGTACTTCCTTAGAACTACGTGCCCCCATAGGATGTGAGCCTGAGGCTGATATAGTGATCACTAATGAACTGAAAAGCTAGGGTTCTATCCGATGGCAAGAATAGGACAACTCTCCCCAACGTGGGTAAGACGTTGGACTCCATGTAGCTCACATGGTTTATGTTGGTTAAGAGAAACTCCCAAAGTAGTCCCCACTCTATCTAAGATAAAGGTATATGTTTTTCAAAAGCTGTGATTCCAAGATTTCTAAGGTTCTCAAGTGTCAAAATCTTTAAGTTTTCAGAGAAGTTCTTAGTTTTCATGAGATTAAAGTGTATGTTCGGAAAGATGTTGTTTTAAGACATTATCTATACTACAAGTTTGAGAACAAAGAAAGAATGCAGATTTAGAATGGAGTGAAATGACTCACGAGATTTATGCTAACTGTTTCATTATTCATGATTTATGATATTTATATTTCAGATATTATTCAAGCTATGTGAGTCATTTATGTCAGCATGCATAATTTTATAAACTGTGATGATATTGGGATATTATTTTATATATGCATTGCACCCCCATATACTCAGTACATCCTCAAAGTACTGATCCACATATACGTCTATGTGCTACACTATCTCATAATGTAGGTACAAGTTTTAGTATGCACATCAGACTCAGACGGTCACAGATTTAAGCCAGTAGATGATATGTCCTCCTACTTCAGGGATTTAAGTTAGATGTCATTTATATATTTTCTTTATTTATTATTCTTTTATATTGATTAGTGATAGTTGGGGTCGTGTCCTAGCTATCTATAGTCAGTATTAGTAGAAGCTTCATAGACAGTTAGTAGAGTCATTGTATTTATCTCAGTTTCTTTGTAAAAGCAGAGTTGTAATCATGTGAATTCACTTTTGTATTGATCAGATTCAAAAAAGATGTATCTTCCGCTTACTTTGTTCAGATTTATCTATCCTATTCAGTTGCTTATGAGTTATGCTAGTAGAAGGGTTATCTTGGGGTCACATGTGACCCTAGGCACTGTGTGACATCTCGAGACCCGATTTTGGGGCGTTACATTAACGCAATTACAAGTCATGGTTACAAGTATTTTCAAGTAGAATGAATCATATCATATTTGAGTATTGAAAGGTCTATGTCATGTTCAATTGGTTTCAGGATGAATCCTCAAGTTACGAGTTTAGCCATGAATTTCTATTGTTTGCTCATGTTTAAGATATTCTCATGATTTAGTTTACGATTTTCACATGTTTGATGAAATGCCATGTTTGGGTCTTTGAATCATAATCACGTATTACAGTATTTCAAGTTTAATATTGCATGATTATATTCACTCAGTGTTGGTTGGTTATGAACACCCAATACCTATATGTTTTACATGAATTCATCTTTTCAAATACTCATATAGTTAATCCATGACTCTTACTAGTATACTTACATATTTATGATCATGATAAGCACTATCAATTATGTAAGAATTTTCAGTTGAATTTAATCCATTCCAGTATCAGTGTCATTTTAGTTGGGAGTAGGATTTAGCATTGAGCAAACTCAGGGATGAGGGCTCACCTGACAGTAGAGGGTGTGACACTTAGTAGCAATCCCCGAGTTACAGAATTATGTAGCCAACGTAGGTTAGAGATGTCTTCCTACTAGAAAAGGGTTGACAAGGTGTCTACCCTCCGGTTAAGGATTGAAACGTATCTCATTAAAGCACCTGCCAGTTGAGGGTGACTCCTTTGAGACACCAGTTTAGTGGATCCACATAGCCAGTGTTAGTACCTATGGCACGATGCTGACACCCTTCCAACTGAGGTTATAGGTTGGACCTTGATTAGCTCTGATTGGGGCATGTCAGTTATATGATACCTCCCACAGTCTCAGTACAGTATTCAGTATAGTTTCAGTTCAGGTTTGCCTGACCAAAGCATACAGATTATTAGTTATTCAGATGTTAGATTTCAGTCCTTTAGTTTACAAATTATTTTAAATATATGTTTATGCTTGGTCTTGCATTCTCATAAGTTATAGTTTTTTATGCATCCATGTTAAGTTATCTCATACTATTTAGTTAGTCCTTATTTCATATGCATAGTATCCCATGCATATAAGCTAGTCCTCATCTCATATACCAGTACATTCAAAGTAATGACTTCATACTTTTATTTGTGCTATGATATCTTATATCATAGGTTTGGATGCATAGTTTCCCGACTACAATTAGACAGCTTAGTGTAATCCAGCAGCCGTAGTAGTGAGTCCTCATCCATTGAGGACATGTTATGATTATTCAATTATTTTAGTATGTCATTTTATTCAGTCATTCAAAGTTAGTTGGGGTCTGTCTAATCAACTCCTCAGTTAGTTTAGAGGCTTTAAGACATTCAGACAATTAGTTAGATAGTCAGTCAGTTGTTTCAGTATTTCTAGACATTTTGGTCAAACAGTTGGTTCCTAGTATTTTATCATTTGTTCAGACATACTTTGATGTATATTGTAGTATTTATATTTTAGTACTATGTCAATTTACTTTCTGCTTATGTATTTCATTACTATTTATTCAATTCTCACAGCAGCTACCAGTTTTGCGACAAGGTGGTAGCCTTGGGTCATGAAAAAACTTGGTATCAGATCATAGAGTTTTAAAGTATCCTAGGAGTCTGAAAGCCACGATGAGTAGAGTCTTATGCATGGGTGTAAAGCGCGCCACACTTATGGACAAGAGGCTATCAGATGTTTTAGGAAAAGTTTCCCTTCTTTCAGTGTTTATGTCATACGAAAGATCATGAGATTTATTTAAACTATCTTTATAACTCATTCTATGTTCCATTTTCAGATAATGCCTCCCAAGAGAAACAATGGAAAAAGGAACGGGAACCATCCCACACCTCCGCATGTTCAGGAAGATCCCCTGAATAAATATATATCTCACGCTGAATTCAGAGATGCTTTTACTACCTTAGATTATTTAGTATCTACTCAGAACAACCAGTAATTTGTCACCCCATCTAGTCCAGTGGTAAACACAGCTACAGCTAGGATTCAGGATTTCACCTGAATGAATCCCCCTCTATTTTTTGGATCCATGTTTGAGGAGGATTCGCAAGAGTTTCTTGATATGGTTCATAAGGTAACTGATATCATGGGTGTCACCTCAAGTGAGAGTGCATAGTTGGTTGTATATCAGTTGTAGAATATGGCTCACACTTGGTTTAAAAAGTGGAAGAAGGACCGTGGTATTGATGCAGAGCCTGTTGAGTGAGAGAACTTTGCCATGACTTTTCCAGAAAAAATTTTCCCATTAGAGTTGTGGGAGGCTAAGACTCAAGAGTTCATTAACTTGAAGCAGGGTAATATAAGTATGAAGTAGTACTCGCTTAAGTTTCCTTAGTTGGTGAGGTATGCTCCTAATGTGGTGGTTGACAATTGGTCTAGGATGAATAAATTTGTGTCTGGTGTAGCTGATAGTATGGTTAAGGAGTGTAGGAATGCTATGTTGATTAAGGAGATGGATTTATCTAGACTTATTGTTTATGCTCATCAAACTGAGGAAGAAAATCTTAAGGAAAAAATAGAGAGAGAATAAGAGGGCTATAATTGGTAGTTTTAACTTTTCTTAACCTAGGTCAAAAGGTGGAAAAATTCTCATTTTCATCAAAAGTCCTTAGCCCCAGTCCCATCTTCATCTAGTGCGCCAGTGCCTAAGTTCAGGCAAGATAGTCAGGATAGGGCATCAGGCTCTAAGTCCCAGGGTAGTGTCAATAGTATTCATACTAATCCACTTTATGAGAAATATGGCAGACATCATCAGGGTATATGTAGAGCTGGAAGTGATGTGTGTTTTAGATGTGGCAAGCCAGGCCATAGATTCAAATATTGCCCAAAGGCCGGCCAGCAGGGTCAGTCTAATCGTCCTCCAGTTCCAGCCGATCGCCCAACTCAGCAGGGTGTCGCTTTCCACACAACCCGTGGGTAGAGTCAGAATAGTTTGTATGCCCTCCAGTCCCAGCATGATCAGGAAAGTTCTCATGAGGTAGTTATAGGTACGTTATAGGTCTTTCATCTCTATATTAATGCTTTATTATAACCTAAAATTTTACTCTCCATTGTAACTCCCTATATAGCAGACAATTTTGGTGTCAGTCATAAATCATTATCAGAACCTTTTGCGGTGTCCACTCTAGTGGATCAATCCATTATAGCCAAGTGGGTATACAGAAACTGCCCGGTTACAGTATCTCAAAAAATCACTTCAATAGATCTTGTAGAGTTAGAGATAATGATTTCAATGTCATTCTTGACATGTATTGGCTCCATTCATGCTATGCCTCAATGGATTGTAGAAATAGAGTTGTTCAATTGTAGTTTCCTAATGGACCAGTTCTTGTATGGAGGGATAGTACTTCAGCGCTTAGGGGTCAGATTGTTTCAAATCTTAGTGCAAGAAAGATGATATCTAAAGGGTGTGGTTACCATATTTTTTGAGTGAAGGACTCTAATTCTGAGACTCCATGTCTTGAGTCAATCTTAGTAGTGAGGGAATTTCTAGATGTCTTTCCCGAAGATCTTTTCGGAGTTTCTTTGAAAAGGAAAATTGACTTTAGAATAGATCTCCTTCCAGATACCCAGCCCATCTCTGTTTCACCTTATATAATGGCTCCATCAGAGCTTATTGATAACGCTCAATCTACAGCTCTCGTAGGAGTGTAAAGCGGTCATTAGCAAATATAGAACCCAATAGGGTTGGGTGTCGATCCCACAGGGAATAGCTTGGCCAACAAGTAAGCAAAATTACTAAACTTTTGGTGCAAGTCTCGTAAAAAAGGGGGGATTGTAATGTGTCACTAAAACAACTAAATAAAAGCTGAAAATAGCAAAGTAAAAGAGAAATATTGTTACGTAAGTTGTAAACAATGAGAATTGAGGCGTTGGGGTTATGTCCACCTTCTGAGGTATACGTCTCTATTGGCTATGAGTGTGTAGAATTCTGACATGCAACTGCTTATAGAGAATTGTATTCGATGGTAAATCCAGGCATCTTTCGACCTATTCGAGGAGTATTTCACTTTAACTCTTTCGAGCTTAAAGCATGTCTAACGGTACGAATTCTCCAAGAGGTTAGTCCAGTTACGGCACTAGCTTTTTAGTAGGGAATTTTAGGGGGTGACCCTACTACCTTGACATTATCTCTTTTCCAGACAGATAACCTTTCTTTCGAACAAGTTAAATGTTATACTGGCGTATTCTTGCGTTTGCAACCACAAAGAATGTAGACTAAGATGAAGAGAATAATGATATAAGCAGTATACATGTTGCGAACTCACAAACTCACAGCAATAGATAGTATCTCATAAGGCTTCCATAACCCCAACAGAGAAGTTTAGTTACTCATGAATGCGAAGGAGATCACGTTTGACATTGTTGTTATACCACAAGATTGAGTAATTTTGTGTAGCTTAGGTGGTAGGCGTGAGGCGTGAATTCCTAGGCAAAGTAACGATTCTCTTGTTGTGGAATTTAAGAATAGAAGAGTGGAGGAAGAAAAATAGAATTAATGGAAAGATTAGAAGAGTTGTAGAGTAATAGAATTGAATTGTAAGATGTGCAGTTCTAAAATCTCTAGCATGATAGGGTATTTATAATACCCATATCCTAATCCTACTAGATAAATAAAATATCTAACCAAATCCTACTAGGCTAATGTAAAACTTAACCCAATTGTACTAGGTTAATGTAACATTATCATAATCCAAATAAACTAATGAAATACATAACCCAATTGTACTAGGTTAATGTATCATTGTCCAAATCCAACTAAGTTACTGCAGATCCCCAAAGTCTTCAGAAATGTTGTTTTAGCCCGGGACAGATTTTCCATGCAGCAGTTTTGGTCCTTAGGCGTGTAAACTCCCTTCCCTTCCTTCGTGAGCTTTCTTTTGCATCAAGTAAGCCATAAAATGCTGAATTCTGCATCATTTATACCTGAAACTTTACTAATCATGTTCGTTAGCTCATTTACAGGAAAAAGGACTAAAAGTGCATGAAATATATACTTTGTTCTCAAAACTAGGCTAAAATATAGGCAAAATATATTGATATAGGCGTGTAAATTCGCCTATCATCAACACCCCATACTTGAAGCTTTGTTCGTCCTCGAACGAAATACCATGTCCTTCTAAACATCAACTTAGGGTTTCACAGCAACAACACAAAACATTTGTCAAGACAAGCACAACAATTATCAACAAAGAGTAGCTTTTCGATTATAGGTAGAAACAATTTAACCTTTAGCATAGACTCGTGATGGTGATCAACTCGCATGCAAACGTTAAGGTACAAGGAATCATATATAACTACCCAAAACTCATCAACCATGTGTGTCTCACACTATAGTACCTATAATCACTCACAAGTATAGCATATTTTTCAAACATGGGTATCAAAATGTCCTTGCTCTCGCTCTCACAAAGAATTCATATGTAGCAACTGATGACCATAGGCTTGCCCTTAATGTAATGCTCTACTAAATGTCAGAATGCTAAGCTTAGGATCAAGTAGGTCTTTTGATGGTTGTAATGTAGGCTAAGGGACGGGTAGGACTATTTTGGCCAGGAATAGTGACTAAGTTCCTAAGCGCTTTAATACATCACTTTGTATCATTGACACTTTTTTTTTCTTTCAACCTTTCTTTCTTTTATTCTACCACCCTTGTTCTCCTCTTTTGTTTTTCAATTTTAAGCACAACTCACTTTTCAGCTTTCTTTTCCTTTTTCTTTTCACAACATACCTCTTATGATAGCACTTTCTTTTTCATAACACATTCAAGCACCATTACAATTTATAGCATCATACTCACCCAATTTCCTCTTATGTTGTCACATGACTTTTTCACTTTAAAGCACTTAGGAGTTTGGATCAAATTACGGTCTTGAAAAAAATGGATTAGGCTTACATACAAGGTTGTCAAAGAAAATAGGCTAAAGGCTCAAAAGGGTTTAACTAGGATGATGTCCATGGGTAGGTAAAACTGAAGGTAAACAAATATAGGTTGCCAAAGAAATGCCTAAATCATATCCTAAACTTGCACTCCTTATTTTCGCTTTGCATACATACCAGGCAAGTTCTAGCATCAGCCACACACATAGAATATACGATTATCTCACACACACAAGGCACATGGTCGACTTGCTTGGAAGTAATATAGACTCTCGACCCAACAAGTGAAGGAATTTAACCACACAATATCACATAATGAGTCACAACTGGAGCCTAAACGTCTCAATGGTCATAATTGTAGCACATACTCTTGTTATAATCTCATGCTGCCTATCAAAATAATTTCATGCGAAGCTAGAAAAAACAACAAAAACAAAAAACTAAAACACGAAAAAAAATCATCAAAATAAACAACAAAATAAACAAACATAGATGCAATAGAGAAGTATAGCATACGATACCGCCACCCCACACTTAAACGGGACACTGCCCTCAGTGGAAAATAAATACGAGGAACCTGGTTAGTCGGACTCTTCCTCATTGTCGGGGGTCATACCCCCTTCGTCGGAGTCATCATAAGAGTCGTCGTCATAGTTCTCCTCCTCGTCAGAGTCTGGCAAGCGTCGATCGTCATCAGTTGGTACATCATCATCTAGAGGTTTCTCAAAGTATGCGCCCACTCCACATATCTCTCGTACATGCATGTTCATGGGATAGTCGTGGTCCAGCTGTTGGAGCTCTGCAGCAGTTGGAACACGACCTCCGCTCATCATTGTAAACCTCATCATGCCGTACATATGGCGGGAGAAACTCTCATCCCGAGCATGTCTCTCTGTCGTAGTAAGGTTGATGCCATGTGTTGATTCAGTATCTTTGACCTTTGTGAGGTCAACCTTCTTCGGATTGTGTGAGAGTTTATGATCAATTGGTTCCTCTTCGATATCCTCCTTCCGCAAGATTTCTGTCAAAAGATTTCCAAATATGAAGTTTGACCTTTTGTGGAGTCTGGCCTTCCTCATGGTAGAGCGAATGATTTCCCCAAAGTTGATAGGGAAATTCTTCATCAAAGCATAGACCAAACACACTTTATCTCTTGATATCTTAGTGTATTGAGTCCCAGGAATAAGGCATGAGTTGACAATACACATCCAGATTCTTGCTTCCCTATTCAGTGAAGCATAGGGGAAGGTGTTGTGTCGTCCTGTGTCTTTATGTCTGCCCCACCTTGCCATCGATCTACTTCCACAAAGTGTGTGTCTAATTGCTCTATAAGGAGGCTTGTTGTACAGCTCTTTGAATGGTGCTGGGTCGACCGAAGGTAAGCCAAGAAAAGAGTTGATCCAATCCGCGTTGAGCTGTAACACTTGGCCCCGAATTTTGACTTCATTGCCTGTTGTTTTCGGCGACCAGTTGGCGTAAAACTCTCTTGTCAAATCAAGATTACATTCTCCCAGATGAAATCCAGCTTCAATGCCATTATTTTTGCCAACATACGCGGCTCCTTCTTCGCTAAGGTGTCCTTGTTGATCAGGTCAACGTGAACATATCTTCTTTCTTTGTTGTTCCTGTACCATTCTTTGGATTCCTCCTCAAGAACCCATTTTATTCCAAACATTCTGCGGGGTGGTTGTGTTGAGGATGATTCTCCTTGGTCCTTTCTACCTCTCTTATTGCCCTTTTGGGAAGTAGTAGCCTTCTCCTTGCCTTGCTTTAGGTGCCATTGTACCTGAGACTAGAAATAGTGTTAATGGCAGCACAATCTCAGTTGATACAATCTATAAACAAGCAGTAGGGGTACCACCCCACACTTAGTTTTGTTGACACAAATCAGTGAAGTGAAAGTGGTCGATTACTCAGATTTCGTCGACTTACGTTTAAGGATTATATTCCGACAAGAAAATCAGTAATGTATTACTACTTGCATCCATTGCACTACTTTCATGTTAGATATAACAACACTACTACATAGGGGTTGTAACATGGTATGGATGTTTTCAACAATCGCAACCTCCTAAGTCGGTAGGCCACTATAAGGCTTATCCCGATGAACGGGATAGTCTAGCATGTAAGTATCCAAGTAACAAGATCATAACATGATAGTCAATGTTCATTACCATAGCAATTCCGCAAATCATATAACAATGCTATTAAAACCAAGTTCAAGTCGGAAACAAGTCAAGATTTTCCTACGTATATGTTTACTCACATGTTTTTGTATCAACGATCAAAACACATGAACATCACCAATCAATCTTATATGATGTAGCAATTTATAATAGACATAGCAACGTAGTACTTACGAGAAATAAATGAAAAATAAGAGAGTACTTACTTGCTTGAAGCTTTTGGAGATGGTTTTGTGAATTGGAAGAGCAAAAAGAAAAATTTTGGGATGGTTTGGAGAGGGAATGTGGCGCCTTTAGGTTAATTTCTAGTGTGGTTATGTTTCAAGACTAAGTCCCCTTTATATAGGAAGAGAATGGTTCGGTTTTTGACCCATTTACAATCGGTTTTGGAGACAAAAATGCTACATATGCGGCGCATAATGCTTGGCATAGTCATGGTATATGCGGCGCATAGTCTATGGCATTTAGGGACATATGCGCCGCATAGTCTATGGCATTTAGGGACATATGCGCCGCATAGTCTATGGCATATGAGATCCTGAGACCTAATGCTATAGCATAGGCGGCGCATAGTCAAAAGCACACTTAGGACTGGGCGGCGCATAGTGTATAGCACACTAGATTCCGAGACCTTAGGCTATAGGATAGGTTGTGCATCGTTCGTGGCCTAGTTTTACCTAGGCCTAGCCTTCCTTGATGCCTAGTTTGTCATGAGCAATGCTCAATCCATAGCCTTATGCATCACTATTCCTAACTTACCAACTTTACCATACAATGCGTCCAAATCGTCAATTGAAATCAATCTCCTCGTTGAATACCTCTTGCACCTATTTTTGCTTAAAACCAAATGAAAACGATTAGTACGATGGGTTGCCTCCCACCAAGCGCCTTTTTTATTTTCGTGGCTCGACATAGTTACCTCGAGTACTTAGACTTCGTCGAGATAAGTGATGGCCATAGAATTCATCGAGTCAAGAGGACCGATATAAGGCTTAACACGTTGACCATTCACCTTGAAAACAACACCATTATTATCTTCCAATTCAACTACTCCAGACGAGTAGACTTGGATAACTTTGTATGGACCACACCACTTGGATTTTAACTTACCTGGGAAGAGCTTCAATCTGGAGTTGAAGAGAAGTACCATATCACCCCTTTGGAAATTTCGTCGAATAATCCACTGATCATGATACTTTTTCATCCGCTCCTTGTATAGGTCTGACCTTTCATATGCATGGAGACGGAATTCATCCATCTCGTTCAGTTGCCCCATCCTCAGCTTCATTGCATCATCCCAATTCAAGTTCAATCGCTTCAGCGCCCACAATGCCTTGTGTTCGAGCTCGATGGGTAGATGACAAGCCTTCCCATAGACTAGTTGATAAGGAGACATGCCAATGGGTGTCTTGAATGCATTCCTATACGCCCATAGTGCCTCATCTAGCTTTCGAGACCAATTCTTTCTATTCGCATTAACCGTCTTTGCAAGGATCTGCTTGATCTCGCGATTGGAAACTTCTACTTGTCCACTAGTTTAGGGATGATAAGGCATAGCTACCTTATGTTTCTTGACACCATACTTGGCCAAAACTGATTTGAATAGCTTGTTGCAGAAGTGAGATCCTCCATCACTTATGATAGTACGTGGTACTCCAAAGCGAGAGGAGATATTCTTCTTTAAGAACGCTACAACACGCTTTCCTTCGTTGTCGGCCAATGCTACAGCTTCTACCCATTTTGAAACATAATCCACAGCAACCAAGATGTACTTCATTCCAAACGAATTCACGAATGGACCCATGAAATCAATACCCCATACATCAAAGAGTTCTACCTCAAGAATTTTGGTCATGGGCATTTTATGGTGTTTTGAAATCGCACCTTGACGCTGGCATTGGTCAAACCTTCTAACATAGTCGTAGGCATCTCTGAATATCGAAGGCCAATAATAACCGCTTTGCAATACTTTTCTGGCCGTCCGATTGCCTGCGTGATGTCCTCCAACTTGCGAAGTGTGGCATGCTTCCAAGATATTAGGCACCTCTTCATGGGATATACATCGTCGAATGATACCATCCGCACATCGTCGAAACAAATAAGGCTCATCCCAATAGTAGTGTTGTACGTCATGCATAAACTTCCTCCTTTGGTGGTAAGATAAATTGGCAGGTATCACATTACTCACCACGAAATTTGCAAAGTCGGCATACCATGGTAATTTCTCCATTGTTGTCGCTAATATCTCTTCGTCCGGGAATGCATCATCAATCTGAATTTCAGGTTGCGCCACATGCTCATTCTCAAGTCGAGATAGGTGATCAGCCACTTGGTTCTCGCAACCTCGTCTATCTTTGAATTCGAAATCAAACTCTTGCAGCAGCAATACCCATCTAATCAACCTTGGTTTTGCATCCTTCTTTGTCATTAGATACCTAAGAGTTGCATGGTCTGTATGAACTATCACCTTAGTACCAAATAGATAGGCACGAAACTTCTCAAATGCATACACAACCGCTAGGAGCTCTTGTTCAGTAACAGTGTAGTTCCTTTGGGCTTCATTTAGGACCTTACTCGCATAGTAGATAGGATGAAATAATTTCTCCTTTCTCTGACCAAGAACAGCACCAACGGCTACACCACTAGCATCACACATGACTTCAAATGGGAGAGTCCAATCTGGTGCTACCATAATAGGGGCTTCAATGAGTTTTCCTTTAAGGCATTTGAATGCCTTTAAGCAATCGTCATTGAAGTCAAACTTTGCATCTTTCTCCAATAGTTTCCACAATGGACTCGCAATTTTGGAGAAGTCTTTGATGAACCTACGATAGAAACCAGCATGGCCAAGAAAACTATGAACTCCTTTCACCGAAATTGGAGGCGGTAACTTCTCAATAACCTCATTTTTTGCTCGGTCAACCTCTATTCCTCTTTCAGAGATATTGTGCCCAAGAACGATTCCTTCTTTTACCATGAAGTGGCACTTCTCCCAATTCAGCACAAGGTTGAACTCTACACATCTTTGTAATGCCATGCTCAAGTTTGCCAGGCATGCTTCAAAAGACTCACCAACAACTGAAAAGTCATCCATAAATACCTCCAAAGTGTCTTCAACCATATCAGAGAAAATAGACATCATACAACGTTGAAAGGTGGCTGGTGCGTTACATAACCCGAATGGCATACGTTTGAAGGCAAACGTACCATATGGGCATGTAAACGTTGTCTTCTCTTGGTCTTTGGGTGCAATACAAATCTGATTATAGCCTGAATAACCATCCAAGAAGCAAAACCATCCTTTCCCCGCTAATCGATCTAGCATTTGGTCCATAAATGGCATTGGGAAGTGATCCTTGAGTGTCCAAGAATTCAGCTTGCGGTAGTCCCTGCATACTCTCCATCCAGTGACGGGCCTGAGTGGAATAAGTTCATTTTTTGCATTCGCAACCACCGTCATACCTCCTTTCTTGGGAACACATTGTACAGGGCTTACCCATGTACTATCAGAAATAGGATACACAACTCCTGCATCTAACCACTTGATGATCTCTTTCTTCACCACTTCTTGCATAGGTGGGTTTAGACGCCTTTGATGCTCAATGGTGGGTGTGCAATTTTCTTGAAGCTGAATTTTATGTGTACAAATCCTAGGTGGAATACCAATAATATCCGCAATGGTCCATCCAATAGCTCTAATATACTTGCGTAGAATAGCAATAAGAGCTGCAACTTGTCGCTCACCCAAATCAGCTGCCACAATGACTGGAAGAGTGTTTCCGCTTCCTAAGAATGAGTACTTCAAATGACTTGGCAGCTCCTTTAATTCTAACGTGGGTGGATCTTCAATAGATGGCTTAGCTGGTGGCGTAGGCCGATTCTTGAGATCAAGATCCAGCTTCTTGGGAGTATAGCAATATGTTCCTAATCCCGATAGAGCACAAATGGCTTCTTCAGAATTTTCAGCATCTTCACTCTCTCCATTCATGAGCACAACCTCCAAGGGATCATCAATAATTTGCTCTTCTTCAAGTAGTTCTTTCTCATCATCAAAGAAAACATCATCCACCGAAAATACACTAAGATCTTTGGGTTGCTTCATTGTTTTGCAAACATCAAAACGAACCACTTCGTCATTTATTCGGAATGAAAGTTCATTAGCTCTCAAATCAATGAGCACACTTCCTGTAGCAAGGAAAAGGCGCCCCAAGATTATGGGAACCTCAGAATCTGCTTCACAATCCAAGATGACAAAGTCTGCTGGAAAGATAAATGAAGAAACTTTTACCAAGACATCGTATAGAATACCAACAGGTCGTTTTACCGACCTATCTGCCATGACGAGCCTCATATTGGTTGGAGTAGGATCTCCTAACCCCAACTTCTTGTAGATCGATAATGGAATCAAATTGATGCAGGCTCCTAAGTCACATAATGCTTTGGCAAAGTTCAAAGATCCGATGGTGCAAGGAATAGTGAAAGCTCCGGGGTCGGCCTTCTTCTGAACTATCGATCGGGTAGCAATTGCACTACAATGATGCACATCGTCTTTCAGCTCATAACTTACTGCCCTCTTCTTTGTCAAAAGATCCTTCATAAACTTCGCATACCCAGGCATTTGTTCAAGTGCCTCCACCAATGGAACATTAATGGTCAGCTGCTTTAACATAGTCATGAATTTGCTGAACTTAGTGTCATTCGCCACCTTCTTCAGTCTTTGGGGAAAAGGTGGTGGTGGGTATGGAAGTGTTCTCTCCACAGTTTTCTTCTCCTCTTGCTTCCGTTTTTCTATTTTTTCAGGCTGCACGTCACTGGGCGTGACGTCCTTGACGTCAGGACTGGTTGTTGCGGCATCTTCTACTTTTGTGTTATCATCCATGTCCGCAACTTTGTCAGCCACTTGCTTTCCTTTTGCTGAAGGTTCCAGCACCTTACCACTTCTGGTAGTGATGGCCATGCATGACCCATCATTCCTTGGGTTTTGCACAGTATCGCTAGGTAAAGTGCCAGCCTTTCTTTGATTGAGTGTTGCTGAAAGTTGGCTCAATTGCTGCTCTATTTGCTTGATTGAAGTGGAATGAGAATCAACTTGTTGTTTCATGGAGGACAAATCATTAATTACCTCAGTAACTCCCACGCTCGTTGCTTCCACTCCTTTTAATAATTTAGCCATCATGTCTTCCATATTTCCAGAATTAGATGTGGTGGTATCACGTCTACCAGGGGGAACATATACACCACTCTTTTCATTGTTTTTTCTCCAACTACCTTGGTCCTTGTTTCCAGAATTATCATAATAGTTCCGACCTTGGTTTCCTTGGGTATTACCTCGGAAACCCCCCTGATTGTTCAAGTAGTTGGCCTCCTCTTCCGAATCAGATTCGTCTCTTCATTTTAGCGCCACAGCTTTCACTTTTTCGGTCTTCCCTGATAATAAATGCTTTGTCAGAAGATCCACTTGCGTTTTCATGTGCGCTAAATCTTGATCACGTTCTTCTTGTCTTCTTCTTTGGTCTGCAGTCATGCCTATAGATAAAGTGGGGCTTGCTACCTCGGAATCCCTGGTATGCCAAGATCTACTTTGTTTCATCATGCGATCTAGCATATTGCTTGCTTGACCAAAGGTGAGGTCCATAAAAGATCCTCCAGCTGCGTTGTCCACCACTGGCTTAGTTATTGAATTCAAGGCTCTATACAATATCTCCATGAGGTGAACATTAGTCATGTGATGGTTTGGTCATCTCGCTAGCTTTTCCTTGAACCTCTCCCATGTTTCATGAAGAGATTCAGTGGGAAGCTGACGAAAGTTGCTGATTTCATCTCTCAATTCTGCCCTTTTGGAAGGCGGAAAGAATCTTTCTAGGAAAGCGTCTCTCAATTGCCTCCAATTTGTAATTGAATCAGGAGTCAGCCCATTCAACCATAGTGTTGCCTCCCCAAACAGAGACAATGGAAATAGACGTAATCGAATTGCATTCTGACCAACACCAGGATTGTCAAAAAACTTGCATGTAGAAATAAAGTTGATGAGATGCATATTCGGATCATCGCCTGCTAGTCCACCAAACAATCCCTTGAGTTGCAATAACTGAATCATGGTGCTTGTGATGTTGAACTTGGCTCCGGGCGCTAATGGTGGTGGAATTATAGCTCCAGTGGCTCCGGCACCATCAAGATCATCATCATCATCGTCGAAAGCTGGCTGCATAGGTTGGCGATCATGTCTATACCGAGCCATTCGACCTCTTCTGTTGGCAGGTGTTGCGATTTCAGCATCATGCCTTGGGTTTAGTAACTCGTCATCACCTAAATCCTCATCGTCAGGATTTGTTGCTCGTGCAGGGTTATCAATGTTCTGCTGTTGAACCTGGGCTGCGGCAAGGGCAGCCAATCTTGCTTGTTCCTGTTGAGCAGCCATCCTTGCGATTTCAGCTTGTGCTTCCATTCTACCAATGCGTTGTGGTTCAGGATTGATTGGTAATAACGGTTGACCAGAACTTCGAGTATGGGGCATGCACTGAATAAAAACCTGCAGTAAACAAAAAAAAACTAATAGTAAAAGTACGAGAATCTTTGACCAAAGGGTCTAGTAATTATCACGAACTTGATTGACACTTGTATTCCCCGACAACGGCGCCAATTTTTGATAACGCTCAATCTACAACTCTCGTAGGAGTGTAAAGCGGTCATTAGCAAATATAGAACCCAACAGGGTTGGGTGTCGATCCCACAGGGAATAGCTTGGCCAATAAGTAAGCAAAATTACTAAACTTTTGGTACAAGTCTCGTAAAAAAGGGGGGATTGTAATGTGTCACCAAAACAACTAAATAAAAGCTGAAAATAGCAAAGTAAAAGAGAAATATTGTTACGTAAGTTGTAAACAATGAGAATTGAGGCGTTGGGGTTATGTCCACCTTCTGAGGTATACGTCTCTATTGGCTATGAGTGAGTAGAATTCTGACATGCAACTGCTTATAGAGAATTGTATTCGATGGTAAATCCAGGCGTCTTTCGACCTATTCGAGGATTATTTCACTTTAACTCTTTCGAGCTTAAAGCGTGTCTAATGGTACGAATTCTCCAAGAGGTTAGTCCAGTTACGGCACTAGCTTTTTAGTAGGGAATTTTAGGGGGTGACCCTACTACCTTGACATTATCTCTTTTCCAGACAGATAACCTTTCTTTTGAACAAGTTAAATGTTATACTGGCGTATTCTTGCGTTTGCAACCACAAAGAATGTAGACTAAGATGAAGAGAATAATGATATAAGCAGTATACATGTCGCGAACTCACAAACTCACAGCAATAGATAGTATCTCATACGGCTTCCATAACCCCAACAGAGAAGTTTAGTTACTCATGAATGCGAAGGAGATCACGTTTGACATTGTTGTTATACCACAAGATTGAGTAATTTCGTGTAGCTTAGGTGGTAGGCGTGAGGTGTGAATTCCTAGGCAAAGTAACGATTCTCTTGTTGTAGAATTTAAGAATAGAAGAGTAGAGGAAGAAAAATAGAATTAATGGAAAGATTAGAAGAGTTGTAGAGTAATAGAATTGAATTGTAAGATGTGCAGTTCTAAAATCTCTAGCATGATAGGGTATTTATAATACCCATATCCTAATCCTACTAGATAAATAAAATATCTAACCAAATCCTACTAGGCTAATGTAATACTTAACCCAATTGTACTAGGTTAATGTAACATTATCATAATCCAAATAAACTAATGAAATACATAACCCAATTGTACTAGGTTAATGTATCATTGTCCAAATCCAACTAAGTTACTGCAGATCCCCAAAGTCTTCAGAAATGCTGTTTTAGCCCGGGACAGATTTTCCATGCAGCAGTTTTGGTCCTTAGGCGTGTAAACTCCCTTCCCTTCCTTCGTGAGCTTTCTTTTGCGTCAAGTAAGCCATAAAATGCTGAATTCTGCATCATTTATACCTGAAACTTTACTAATCATGTTCGTTAGCTCATTTACAGGAAAAAGGACTAAAAGTGCATGAAATATATACTTTGTTCTCAAAACTAGGCTAAAATATGGGCAAAATATATTGATATAGGCGTGTAAATTCGCCTATCATCACTTATAGAGTTGAAAGAATAGTTAAAATATCTCTTAGATTAGGAATTCATTAGGCCCAATGTTTCCCCATGGGGCGCTCCAGTGTTGTTCATGCATAAGAAAGATGGTTCTCTCAGAATATGCATTGATTATCGTTAGTTGAACAAAGCCACAGTCAAGAATAAGTATCCACTTCTCAGAATTGATGACTTGTTTGACAAACTTTAAGGTTCCAGTTATTTCTCTAAGATAGACCACAAATCCAGCTATCATCAGCTCAGAGTTAGAGAATGTGACATTCTGAAGATAGCCTTCAGAACTTAGTATGGGCACTTTGAATTTTTAGTTATGTCTTTTGGACCAACGAATGCCCCTTTATCTTTCATGGACTTGATAAATAGAGTGTTCAAGCAGTACTTGGACATGTTCATCATAGTTTTCATTGATGATATTCTTTTTTATTCCCATAGTGAGAATGACCATGCAGACCATCTAATAATTGTGTTGCGGACCCTTAGAGTTCATCAGTTGTTCGCCAAATTCATTAAGTGTGAATTTTGGCTAAGGTCAGTAGCTTTTCTTGGCCATATTATTTCTGGTGATAGCATTAGAGTTGACCCTCAAAAGACTGAAGCAGTGAGAAACTAGCCTAGACCCATCTTTCTAATAGATATAAGGAGTTTCTTAGGTTTGGTCGACTATTACAGATGATTTGTTGAAGGATTTTCTTCTATTGCATCCCACATGTCCTTATTGACTCAAAAGAAAGTCAAATTTTAGTGGTCAGATTCATGCGAGAAGAGTTTTCAGGAGTTGAAGACTCGACTAACTTTAGCCCCAGTTTTGACTCTGCCGGATGGTTCAGATGGGTTTGTAGTTTACTGTGATTCTTCTAGAGTTGGTCTGGATTGTGTTTTGATATAGAGAGGTAAGTTCATAGCCTATGCCTGTAGACATCTAAAACCACATCAAAAGAATAATCCTACCCATGATCTTAAGTTGGCAGCTGTTATTTTTATCTTGAAAATTTCAAGGCATTACCTTTATAGAGTTCATGTTGATGTGTTAACGGATCACAAAAGCTTGCAGTATGTGTTCTCGCAAAAATATTTGAATATTTATCAAAGAAAATGGATTAAATTGTTAAAAAATTATGATATAAGTGTGTTGAATCATCCTTGCAAGGCCAATGTAGTGGCAGATACCCTTAGTAGATTGTCTATGGGTAGTGTTGCCCATGTTGAGGAGGATAAGGAGAAGTTAGTCAGGGGGGTTCACCAGCTTGCTAGATTAGGTGTTTGGTTGGTTGATTCAGCTGAGAGGAGTATATGGTTTCAAAATGGTTTGGAATATTCATTAGTTTCCAAAGTGAAGGAGAAGCAAGATAGGGATCCCAGTTTAGCTAAGCTGATGGAAGCAGTTAGAGATCAGAAAATAGAGGTTTTCACCTAAGGGGGAGGTTGATGGTGTGTTGTGTTGCCAAGGCAAGTTATGTGTTCCTAGTGTTGATGGTTTAAGGCAGCGAATTCTTATAGAAGTGCATAGTATTCATTACTCTATATATCCAGGAGCCACTAAGATGTATCGTAATTTGTAGGAAGTCTATTGGTGGAGTGGTATGAAGAGAGATATTGCAGAGTTTATAGATAAGTGTTCTAATTGTTAGTAGGTCAAAGTTGAACACCAGAGGCATAGTAGTACATTGCAGGAGTTCAATATTCTCACTTGGAAGTCGGAAGTGGTGAACATGGATTTTGTCACGGGGTTGCATCGTACACATCGTCAGCAAGATTCGATATGAGTTATGGTAGACAAAATGACCAAATCAAATATTTATTTCTAGTTCATACTTTGTACTCAGCTGAGGATTATGCCAGGCTTTACCTTAGGGAGTTGGTTAAGTTGCATGGAGTTCCATTATCTATTATTTCAGATAGGGGTACTCAGTTTACCTCTCACTTTTAGAAGGCTTTTTAGAAGGGTCTGGGTACCAAAGTTTATCTCATTACTTCTTTTCATCCTCACACAGATGATCAGGTAGAGAGGAACATTTATACATTACAGTACATATTGGGGGCTTGTGTCATTGACTTTAAAGGTAGTTAGGATGATCACTTACTTTTGATTGAGTTTGCCTATAACAACAGCTAACTCCAGTATTCAGATGGCTTTATTTGAGGCTCATTAAGGGAGAAGATTCATATCTCCTATTATTTGGTTTGAAGTAGGTGAAGCTACTTTAATAGGGCCAAATGTAGTGTTTGATGCGATGGAAAAAGTTCATTTGATTTGGGAGAGGCGTAACACCCTATATTTTTGGGCTAGACTTTGAAACATCGTTCCTACATATTTTAGCTCTAATCCCATGAATTTATTTTGAATACATGAGTCATGATCCTTATCCTAGGGTGTGAAGTAATTTTGAGGTGAAAAATGTTCATAAGAATCACTTAGAACAAAGTTGTGCTAAGAGCCTTTGATTCATCCAAAGTTTTGTATTTGATCCTACAAGGGTCTACTTTGAATGTGTATAAATTTTGGTAGACATATAATTTTGTATCTTAATACACACCATATTGTATATAATTGATTTAGCTTTCCAACGATACCGATTTTTCCTTAATTCAATACCCGAGAGAAGAGTTATGACATTTTTCAAGAGAGGCGGTAAGGGTCCGCGATTTGGACGCGGCGCACCGGTCTCGCAATGTGATAAGTGACACAATGTGTTGCACTCTGAATGTGGTATATGATGCGACGCAGAGCCTATTGCCCTTCTGTTTAAGCTACTCAAGGGTCAAGGGACACTTTGGTCCTTTCCCCTCAACGCCAAACATCCAAAGGATGATTTATAGCCTCCAAAGAGGCATTATTTGACCATCATCTTCAAATCAACTCTCACCAAAACCCTCCCATTCCCCCCATGAACAATTTCAATATTTTTCTCTCAATAACTCAAGGATTCAAGCTTCAAATTCAAGATTTCTTTATGAAACCATCGAATTAAGGTATGTGGGAGTTCATCCATGGGTCCCTTTTCATCTATGGATCCCAAAAACCTTTCTTGATTTAAAGTATGAGTTTTTCCATTATTACGAAGTTGTATATGTTCAAGATGCATTTAAATCATGTGTCTCCTTAGTAATTTGACTCAATTCATGTCCAAGCATGATTCCATGAAGAGTTAGGTTATCTCATGTTTCAAGTTTTGATTCCCGTGACATATTCAATCGAATTTCATGTTATAATATCAAATAATAAAGTTTTCCATGTCTACAAGTGTTTCCAAGTGAATTAATCCATTCATGCTTTAAGTTGCAAATTTCCATGTCTTACTCCATTGATTTCATGTTAAGTCCCCAACTTATGAATTTTGTTATGCACTCATGTTGTTTTCACATGTATATCTTATTCCCATGCTTTAATTCATGACCCTCATGTGTTTGATGAAATGTTTAAGAGTCAAATTTTGAATAATGATCTCTTTTATGGTTTTTTAAGGCTTCATATGTCCTTATTGTTATTTCCATTCAGTGTCGGGGGTTATGAATACCTGAAACTTAGTTGTTTATATAGTTTCCAGTAATTACAGAATGATTTCATATAAACCATGAACATCATCATTCAGTTAGTTCTTATGTTCTGTCGTGGCTCAGTTAAGCTTAGGTCTATTCGGTAACTGGTGTCTTTTAGTTGGGAGTAAAACTTAGCACCGAGTGAACATAGGGATGGTCTCTTCCCCGTCAGTTAGGCATAAGGCATTTTCCTCCCTTGTCAATAGGCATAAGACATTAGTAGAAGTCCCTAAGTTCCAGCCCTACGGTGCAACCGTAGACTTTGAGGGGTCCCCCATCAGTTAGGCATGATACCTTTGTCCTTCGAGATATCAGATTAATGGGTCCATATAACCAGCGTTAGTACCCATGGCACGGTACTAATTCCCTTCCAATTGGGGTTATAGATTGGACCCCAGTAATAGATTTGAGGCATGTTGGTTATGGCTATCTCCCATAGTATCAGTCATTATAGAGTGTGTTGTTAGTTTAGGTTTTCTTGACTAAGTGTACAAACTTTCAGATACTAAGTTTTATAGCTTTTAGTCTTTTAGTCTTTCAGATTTATCTCAGTAACATAATAAATATACACTTAGTATTTCATTCTCTTAGTCTTGCATTCTCATACATTATAGTTTTTATGCATTCATGCTCAGTTATCTTATGTTGTTTAGATAGTCCTTACCTCATATGCATAGTACTCAACAGTTTCAATCCAGTTGTTCAGACTAAGTACAGTTCAGTCTTACATGACTAGTATTCAGCTATCAGTCATTTAGTTAATTAGATAAGCTTAGTATATTTTATGTTTTGTTTTATATGTTTATGTATTTGTGCTCAGTATAATTGTATATTCAGATCATCAAGTTATGTCAGTCTCCATCATATAGTTTCTGACCCAGTATTAATACAGTATCTATGATTTACTGTTTTCCAACACCTGTTCTACTTATATTATACGAGTACAGTTTTAAGAAACTAAGTGTAGTGATTCACCATCTTATTAGATTATGCTTGTTACATATGTTTTAAGATTTTTTAGCTTTCAATTTATTTCAGTCTCTTGGTGAGTCTACTTACGCCTAGTCATGCATGTTTTAAGATTTTGTATGAAACCAGTTTTACTTACTGCATTCACCCCCGCTTACTTAGTACATTCCAGAAGTACCTATCCATATATATGTTTGTGTGCCTACATTATTTCATTATGTATGTACCAGTTGTAGTCCATACATTAAGATCAGACAATTGTAGTTTCCAGCCAACATGTAATGAGTTCTCCTATTTTGGGGAGTTCAGTCAGATGTTGTTCATGTAATTTACATTATTACTCATATGTATTGATTAGTGGTAGCTGGAGGCATGTCCCAACTATCTATGGTCAGTATAGTTGAGGCTTCATAGATTTCAGTTAGAGTTAGTCATGTAATTTGAGTTCTTTCCTCAGTTTAAGTCATGTAATTTGAGTTTTTTCCTCATTTTAATCAGATTGTAAATTTTTATTAGTTACATACTTACTCATATTTCATTATGATTATGTTTCTGCATAATAAATTTATCTATTTTATATGTTCTATATCATTTGTACAAGCAGTATGCCAGTTCATGGGTTAACTTAGGATTACTTGTGGTTTCAAGCACTATGTTATGACTAGGGGATAGTCTCAGGTCCTGACAAACTTGATATCAGAGCACAAGGTTTAAGTTTCCTAGGGTGTTTATGAAGTCGTGTCTAGGAGAGTGTTGCATAATGGTATGGAGATGTCTGTACTTTTCTTCAAGAGGTTACAGGGCATTTAGGAAATGTTTTCCTTCTTTCATGTCTCAGGTCGTGTAGTAGAGTGTGTTCTCTAAGAAATTTATACAGATTCCTATGTTACTCTATACTTGCCAACTCTGCCTTATCCTTGAGGCAATAGAAATAGCCCATCTTAAATCCTTACAGATAGAGTTTACTCAGATAGTCTCTACAGACAATTATAGGATTGTATGCAGGCTCAAAAGTATCCCATTATTAATTTATAGAGTTTGAAAGACTTCATTCATATTCATGAAAATCATGTACTAAGCTAGATTCAGACGTTCCCTCAGACCCCTTCCTAATATCCTCTGACAGCATATGATCTAGAGTTAGAAGGATGAACCCAGAAGTTTAGCAGTAGGAAAGTAGGAATGGTAATTGTCTGGGTTTAGTAGACTTTGTATTCATGGGGCTAGTTGTATAAATGGTGAATCAGTAGGCTTGAAATAGTGCATGCAAGAATTTAAGTTTGTTGATTCAAAATTTAGTATGATGATGTTGGCTCTGTTAGTATAGTGGTAATTCTCATGGTTTAGGGAAAGTATAAGTTTAGAGTTGTGATTATGATATTAGTAGGCTATGAAGGAAAAGAAGAAGGTTATGTGTTTAGTGAGGCAAGTATGTTGCTGAGAAGGGTATATGAATGTGATGATGATTTTTTAACCTAAGGGTAGTATATATTAAGGGAGTGTGCAAGAATGAAATTAGTATAGTTCATTAAAAGTTTGGGAATATCCATGTTAAGTGTTAGAATCTAGATGGTGTAGACTCAGGGTATGGTGATACTCCTGAAGATTCTAAATTAGTCAATGTTTAAGTTATTATATGATGATTGTTGTGGCTATAGAAAGTTAAGAGTTGTATCTCAAAAGTAAGTATTAGCCAGGGGTTTTACACTTTCAGGCATAGTCTTTTAGAGTGAGTTTATTATTTATATGTATTGTTATATCTCAAACTCTAGAATAGATTGGTTGCAGTCAAGTTCAGAGTTTATTAAAGGGTTCCACAGACTTAGAATGGTGGCTTTGATCTAAGGGGGAGATGACAGAACAAGTAACCAAGTAAGGCTCTAAGATTCTAGTAGTGATGCCAGTGTATTGTAGAACGTCAGTAGGGGAGAAAGATGATTGACCCATGTTTATCTCAATGCAAAGTTTTGTACTTCAGTTATCACAATATCTACTCATGATTTACATGTCAGCTCCATGATAATAGCTCATATTCATGCACTTCCCATAGAACCATGTATGTTTTCAGCTCCTTACATGAGGAGTTCCATTTCACTCAGCAGTACGAATCATATTCCATGAAATTATAACTCCAAACTCAGGTCATGTAGCTCATGACTCATGTACTCATGCTTTACAGAATGTTCAATTCTAGGTACTCATGTTACATTCTTAATAATCAGTGAAATTCAAATTATGTCATGTATATCATCAGTTTTGATCTCTTTAATGAATTCATTCTTTTGATACTCTATTCATCAGGCCTCAGTTAAGTGTCCAAGTCATGCATAGCATTTTTTCATGTTCCAGTTCCTCATGTTCTAATCCTTCAGTGACCTCCCCTTATGAATTGATAGTGGTGATGAGTAATTGCTTAGAGAAGTGAGAGTAAATGTCTCATGTTGGGGAAAGATTGTTACATGCTTGTTTTATCTCAGGCTATAAGCGTGAAGGATGATTGAGGTAAAACTTTTGATAGATGTCATGGTTAGTTTAGAATTCCATGCGTGTCTTCTTAAGAATAGTGCAAAAAATTGTTTTGAAAGGGGTTTAGAGAATATGACGAAGATGTTTTTATGGGTGTTTTCCTAGAAGTTCATATGTGGTTTAATATATAGGCTTAAATATAATATTGTTATATAAGAGGATGAATGCATTGCGCGTTAGTGAGTTCCTAGTAAGTGGTTGAATGTAGTTGTTGAAGTGGTAATGAGAATTATTCTTGAGATGAGAAGTTGTGAAAATACAGGGTGTATTGAATTCATGGTTCAAACTAGTGTTATGGTGTTATGTGTAGTACCTGTTGATTTTGAGTTAGGCTTGAACATAGTGAGGGTATGTAGTTCAACTAGGACTTGGGGCTAAGCTTGAGCGTTAGAAGTTGCCTTACTTAAGTCATAGTGGTGGTATCGCAGCTTATGTTCCATAGTCCTACATTTTATGTTATAGAGTTATAGATATATTAAGATTCCTTACTCAGCTATCTTATTAAGAATATTCTAGTTAGGTATAAGCTTCCAGTTTAATTCAGTCTGTATAGCCAGCAATTCAGTTTAGCAGTCAGACAGACAAGTTCCTGTGGTTTTTCTATCTTTTGATCTAGTCTTACAATCTGAAGTTTCTTGAGTATGGCCATTCCAAGAGGTAATTTATTAACATGCATGTAAATTAAGAACTTAGTTTAGTTCATGCATCATGTTTCAGATTTAGATATTGAGTCACGATTCAGTTCGTAAGTGTCTCATGCATCATCTCAGCCTTTCCTTAGTATTTCAGCCAAGTCTGTATCATTTGGGGGACAAATGATCACAAGGGGGAGATGTTGTAATACCCCAATTTTCATGTCCTCCACCTCTCAACTTTTATTCACAAAACCATATCAAGCTTAAAGTAATAGTTACTCATAAGTTTACTCTCTCGTTTCTATCTCAGCCTTATAACCATTATCACGCCATTGCATGTATTCACAAAATTAGTTCAGTTCATTTAGCATGATCAGACTCAGTTATGTAATCATATTACCAGTCATTCATGTTTAGTATGTGATCTTAATTTTCTTAGTTCAGTATTCTCAGTCTAACCAGTCTCATTCTAGGATGAATGATTCCAAGGGGGAGATAATGTAACACCCCGTATTTTTGAGTTGAACTTTGAAGCATCGTTTCTATGTATGTTAGCTCTAATCCTATGAATTTCTTTTGAATATATGTTTCATGATTCTCATAATAGTGTGCGAAGTAATTTCGAGGTGAAAATGTTCATAAGAATAACTTAGAACAAAGTTGAGCTAAGAGACTTTTATTCGTCCAAAGTTTGGTATTTGATCCTACAAGGGTCTAATTTGAATGAGTCTAACTTTTGGTATACGTAAAATTTTGCAGCTTAATACTAGCCATATTTTATATAATTGACTTAGCTTTCCAACGATACCAATTTCACCTGAATTCGACACCCCAGAGAAAAGTTATGGCATTTTTTGTGAGAAACAGTAAGGGTCCACAATTTGGACGTGGCGCGGAGGTCTCTCAACGTGATAAGTGATGCGATGCGTTGCTCTCCCAATGAGATATATGACGCGACACGGAGCCTATTTCCCCTCTGTTTCAGCTCTTCAAGGGTCAAGGGACACTTTGGTCCTTTCCCCTCAATGCCAAACGTCCAAAGGATGATTTATAGCCTCCAAAAGGGCATTATTTGCCAATCTTCTTCAAATCAACTCTCACAAAACCCTTTTCTTTTTCCCCTATGAACAAATTCAATCTTTTCATCTCAAGAGCACAAGGATTCAAGATTTCTTCAAGAATCCAGTGAATAAAGGTATGCGGGAGTTCATCCATGGGTCCCCTTTCACCCATGGAGTCCAAAATCCATTCTTGATTTAAAGTATAAGTTTTTCCATTATTATGAAGCTGTTATGTTCAAGATTCATTTAAATCACGTTTCTCCTTAGTAATTTGACTCAATTCATGTACAAGCATTATTCCATGAATAGTTAGGTTATCTCATGTTTCAAGTTTTGATTCTCATGACATATACAATTTAATTTCATGTTATAATATCGACTCATGAACTTTGCCATGTCTACAATTGTTTTCAAGTGAATTTGTTCACATGCATGTGAATTGAGAACTCAGTTTAGTTCATGCATCATGTTTCAGATTCAGATATTCAGCATGATTCAGTTCGTAAGTGTCTCGTGCATCTTCTTAGTTTTTCCTTAGTATTTCAGCCAAGTCAGTATCATTTGGGGGATGAATGATCCCAAGGGGGAGATGTTGTAATACCCTAATTTTTCATGTCCTCAACCTCTCAACTTTTATTCATAAAACCAAATCTATCTTGAAGTAATAGTTACTCATAAGTTGAATCTCTCATTTCTATCTCGGTCTTATAACCTTTCTCACGTCATTGCATGTATTCAAGAAATCAGTTCAGTTCATGTATCATGATCAGAATCAGTTATGTAATCATATTATCAGTCATGCATGTTCAGTTTATGATCTCAATTTTCTTAGTTCAGTATTCTCAGTCTAGCCAGTCTCATTAGAGGATGAATGGTTCCAAAAGGGAGATAATGAAACACCCCGTATTTTCGAGCTGGACTTTGAAGCATCGTTCCTATGTGTGTTGGATCTAATCCCATGAATTTATTTTGAATATATGTTTCATGATTCTCATCCTAGTGTGTGAAGTAATTTCAAGGTGAAAAATGTTCATAAGAATAACTTAGAACAAAGTTGAGCTAAGAGCCTTTGATTCGTCCAAAGTTTGGTATTTGATCCTACAAGGGTCTAATTTGAATGAGTATAAATTTTGGTATACGTAAAATTTTGCAGCTTAATACTTGCCATATTGTAGATAATTGAGTCAGCTTTCCAACGATACTGATTTCACCTTAACCCGACACCCGATACAAAAGTTATGGCATTTTTTGTGAGAGACGGTAAGGGTCCACGATTTGGATGTGGCGCACCGGTCTCTCAACACGATAAGTGATTCGATGCATTGCTCTCTCAATGAGATATATGATGTGACATGGAGCCTACTCCCCCTCTATTTCAGCTCTTCATGGGTCAAGGGACACTTTGGTCCTTTCCCCTCCACCCCAAACGTCCAAAGGACAATTTATAGCCTCTAAAAAGGCATTATTTGCCCATCTTCTTCAAATCAACTCTCACAAATCCCCTTTGTTTTCCCCCTATGAATAAATTCAAGCTTTTCATCTCTAGAACACAAGGATTCAAGCTTCAAATTCACGATTGCTTCAAGAATACTATGAATTAAGGTATACGGAAGTTCATCCATGGGTCTCCTTTCATCCATGGAGCCTAAAAACCATTCTTAATTTAAAGTATATGTTTTTCTATTATTATGAATTTGTATATGTTCAATATGCATTTAAATCATGTTTCTACTTAGTAATTTGACTCAATTCATGTACAAGCATTATTTCATTAAGAGTTAGGTTATCTCATATTTCAATTTTCGATTCCAATGACATATCCAATTGAATTTCATGTTATACTATTGAATTATGAACTTTGCCATGTCTAAAATTGTTTACAAGTGAATTTGTTCTTATGCATGTGAATTGAGAACTCAGTTTAGTCCATGCATCATGTTTTAGATTCAGATATTTAGTCATAATTCAATTCGAAGTGTCTCGTGCATCATCTTAGTCTTTCCATTGTATTTCAGCCAAGTCAGTATCATTTGGGGGATGAATGATGCCAAGGGGGAGATGTTGTAATACCCTAATTTTTTATGTCCTCAACCTCTCAACTTTTATTCACAAAACCTGATCAAGCTTGAAGTAATAGTTAAGAATAAGTTGACTCTCTCGTTTCTATCTCAGCCTTATAACCATTCTCACGCCATTGCATGTATTCACGAAATCAGTTCAGTTCATGTATCATGCTCAGACTTAGTTATTTTATAATATTACCAATCATTCATGTTCAGTATGTGATCTCAATTTTCTTAGTTCAATATTCTTAGTCTAACCAGTCTCATTTGAGGATGAATGATTCCAAGGGGGAGATAATGTAACACCCAGTATTTTCGAGCTGGACTTTGAAGCATCGTTCCTATGTGTGTTGGATCTAATCCCATGAATTTATTTTGAATATATGTTTCATGATTCTCATCCTAGTGTGTGAAGTAATTTCGATGTAAAAAATGTTCATAAGAATAACTTAGAACAAAGTTGAGCTAAGAGCCTTTGATTCGTCCAAAGTTTTGTATTTGATCCTACAAGGGTCTAATTTGAATGAGTAAAAGTTTTGGTATATGTAAAATTTTGCAGCTTAATACTTTCCATATTGTAGATAATTGAGTTAGCTTTCCAACGATACCGATTTCACCTTAATCCGACACCAGAGAGAAAAGTTATGGTATTTTTTGTGAGAGACAGTAAGGGTCCACAATTTGGACGTGGTGCGCCGGTATCTCAATGCAATAAGTGATGCGATGCATTGCTCTCTCAATGAGATATATAATGCGATGAGGAGCCTACTCCCCCTCTGTTTCAGCTCTTCAAGGGTCAAGGGACACCATGGTCCTTTCCCCTCAACCTCAAACATCCAAAGGACGATTTATAGCCTCTAAAAGGGCATTATTTGCCCATCTTCTTCAAATCAACTCTCACAAAACCCCTTTCTTCCCCCCCCCCCCCCCCCCCCCGTGAACAAATTCAATCTTTTCATCTCAAGAACAAAAGGATTCAAGCTTCAAATTCAATATTTCTTCAAGAATCCAACGAATTAAGGTATGCGGGAGTTCATCCATGGGTCCCCTTTCACCAATGGAACCCAAAAACCATTCTTGATTTAAATTATAAGTTTTTCCATTATTATGAAGTTGTATATGTTGAAGATGCATTTAAATCACGTTCCTCCATAGTAATTTGACTCAATTTATGTACAAACATGATTCCATGAAGAGTTAGATTATCTCATGTTTCAAGTTTCGATTCCCATGACATATACAATTCAATTTCATGTTATAATGTCGAATAATGAACTTTGCCATGTCTACAATTATTTTCAAGTGAATTTTTTCACATGCATGTGAATTAAGAACTCAGTTTAGTTCATGCATCATGTTTCAGATTCAAATATTCAATCATGATTCAGTTCGTAAGTGTCTCATGCATTATCTCAGTCTTTCCATAGTATTTCAGCCAAGTCAGTATCATTTTGGGGATGAATGATCCCAAGGGGGAGATGTTGTAATACCCCTATTTTTTATGTCCTCAACCTCTCAACATTTATTCACAAAACCAGATCAAGGTTGAGTAATAGTTACTCATAAGTTGACTCTCTCGTTTCTATCATGGCCTTATAAACATTCTCACACCATTGCATATATTCACGAAATAAGTTCAGTTAATATATCATGCTCAGACTCAGTTATGTAATCATATTACTAGTCATGCATGTTCATTGTGTGATCTCAATTTTCTTAGTTCAGTATTCTCAGTCTAACCAGTCTCATTAGAGGATAAATAATTCCAAGGGAGAGATAATGTAACACCCTATCTTTTCGAGCTGGACTTTAAAGTATCGTGCCAATGTGTGTTAGCTCTAATCCCATGAATTTCTTTTGAATATATGTTACATGATTCTCATCCTAGTGTGTGAAGCAATTTCAAGGTGAAAAATGTTCATAAGAATAACTTACAATAAAGTTGAGCTAAGAGCCTTTGATTAGCCCCAAGTTTGGTATTTGATCCTACAAGGGTCTAATTGGAATGAGTATAACTTTTCGTATACGTAAAATTTTGCAGCTTTATACTATCCATATTATATATAATTGATTTAGATTTCCAACGATACTGATTTCACCTTAATCCGACACCCGAGAGAAAAGTTATGGCATTTTTTGTCAGAGCCAGTAAGGGTCCACGATTTAGACGTAGCGAGCCGGTCTCTTAATGCGATAAGTGATGCGATGCATTGCTCTCTCAATGAGATATATAATGCGATGAGGAGCCTACTCCCACTCTGTTTCAGCTCTTCAAGGTTCAAGGGACACTTTGGTCCTTTCCCCTCAACCCCAAACGTCCAAAGGACAATTTATAGCCTCTAAAAGGGCATTATTTTCCCATCTTCTTCAAATCAACTCTCACAAAACCCCTTTATTTTCCCCTATGAACAAATTCAACATTTTCATCTCAAGGACACAAGGATTGAAGCTTCAAATACAACATTTCTTCATGAATTCAATGAATTTAGGTATGCGGGAGTTCATCCATGGGTCCCCTTTCACCCATGGAGCCCAAAAACCATTCTTGATTTAAAGTATAAGTTTTTTCATTATTATGAAGGTGCATATATTCAAAATGCCTTTAAATTATGTTTCTCCATAGTAATTTTACTCAATTCAAGTACAAGTATGATTCCATGAAGAGTTAGGTTATCTCATGTTTTAAGTTTCGATTCCCGTGACATATCCAATTGAATTTCATGTTATAATATCGAATTATGAACTTTGCCATGTCTACAATTGTTTCCAATTGAATTTGTTCATATGCATGTGAATTGAGAACTCAATTTAGTTTATGCATCATGTTTCAGATTCAGATATTTAGTCATGATTCAGTTTGTAAGTATCTCGTGCATCATCTCAGTCTTTCCTTAGTATTTCAGCCAAGTCAGTATCATTTGGGAAACGAATGATCCCATGGGGGAGATGTTGTAAAACCCTAATTTTTCATGTCCTCAACCTCTCAACTCTTAGTCACAAAACCATATCAAGCTTGAAGTAATAGTTACTCATACGTTGACTCTCTCATTTCTATCTCGGCCTTATAACCATTCTCACATTATTGCATGTATTCACGAAATTAGTTCAGTTCATATATCATGCTCAGACTCAGTTATGTAATCATATTACCATTCATGCATGTTCAGTATGTGATCTCAATTTTCTTAGTTTAGTACTCTCAGTCTAACCAGTCTCATTCGAGGATGAATGATTCCAAGGGGGAGATAATGTAGCAACCCGTATTTTTGAGTTGGACTTTTAAGCATTGTTCCTATGTGTGTTAGCTCTAATCCCATGAATTTATTTTGAATATATGTTTCACGATTCTCATCCTAGTGTGTGAAGTAATTTCGAGGTGAAAAATGTTCATAAGAATAACTTAGAACAAAGTTGAGCTAAGAGCCTTTGATTCGTCCAATGTTTGGTATTTGATCCTACAAGGGTCTAATTAGAATGAGTATAAATTTTCGTATACATAAAATTTTGCATCTTAATACTATCCATATTGTAGATATTTGAGTTAGCTTTCCAACAATGCCGATTTCACCTTAATCCGACACCTGAGAGAAAAGTTATGGCATTTTTTGTGACAGACAGTAAGGGTCCACGTTTTGGACGTGGCGCGCCGGTCTCTCAACGCGATAAGTGATGCAACGCATTGATCTCTCAATGAAATATGTGATGCAATATGGAGCCTACTCCCCCTCTGTTTCAGCTCTTCAAGGGTCAAGGGACACTTTGGTCCTTTCCCCTCAACCCCAAACGTCCAAAGGATGATTTATAGCCTCCAAAAGGGCATTATTTTCTCATCTTCTTCATATCAACTCTCACAAAACCCCTTTATTTTCCCCCTATGAACAAATCCAAGCTTTTCATCTCAAGAACATAAGTATTCAACCTTCAAATTCAATATTTCTTCAAGAATCCAACGAATTAAGATATGCGGGAGTTCATCCATGGGTCCCCTTTCACCCATGGAGCCCAAAAACCATTCTTGATTTAAAGTATAAGTTTTTCCACTATTATGAAGTTGTATATGTTCAAAATGCATTTAAATTATGTTCTCCTTAGTAATTTGACTCAATTCATGTACAAGCATGATTCCATGAAGAGTTAGGTTATCTTATGTTTCAAGTTTTGATTCCCGTGACATATCTAATTGAATTTCATGTTATAATATCGAATTACAAACTTTTCCATGTCTATAATTATTTTCAAGTGAATTTTTTCACATGCATGTGAATTGAGAACTCAATTTAGTTCATACATCATGTTTCAGATCATTAAGGATATTTGGGTACAGCTTTTGTTCCTCATACAACTTTTGTTCCTCATTATTTAAGGGCATTTGGGTCATTTCCCCTTCACCCAACTCATCCATAACACGAAATTTAGGTTCTCAAAGAGCATTATTTGCTCTTCTTATCATAAATTCTTTCAAAGAATCCCTTTCCTCAAGAATAAACCCTAACTCTTTCACAAGCAATCAAGGAATTCAAGCTTCAAACATTAAGAAATTCCCAAGAATCTTTATGAATTCATCCAGTGAGGTATGTGTGATTTTGATCCATGGGACCCTTTCACCCATGGAGTCCAAGAATTCTTTTTGGTGTTTTAAATTATGAGTTTTAAATTTTCAAGTTGAACTAACTCTATGAATCTTCAGTTATCGCAATTACAAGTCATGGTTACAAGTATTTTCAATTTGAATGAATCGCATCATGTTTGAGTATTGAAAGTTCCATGTCATGTTCAATTGGTTTCAGGATGAATCCTTAAATTATGAGTTTAGCGATGAAATCCTATTGTTTCCTTGTGTTTAAGATATTCTCATGATTAAGTTCATGATTTTCACATATTGTGATGAAATACCATGTTTTGGTCTTTGACCCATAATCACGAATTACTGTATTTCAAGTTTGATATTGAACGATTATATTCACCAGTTTTGGTGGGTTATGAACACCCGATATCTATGTATTTTGCATGAATTTAGATTTTTCAAGTACTTATACAGTTAATCCATGACTCTTAACAATATACTTATATGTTTATGATCATGATGAGCACTATCAGTTATGTAATAATTTTTAGTCGAGTTTAGTCCATTCCAGTATTAGTGTCAGTTCAGTTGGGAGTAGTATTTAGCACTAAGCGAACTCAGGGATGAGGTCTCACCTGACAGTAGAGGGTCTGACCCTTAGTAACAATCTCCGAGTTATAAAACTACGTAGCCAGTATAGGTTAGAGATATTTGCCTACCAGATAAGGGTTGACAAGGTGTCAACCTGCCTGTTCAGGGTTTACGCATATCTTATTAGAGCATCGGCCAATTGTGGGTGACTCTTTAGTCCTTCGAGACACTATTTTAGTGGATCCACACAGCCAGTGTTAGTACCCGTGGAACGGTACTGACACCCTTCCAACTGGGGTTACAGGTTAGACCTCTATTAGCTTAGATTAGGTCATGTCGGTTATATGATACCTCCTACAGTCTTAGTACAATATTCAGTAAAGTTTCAATTTAGGTTTTCTTGACCAAAATATACAGATTATCAGTTATTCATTTATCAAATTTTAGTCCTTCAATTTACAAATTATTTTAGATATATGTTGATGCTTTGTCTTGCATTCTCAGATGTTACAGTTTTTTATGCATCCATGTTCAGTTATCTCATACTATTCAGTTAGTCCTTATTTCATATGCACAGTACCCCATGCATATCAACCAGTCCTCATCTCATATACCAATACATTCAAAGTACTGATAGCATACACTTTTTTTGTACGATGATGTCTTATATCATAGGTTCGGAAGCACAATCTCCTAGCCACAGTTAGACAGCTCAGCATAATCCAGCAACCGTAATGGTGAGTCCTCATCCATCAAGGACATGTTACAATTATTTAGTTATTTCAGTATTTTATTTTATTCAGTCAGTCGGAGTTAGTTGGGGGTCTGTCCTATCAACTCCCTAATAAATTTAGAGGCTTTAAGACATTCAAACAATCAGTTAGACGTCAGTCAATTTCTTTAGTGTTTTTAGACGTTTTGGTTAAACAATTGGTTCCTAGTATTTTATCAGTTGTTCAGACATACTTTGATGCATTTTGAAGTATTCAAATTTCTGTTCTATGTCAGGTTACTTTCCACTTGTGTATTTCATTACTATTTATTTAGTGCTCATAGAAGGTACCAATTTATGGGTTAGCTTGTGGCCCTCATGGTCGTAAGCACTGTTATCGCGGCTAGGGGGTAACCTTGGGTCGTGACAAGAACGCACCTATCAAAAGGATAAGGATCAATAATAGAGAAGTCTTCATTACTCCATACTCCCTTTATCCAAGTTTTCATATCAAGAAGAGTAGGCATATATTAGAGTATGCCCAAAGAAAACAAAAAAAAAACTGAAAACCTCAACAACTCTGATCAGTGAATCCGTAGCCGTATTCCCCGGCAAAGGTGCCAAAATTTTGATCACACCCAAACTACACCTCTAATTTAAGGATAAGGTATTCACTATCAAAATATAGTAACACAACTAGGTTGGGGTCGATCCCATAGGGAATATATCAAAAATCTTTCTCGTACTTATTAAAATCACCAGGCACTGCAAAAAATAAAAGGGGGTATTTGTAGGTAACTAGCAAGAGGTAATAAGAATTGGATGATTTTGGTTATAAACAATCTAAGATGAACACTAGGCTTGTGTTCCCTCTTGCTTCTAACTAAGTAGATTTATCGTGTACTGTCAAACTATTCCAATACCATGCATGTAGAATCTAGCAAGTTAGGTATCACCAACTGCCTCTCGGCATACTTTGGTGAATTTTACTCATCTTCTCTCAGTCTTAAAGTGTCTCCTTACTATCCCCTGCCTTGTACCCCAATTTCAACTATCTCCTCTCTATCTCAATTTGATTAGATAAAATCTAATCATCTTAAGTAGATAGTGCAAGTAAGCTTATTTCGGCAATTAACTCCAATCACTATTGTGGTCTCCTTTTTCCAATCTCTACATCCCTTTCGGGTTCGTAGTGAATACAGGCGAGATCCTAACATTGGCCATAACTAAGAAATCAATCAAATTAAAGGAAATAGAAATACATGCAAGGATCTTTATCTAGATCAACTTGGCACTTTCTCTACTTTGTTAATCCACTGGGTTTACACAATCCTAGATAAGAGAATTAAACGCTCATAGTTGCAAGATAATTTATGGAATTCACAGAAAAAATGAAAGAATCAATCTCATAGTAATGAAAGAAGAAAATGCAAAGTCTCAAATTGAAGAACAAATAAAAAACAATAAGCTCCCAAGATTACAAGTCAGTCTTAAAATCAAAAAAAGTTTTTGAATGATGTAAGCTTAGCCCAAAGGGCCAGAAACGTAAAAAGGATATTTATTGATTAAAAGGAAACCCTAGATTCAAATCCTAAACAAAAGATAAAAACTTGATTAAACGTACATAACAATGACTAAAACCATCATAGGATTGCATATAGGTTACATAGAAACCCTAGGAAATCAATTTGAAATGATCCTCTAAAATTGAATTGGTGGCCACCTACGGACCAACCTATGGGACGCAGGTGGCACCTATGCCTTAGGTAGGCGGCCATAGGTAGTGCCAAAAATTTGGATCTCTATTTTTTAAGTTCTAACACATACGGACCTACCTACGTCCAGTAGGTGGTACCTATAGGGCATAGGTGCCAAAGTAGGTGGCTATTTTTTGGCTTTTCATTCTGTTTCTTCCGATTAGCTTCCAACACCTAGTTTTATGCAAAATAACTCCACAAACACATCACATCCAATAAAATAGCCTAAACAACATGCATATCCTCCAAGTTTAAGCATCATAAGTTCTATGAAATCATGGCACGTCATCTACTATACAGGTTAGGATAATATGGTTCCGGATGCCTTGAGCTAAAAGTCGACTAACATGGGTATCTTGGCATAACTTTTGACCCAGGAGAGGCCTTTTCCCTTAGAGGTTCAGTTTTTAGCTAACCAGATGGCTAGGACTAATATTTCAACACCTGGTGTGTTTTAGCATTTGTGGAGGCTAGGTTTTCTTTTATGGAATAGTTTTGAGCTTATTAGTTTGATGATACTTGATTGAGGTTTCTTGGGATAAGGTGTTAAGTGGTGAAATTGAGGAATCATCACTTGACTCAGATGGGATTTTGAGGTTTCGAGGCCGAGTTTGTTTGTTAAGAATGGGTGACTAGATTAGATTGATTTTAGAGAAGACCTATTATTCCAGGTATTCCATCCATTCGGGAGTGACTAAGATGTATCATGATTTAAGAAAGCTTTATTGGTGGGGTGGTATGAGGAGGGATGTAGTGGAATTTGTAGCTCATTGTTTTTGTTTCAAGCTGGTAAAGTCCGAGCATTTGAGACCTGGTGGTCTACATTAGAGGTTACCTATGCTTGAGTGGAAATGGGAATGGATCACTATGAAGTTTATGACCTGGTTGCCTCATACTTCTCGTGGTTCTGATATCGTTTGGATTATCGTGTATTAATTGACTAAATTGGCTCATTTTATTCTAATTCAAGTTTTTTTAGTGATGAGAGTTGGCCCATATCTACATTCGTGAGATTGTATGTCTTCTGGTATGCCAGTGTCTATCATCTCTGATCGCGGTTCAGTGTTCGCATATCACTTTTTGTGGACTTTTTAGGATGAGTTGGGTACTTGAGTTGACCTTAGTAAAACTTTTCACCCCCATACTGATGGTTAGTCAGAGAAAACTATCTAGGTTTTGATGGGTATGTTCTGATTTGTGTGATGGATTTTGGGGGCTAGTGGGAGCAGCATTTATCCCTGGCGAAGTTTGCGTATAGTAAGAGCTACCATTTCTATAGTTATATGTATCCTTTTGAGGTTTTGTATGGTAGGATTTGTCGTTTTCCAGTTTGTTGGTTTGAGGTTTCTAAAATTAGACCTTGAGGTATGGACTTGCTTTGTGAGTCTATGGTTGGAGTTTGAATCATTCAGGATAGAATTTGAGTTGCTCAGAGCAGGAAGAAGTTCTATGCAGACCATAGACTTCATGCCTTGAGATTTAGTGATTGTGTTTTCCTTTAAGTTTCACCCATGAAGGGTGTGTTGAGGTTTGGGAGGAGGGGCATGCTTATCCCCAGGTATATTGTCCCATTTTAAGATTCTTTGGATTGTTGGTGATGTGGCTTATGAGTTATCTTTTCCCTCATATTTCATTTGTTCATCTATTTTTTCATGTTTCCATGCTTCGCTGTTACATTTTGAATAAGTCACATGTCATTCGTTGGGAGTTAGTTCAGTTAAATAAGAGGTTGTCTTTTGTTGAGGAGTCGGTCTCTATATTAGATAGGGATGTTTGATAGTTGCACTCTAGAGTTATTCCAGTGGTTAAGGTCCAGTGGAGACATCAACCTATAGACGAGGCTACTTGGGAGGTCGATTTTGATATGCATAGTTCTTATCCCCAGCTCTTTGTTGATTAAGGTATTTCTCTTGCCTTTTCTTTAAGGACGACCTAGATATTTAGTGGTAGATGATATAATGACTCAATTTATGTTGAATTAAGTGAAATATATATTTTTGAGTGATTTGACCATTTTACCCCTCCTCAAGGTTGTCTTGTAGTATTTCTAGGGCGTAGGGGTGATTGGCACGATTTCTGATGCATTTTTGTGTTATTTATGTGATATTGTGGTTTTTTTTGCTTCTAAATCCTTATAGTTGACTTAAGTCAATATATTTTAATCCGTGTGGAAGATGAAAAAACGAAATATGCCAGCAGATCCAGAACATCGATTTTAGGGTGGTAACATGGCTGGTGTGGTTTCATGTTTTTTAAATTTCATTTTGACTCTCGGTTTAAAAAATTATGATTTTGAATTTTGGGGGTTAACTTTGTGAAAATAATATGTTTTTAAAAATCTGATATCTCTATTGAATTCAGAGCTTCTAATTTGATAGGTTAGCATATTTCGTTTGCATTCACAGATTTTAAATGAATCCCAAAGGGCCCGCGGAGACTTGGAATGCACCAAGTCCCCAGTTGGTTCACCACTCAGCTGGTGCACCCATGATCGTGATGTTCCTTTCGCGATCACAATTGGAAATGTAGGTCAAGTGTCATGATCGTGACACCCTTTCCACAATCACGATACCCCGGTCAGCCAGGTATCACAATCGCGATGCCTGGGTATATAAGTACCCATGTTTGCCTTTTTTCACTATTTTTGAGACTTGGAGCTTTGGGTTTCATAATTTTTAGCTATTTCTTCCACTTCTAAGATTGGATAAGCTCCAAAACACTTATTTCAATTTTTTTTCAATCTGTATATCCATTTCTTGTTTAAAACTTAGATAAAGTATGGAATTTGGAGATTTTGGCTCGGAAGGCCTAAAAATTGTATTTCTCGAATTTAAACCCCAATTTATATACTTTTTCACTTTGAATAGTTTCTAACCTCATAATTATTAGTTTTCCTCAATTTCATCTTCAAAACACTTTGATTCTTGATTTTAAAATAGATTTCAGGGATTTCTACCCGGTATAGCTTGAAAATAGTTTTTCTTCAATTTAAACCTCGTTTTAAACTCATTTTTTCTTGGGTTTTTAGATATAGACTCCGAAAAATATGGGGATCATGTTTTTGAAATAAAATTTTGATTTCACTCTTCTTTTTCATCCGTTTTAACCCTGACTTAAAATTGGACAATATCGGTATCATTGACTTTCTTTTGACGCGTAAATTCTATATTTCCATGTTTTAGTTAATTTCGGGTTCGTTCGTGAAAATTAAGGCTTTGGGATTGAAGAGTTATAGATCGGTTTTTGGCCTTTGAGGTAGGTTATGACTTCACTTCTTTCAAATTGGGTTGGGTAGTTAATGTTGATACAAAAGTATCTTAAGGGTGTGAGAACTAATCATGAAAATGGCCTTATTAATAAATTGTGCCCGTGCAGGGGGTATATTGATATTATTTGCCAAAATTGAAATATTATGTGCTATGTTGGAAATTCACTGGGTATGTTATTGTTGTTGTTGTCTGTGTGACCGTGTGGGGTCTTGTATGATATTATTGGCCTTGTGTATATGGAATTAGTGTATCTTTTTTAATTAAAAAGCCTAATATGGTATAATGGTATATTTTTAGGTGTTTTTTTCATTTGACATATGGTTTATGATGAGATTCATGGATGGTTGGAAATATTGGGTGGATTATTAGCTCACATGTTATATATTGAGTGGTTATTGGATATTTATCGTGGTCGATTGGTAGTGAACATTGCATCATCATCCATATGGAATCACACGCATAATGTCACTTATTTGTTCTTTGCTTCGTATATACTTATTGTTGTTTTATGTTGTACTTGATTTATGCCTTATATTATGTATGTGTTCTTGAAATACTGGAAATTTTGGAAACACTAGGAACATTGGATTTTATAGACCTTCTCCAAGGGATGTGCCAAAGATAAGTCATAGATAATGGTTGTATATAGGTTGACGAACCCCACATAGGTCCTACGTCTTGTAGTTAGCTCCGTAGGTGTATACGAAGGTTGTGTGACATTCTCAGATGTTGTGTGATAACTTTGTGCATTACATCATCATTATGGAGACTATGCAACGATCTCGGAGGTTGTGCGACAACCTCGTGCATTACATCAACATCATCATGATCAGCGTCATCATTTTCATGGTATTTACTTTATTATGCTTGTGATATGATTGCATGTATGTCTTGACTTGTTACCTATCTCATTTTTATTCTTTCCTTACTTGTACTTGATGTTCTTGTATATGTTGTCCTTCTGTGCTCTACTTGTATGTGGTATTATGTATACTAGTGGACCTTTATGGTGTTTTACTGTAATAAATGTGAGTATTATAGAACTATTAGTGCAAGCAGTGTGGGCTACCGTTGTGGGACCTTTTCTGTGACGTGCCCTTAGTGTGTGTTTTTGTATGCTTTATTATTTACTTTACTCAATTAGCCTATGATACCTATTAAGTACAAGTGGACTGTACTCACTCCAACTATGACCTTTCAGTGCAGATACTAGTTCCGGTGCGCATCATGTTGGTTGATTCGAGCGCCTTCGGAGTTATTCAAGGTAGTAGTTGGATTTCATGTGCTTGGAGTCCACTTCTATCTTTCTGCATTAGACTATGTCTTTACTAGTATTTAGAGACAGAGTTGTTCCTATTGGATCCTTTATGTATTTGATTCATGAATTGTATTAGTAGTTCTTAAACTGTGATACCAGGTTTTGGGAGTTTGGTACAATATCTTTGATTTCAGTTATTTTTTCGTTATTGTTATATTTATATGGTTTGGTTTTGTTTTAGAAGCTTTGTCTTAGGGTTATTTCTGTCTTTTCCCCCTTGTGTAACAGTTTTGGTGATCGGCTTACTTGTCAAGTTTCGTTGTGATAAGAACCATCATGACCCTTGGATTTTGAGTTATGACAAAATCCAAAGGAGACGGTGATGCAAGACTAGTATCATGAATATGGACCAAATAAGACAAGCATCCCCTTTCTACCAAGCGAAGAGCATGCAAAAAGGATATAACACTTATGGGACCAAAATGAGGTGTTCCCTATCAAGCTAGCCTTGGCATGCTCGGAGAAGCTAAAGTCATGGTCTTAGCATAACAGTCTAGAACAACATAGTAGGGATCTAACCAATCCATACCCAATATGACATCAAAATCTACAATATCTAGGATAATCAAATCTACCCTATAATATCAAGGATAATCAAATCTACCCTATAATATCAAGGATAATCAAATCTACCCAAGTCTTACGACCCGTGAAGGTCATAACATAAGATTGGTACCCCCGATCCACTACTAAAGAGTCTCCTACAGAGGTAGATACATGAATAGGAATGTCAAGAGACTCACTAGAAGAATCAAAATCAAAACCTAAAGCAAAATATGCAAAATCATAGCAGAAAGTCAATTCTAAATCAAATAACACAGATGCAGATCTAAAGCAAATTGGGACGATACCTGTGATCATAACATAGGAATCTTCTGCCTTAGGTCTAACGGGTATAGCATAACATTGTCCACATCTTCTATCAAACTGAGTAGCCCTGCAACCGCCACCACGGGTACCACTACCTCTTCCTCACACACCACTAGTATTACCTCTACCACCCTGAGAGTCACCTTTCACTGTCGATATAGGAGTAGGCCTGAAAATACGCAGAGGGCAATTCTTGGACACATGGCAAAAATCATCGCACATATAGTAAACTCTATGGTCCGACTCAATCTGAGGTGGTACAACTGAGCTAGAATGACTACTCTGGGACAACGCTCGACTACTTGAAGCCGCTAAACCAAAAGACTTAATATCTGAAACCTATAAGGATGTCTATACTGGTCTACCAAGATACCCACGGGAGTGCCTTCTTGATGACGCACCCTCGAGTGTCTTCTTGAGTAGATCAAAAAATAGCCTCTATCATCTTCGTATGATCCACCACATTCTAAAATAATGCCCCTGACACCACCATCTGGAAAGTAGCCAATTGAAAAGTAGTATCCAATCCCTTCACAAACTTTCAAATCTTTTTAGACATGATCATAATACTGGCCATAGAATACTTTGATAAGGCATAGAAATATGCCTCATACTTGGACATTCATGGATCCATGCTCCATGTGATCAAACTAATCTCTCATCTGATCTCTTAAACTGTAGGGCACAAATCTGTCCAAAAAGGCCTCAGCAAATTGATCTCAAGTTATCTCTGGCAAACCAAGAAGTCTATAACTAACAAGTGATCACCAATCTCAGGCTACATCTCTCAGCTGATAGGTAGTGTAAACAACCCCATGTAACTCGATCAACCCAAGGTTATACAACTTCTCTTGGCAGTCAATGAAGAACTCATATGTATTCTCGCCCACAATACCATTAAACTTGGGTGGACCCACACGAGTAAATCTCTCAACCCTCTTCTGATCCTCAGAAGTAATAATAGGACCTGAAGCAATATGAGAAATAGTGAATCTAGCAGGTTGTAATCCCATATGAGGGGACAACTATCATAAACCAAAATTGATAGGTCATGATGGTACTTATGGCGGCGTACCTTGACAAGTAAGCTTATCACTCAAACTTACACACAAAGGGGAAAAAGAAAAAAAATGCCCTAAGGAAAGGCTTCTAGAACAAAGCCGAACCACACAAGTATCATAAATGCATAAAGAAGCATAAAAATATAGCCATAACTCCAAAAACCTACTGTCAACAGTATAAGAACTACTAATACAATCTATGAGTCAAATACATCAGAAATACCCACACAGGGTTAACAGTTGTCTATGAATACAAATAAAGATATAACTACTATAGAAAGATAGAGGTGAACTTTGGACGCATGAATGTCCAACCACTACCTTAAGTAATCTGAAGGCACTCAAAATTAACCAATCTGAGGTGCAATCAAGCTAGGAACTGTACCAAAAGGGCGCAGTAGGCATAAGTATAGTCCACGTGTACTCAGTGGGTATCATAGGAAGACCAATAAAGTAGTAAATAAAGCATACAAACTACACACTAAGGTCACGTCATCTGCAATCAAAAAATATCCCACAACGGTATCCCACACCACTTTCATTAAAAGTTCTAATATATCACAATTACAACAACAACACGATTTGTAGAACACAAGTGTACATTATATCACATGCAAGTAGAAACAGAGAAGAATATGTATATACAAGATGGTCAAGTATAAATAACAGGACATAGAGAAAGTTTACATATAACAAGTCAATATGGAAATTCAATCACATCAAACACAATAAAGCAAATGCAATGTATGAGATGATGATGATGATGTACGATACCATCGCACAGTCTTTGTATATACCTACAAAGATAAAGCTTCTCGATGTAGGACCCATGGAGGGTTTGTCAACCTATTTACTACCTCATATACACCTACAGAGCTAAAGTTTCCTAATGTAGGACCCATGAGGGGTTCATCAACCCGTATACAACCAATATCTATGACTCTTCTCCACATATCCTTAGGAGAGGTCTATAAAATCTAATGTTTCCAATATTTCCAGAATTTCTAGTATTTCTAATATTTCTAATTTTTCCAGTATTTCTAAAGAACATACATAATATGAGACACAAATCAAGTAGGACCAACAACCATAAGAAGTATATACAAAACATACAACAAACAAGTGAAAGTATGTGTATGATGCCATGAGGATGTAATGTTCATAATCACTCCTAACGAGCATTTCCATAACCAACCACATGATGTATTTCCACAATCAACCACAATGATACATTTTCACAACCACATGAGCCAATATCAACTCATTAATTCCAACCATCCATAAATTTTCACATATTTCATATGTGCACAAGTATGAATATATCAAAATTCACCAATGGAATCACAATAGTCATTTTCAATAACAAAATACAATTATCCGCATGTATTCAAGGCTATCAATATCATATAGGACTCCAAACGGTCACACATATCATATTATATCTCAATTTAAATAATTATATCACATATAGGCCCCGACACGGGCACAACATATAGATAACTATTTTTTCATGATTAGTTATCACCTTGAATATGTATTTTATACCATCATTAACTACCCAGCCCCGTCTGAAAGAGTTAAGCCATAACCTACCTCGAAGGCCAAAACTGGTCTGCAACACTTCAACCACAAAGTCCTACTACTCACGAATGGTCCCGAAATCAACTTAAACCAAGAAATATAGAATCTAAACATCAAAATAAAGCTAACGATACCTATATTGACTACTTTTGGTTTGGGGTCAAAACGGACCCCTGAAATGAGTTTTTGAAAAAGAAGGGCCAAAATGTATCTTTAATTTAAAAAAGTTTTCTTCATAATTTTAGAAATCTACAACTGAAAACCCAAGTCAAATCTAGTAAAAAATGAGGTTCAAATAAAAGAAAAAATATTTTTAAGCTTTATTGGGTAAAATCTTCAAAATTCGTGTTAAAATCAAGAATCGAAGTTGTTTTGAAGGTTAAATTGATGAAAACTAGTAATTATAATATTAAAATATTATTCAAGTGAAAAGGAGTGAAATTGGGGTTTAAAATCAAACCCTAAAATTTTTGAGGTTTTGAAAAATTAATCAAGAATTAGAGTAGAAAAGAATGAAATCTCATTAAATCCGTAATAGAATCAAGAAATAGGTGTTAATCTAGCTTCCCAAGCTCCCACAAACTTCACTTTTAAGTTCTCAATCTATTTTAGAGTTTAAATGTCAAGAGTTAAGGTGATAGAATGGGCAAAATGGGCTTCGATGGGGTGCTCAAAATTCATTTGGAGTCCGGTATATTCAAACAAACTATCAAACCACACTAAATTCGATGCTCCAGACTAGATGAAGATATCAAAATTTAGAAAAAAACATCATTTTAACAAAGTTGAACCCCAAAATCCAAAATTACAATTTTCCAAATTGAGGATGGAGTGAGATTTAAAAGCCATAAAATCACAACAAATATGTTACCACCCTAAAAATGATGCTCTGGATCTGCTTGCGCCAGTCCATTCAGTTATCCATCGCATGAATCAAAAGATATCCATAGAAGTTCGAAATAACGCTCTCAAAGCCACCAAAAATCACAATATCTCACAAAAGACACCAAAATGCATCAGGAACCGTGTCATTCATCCTCATACCCAGAAATACCACAGTGCAACTATAGTGAGAGGTAAATAGTAAAATCATACAAAATTATAAATTTCATATTTTTCATTAAATTTCCAGGTTGTTACATCAACATGGATAAAGAATGAACTCATAGATGAAATACCACATTCATATACTGGCACAAAAGGAAGAATAACACTCGGAGCCTATGGGATACTATAGGTAGATCGGTATCAATGAAGGAATCACACTCGAGACTACAGGAACACCATAAGCAGTTTTTTGGTACAGATTGAGGTACAACACGTAGAGCTGGAGGAATACTAGGTGAACTTAAAGGAACACTCTCCAAACAAGTTAGCAACAAATCAATAACCCTTCTAAGATAGGGGTAGAAGTAATCGGTGGAACTTGAGTAGGCCCCATATCTTTAGCATGCTCAACTTCGGGCTCATGGGAGATCCCCCTAGTACTACCTCTAGAAGAGGTAAATTCTTATGCCCATCCTCTACCTCGATCCTTTCCGCAACCCCTGACTCATCTCCTAGGATAGGTTCTCCTAGGATGCCAGCTCAGCATCCCTAGCCTCAAAGGATCTAGCCTTTACTATCTACACATAAAATATTAAAACCCAATTTAGAATATAGGGTATGAAAAAATCTATATGATAAGGAACAAAATAAGAAAGTTTATGAATGATATTTCATGGCCTCTCAAATATAGACACGGATGTGTTTGTATCAATTTGTGAGACTCTACCATACACTCTATTCTTACACTTATGAGATCAATGAACCTGGATGCTCTGATATCAATTTATCATAAACCAAAAACTAAGGTCAAGATGACACTTATCGCAGCTAAGCCTTAACAAGTAAGTTAATCACCCAAACTGATAAGTAAGAAAAGATCATAACACAATTTGCTAGGTGAGACTTCTAGAGCAAAGTCAGACCATACATGTACAATAATAGTAGAAGTCTAAATAATAAAAATATCACAAAACCATTTCAAAACCTGGTGTCATAGTGTAAGAATAATCTATATACAACTCAAAATCTTGAAGTATAATAGAAAATCTAAAAACTACAAGTTTGATTCTGATTACAAAATAAGACATAAACTGGATAGGAGGAAGCCTAGGTCAATTCTGAAGGCATAGAGCCGCTACTACCTCGTAAATATCAATAAATAGTTGCACGAACATAGATGTTGTGTTACATACTCATACTAGATCAACATCGAAAGGTCATAGTAGGGGTGAGTACAGTCCACTTATATTCAATAGGTATCATAGATCGACTGAGCAAAGTAGGAAATAAAATGCATAAATACATACTATGAGTATGTCACCTGCAATCATAAAATTTCCCAAAGATGGCTCACATTGTCGCTATTAACAATTCTGAATATAACACATACATAAGAAAATAGGCATGTAAAAGAAATTGAATAGCTATGCACCAAAGGAAACACATAACACAATATTGAAGATGCATAATGTATGAAATGAAATGGTGATAATAATGATAATGATGTTGTGGCTGAAGTTATTGCATAACCTTCGTATACACCTATCAAGCCCCAATGGTTTTAGGTAGGACCTATGGGGGGTCACAACTCATATACTTTCTCAATAGTCAATCCCAATCTCTATATCCATATTTTCTCTCCGACTCATGGAATACGGTAGAAAAATTTTCTAAAAATATCTCATTTTTGTCAAAATAGTATTTCCATAATGATACTAATATCTCATGAATGTATGTATGAAATAAGGATGTAATGCTCACATCCAAACCAGAATGAAGATCTCAAAATCCATTCAAGACATGTACACATGAGCTCAAAATCCACTCAATATGTCAACGATCCATAATTTCATAGAAGTAATGTATCATTAGAGTAAATATACAAGTACGACATCATTAATATCACATTAACTCCAACTTGGATATTTCTATCATTAAAACAGGAACCAAATGCATACAAAGGCTCATAATGTAAGATAAGGCCTCCACACGGGCAACACGCAGTAAATATCATCTCAAACCACAAACAAGAATAATATAAACCCACATGGACACACAACAATAATGATATTATTGAAATATGATTTCCGTAATTATTACTCATACTCATAGAAAGTTTTTACATATATATTAACTACCCAGCCTAGTCTGAAAAATTCAAGTCTAAAATCCTTCAACGCAGATCTTTCTCATCTCGAATGGTCTTAGAATCAACTAAAATATACAAATAGAGAATCTACATGTCAAAAAAAACCAACGATACTCATATTGCCTATTATTTAAATCAGGGTAAAAACAGACCCCCAAAATGAATTTTCAAAAAATGAAAGGGTAAAACTAAAATTTTGTTTATAAAAAACCTTACCCATGATTAAAGAAATCCATAGGAGAAAACCCAAGTGGAAATGAGCTAAAAATGGAATTTAAATCAAAGAAAATTCTTTTTAGGACTTCCAAACCAAAATTTCTGAATTTCCATTTTAAAATCTTAAATTAACGAGTTTTAAATGATAACAATTAAAGTAAAATAATTTAAATAATATTTTAGAGTTTACCCAAGTTCGAGAATGGAAGAAATCATTGAAAATCTCTCAACTCGAAGCTCCAAGTTAAAAAAATAAAAAAAATTAAGAAATTAATTTTTATACTTATCCAGCTATGACCGCTAAAGTGGTCAAATGATTGCTTAAGTGGTCATTGCTTAAGCGCGGGTTGAACGCTTTAGCAGTCTAGCCTAATAATGTTGGGTTGCTAAAGTGGACGCCACTAAAGCGATTAAGAGTCCGCTTTAGTAGTATTTGCCCTAACTGGTTGGGTCTGCTATAGCAGCTACTGCTTTTGCGGTTCTTTGGCTGCTAAAGTAGTTGTACAAGATATCAGTTAGATCAACAACTTTGCTATGTTTCAAAGTTGTCGATCACCTCGCAAGATTCGTTTGGAACTCCATGAAGGCAAATGAATTATGCTATTAGACTAAATTCAACATTTTAAACTCATGATGACCTCAAATTTTCTAAAAGAGGCAGTTTTCACAAAATTTACCTCCCCCCAGACCCAATTTCACTAATTTCCGAATCAAGGGTCAAAATAAGGTCTACAATCCATAAAATTAAATCAAACATGCTACCAAGAAAAAATTTATGTTTCAGGTCTGTTGAGATAGTCCATTTTTCCATACGATACACAAAACAACAAATGTTGATCGAAGTCAACTATGAGCTCTTTTTGATCTCTACGAACCACAAACTTGCACAACTCATTTTGGATTGCATTGAAAATTGTGTAAACTATCTCCAGACCCCATAAACATCACATAGAAACCACATGGAGGGGTAAAATGATCAAAATACATAAAAAAAAAATCATAGAATCAAGTCATTGAAAAATGTTTCAAGAGTAAAATTAAAAGTGAGTTGAATGAAAATTCAATTCATCTAAATTAACTCATTTGTTAAGAGAGAACTGAAAAACTCTCGAATGAATTCACCTATTAAAAGATAATTTAAAAGCAATGTTACGAAGAATAAGATGTTACAAATTCTTACAATTTATTTATTTTATTAATGTTTTTGAAATTTTTTCTTGGATAATCTTTAAGAAACAACTTTATTTTCTAATACATTTAATAAAAGTGGCTTCAAACCCCCAGAAATACAAAGGAAAAAGAATAGAAATATTTTATGGACAAATAAAAAGTATGTATTTTAATGTCAATATCTTTTAATTTGAATTGACACATAGTGATATGAGGCAATAACAAATATTCAAAAAGTGAAGTACTCTGAAACTAGATGGACATAAGTTGAGACTCCCACAACACATTATATTCTTGATTTTAAGCAACCTCCACGATACTATCAACATGCTTTTATGGTCATGCACAAATCTCGAATTTCATCAGTTCTCTAGAAAGACGATTTAAGTCTTTTATAAAAGGTGATCAATCCTTTACTCTCGCGTAGAAGATCCATCAAGTCTATCTCATAGACCACCTTAAGGTTATGGATCATTAAGAGCAAAAATAAGTTCAATCTTATAATACACTACCTCGCACCATAGGGATAGAAAATATAGTGTACATTGAGGACTTATATGATTTAGTTTGACCACAAATAGGTATTCATCATACTACCTCAATTAATGGATTTTAGCTCTATCCTCCTCGGAGATTCAAGGATCATTTTTCTTGTCAAAAATTCTTGGTCATAGGATCCATCAAATTTCATTATTTCAAGAAAATAATATCATGTTTCAATAGTTGTTTAACTACATCATATCTGATATGAATATGACTCTTTTTTCTATTGTACACACTATTTTTAGCAATCTCAATTATTGTCTTTGAGTCGCAATGTAAAAAAATTGATAAAGCTTGTCCTCCTTATAATGACAAGTCTTTCAAAGATTACTCAGCCACTCAACTTCTTGTCCTGCCAAATCGAGAGCAATAAATTCAGATTTCATAATAAAACTTTCTATTCAAGTATGTTTTGGAGACTTTCATGCAATAACACTTGCACCCAAAGTAAACGCATAGCCACTGATGGAGCTAACTCCATCATTGTCAGTTACGCAGTTTATATCACAAAAATCTTCTAAAATAACAGAAAATTTATTAACATGCAAAAATCAATTCATAATACCTCTCTAAAATCTTAACAGGCGATGATAGTATTTCAATGTTCATTATTAGAATTATGAGTATATTTACTCAATCTGCTAATAAAATAAGTCAAATCAGGCCGAGTATAGTTCATGAGAAATATTACACTCCCAATTATTTAACATATTCAGTTTGAGAAACATTTGATTCTTTTTTTTTCAACTATATGTTAGAGTCATAAGGAGTTCTCACTAAACTACATCAAAACAATCAAACATTTTCAATATAATGAAACTGACACAAAAAGAATCATTAACAGTTATTTTAATTCTAATTCCTAAAATCACATCAGCTTATTCAATTTTTTTCATTTGAAATTTAGGAAACAAAAATTATTGGGTCTCATTTGTAACATTTACAGTACAGCCAAAGATTAACATGTCGTCCAAACATAAATATATAATAGCACAATCTGATACTATCACTTTAAAGTAAATACGAGTATCAAATGGATTAACAACAAAATAATTATACACTAATGTATAATTATACTTCTTATATCATATCTTAGGTTCTTTCTTTAATCAATATAAGGATTTTCTCAATTTGCATGCTTTGTTCTCTTTTTCTAGGACCACGAAATTCTCAAGTTGCGTCATATAAATCTTTTTCTCTAAATCACCATTTAAAAATATCATTTTAAAATTCATTTGGTGTACTACTAAACTATGACTAGTGGCTAGAGCAATAAGAATTTTAATGGTCACTATTTAGTCACAGGAGGATAAGTATCAAAGTAATCAATAGCTTTTATTTAAAATTTCTTATCACAAGTATAGCCATATTTACCAATTCTACAATCAGGTCTCAATTTCTTTTTAAATATCCATTTGTTATTTATGTGTTTACAACCTTTAGAAAAATCATAAAAGTGTAAAGTGTGACTAGAAACTATAAACTCAATTCACTTTTCATGGCTTCTTTTCAAAACATTGCATTTATTGATCCCATTGCTTCATCTTAAGTTAGGGCCCTCTTCTATAAGTAGTTGGATACTGATTCATCATTTAAAGTATTAATATTAAAATTCTCAATCAAGAAGACAGTGATAAAATCAGGACCAAAGTTAGTCTCAATTCTATACCTTTTATCCTTATAGTTCACTTTCATGTTCATTAGTAATAACATCAGAATAAGGCATAACATGACAGTTAACAGACATAAAAATATTATTTTGCACATCATTAGGCACAATATTTTGTAAAGAAAAATATTCTCAAAAAGTTGTGCATTTCTAGATCCGCAAATAGAATGATCATTTAATGACATAAATATATATACAATAAAATTTTGATCATAACTAATAAAGACAGTGTCAGAAGTCTTAGAGACGATATTCACTCGTTTAAAATCAGGTAGGCCAATCTTAGCCAAACACCCCTACACTTTTACAAATTTCAAATTGGGAGAAAATTCTATCCACAACTCATATGAGGTCTTGTCCAACTTCTTGTGAGGAACTCTGTTAATAAAAAAGCATGCATAAAAAACAGCTTCTCCCATATTATCAGGTAGACTTAAGCTTAAAAGCATGAAATTCATCAACTCTTTAAGGATTTTATTTTTTCTTTTGACTATACCATTTTGTCGAGGAGTGAAAAAAGCACTAAAATCATGTATAATATCATTTTATTCTCAAAAATTATCTAAAATTTTAGTACTATATTCATTGTTCCTATCGGATCTAAACTTTCTGATTTTTCTGTCTAATTGATTTTCTACTTCTACTTTAAATTTCAAAAACATGTTTCAACCTCAACTACAGACTTAAAAAGATATACCTTAGTGTACCTAAAAAGGTCATTAATAAAAGCAATGTAACACTTCTTTTTACCTTTATTAACAGTATTTTTAAAATCTACTAAGTCTGAATGTACTAGTTCAAGCAATTCGATCTTTATACTAGCAACATATTTAAAAGATTTCTTCGTATGCTTAGCCTCCACACATACAAGACATTTAGAATGATCATCAATCTTTACCTTAAAAATTAATTTCATTTTTTAAGTCTTTTAATAGAAGTAATATAGACATGACCTAGTCTATCATGCGACAGATTAATAGAATCGACAATATAAGAAGACTTGAAATTACTTGCATCATTAATTATTTTTGGACAGTGTTCGGCATAAATAAACCCCCAATGAGGTGTCCCTTTTCAATAAAAAAAATTTCATGAATAATAATTATTTTATCAGCTTCAAAAAACAAGCTTAAAACCTACTTTGTTGAGAAGTGCTTCAGAAATTAAGTTTCTATGGAGAAAGAAAATATACATAACATTATTCAAGACTAATGTTTTAGCAAAATCTAATTTAAAAGAAAAAAAAATTCTTTATCCATAACTCCAGCAATAGTGAAATTATCCATATAAAAGCACTCGCCATTAGTGGACTCTTCAAAGTCATGAAATTCTTTTTTATTGACATAAAAATGCTTTGAGGCGCCGGTGTCAAAATTTAGTTAGTTTTGTTAGCCACATATTTGCCTCAATAATTACTGCAACAATCACTTCATCACTATGTTTCTTTTTCAAATTGCCCCATATTTTCTTAGCATAAGGATTAGTCATATGATTCAATAAATGTCCTCTAACAATTTTAATACCCTTTTCAAATTTTCATTTTAATAGTTTCATCAACAAACATAATAGAGTTAGAATTGGTAATAATGTTAGAACAATCAGTAAGGGGTTCATTAAACAAAATATAATCAACTTCTAATTAATCAAAGAAAATAAAAAAAAAATTCAACTACAACTTATTAATCAAATAGCCAAATACCTCTCCAACCTATCAATCAATCATCAACTACACACCTATATTTTACAAGAGCTTTATTATCCCTCTAATTTTTATTTTTTTTAAATACATACCCCCCTAAAAGGACACTCAAATTTATATTAGATGGTGAAGTGCATGTGTCCCCTGCTATGTAATATTTAAAATATATATATATATATATATATATATATTGTTAGTTTTCTTTATTTTATATTTTCTTTTTTCTTTCCTTTTTCATTCTTATCTTTTTCTTTGACATTATGTTTTATCAAAATTCTGCAATTACCACCATGAAAATTAGAAGCACATTTGCTTTTTCTTCTTTGCTCCTCACCATTTTTTTCTCTATTTCCTTCTTCTAAATTACATATGATCTCATAGATATTTTTTACATAAAAGATACCCTCAAGTATCACCATTTAGAGAGACCACATTTAGATCATTCTCTAAAATCTTTAAATACTAGCACATCTTTGCAATTTTAAGAAAATGTTTTTTTTTCTGATTGTGCAGCTTAAATTCCTTCGTTGAGGATTTTGAAATGTATTATTGAATAAACATTAATCACACATGCGATAAGAGTGCCAATATCTTGTTTCCATTTTCTTAATATACTTTTATTAATTTTAAAACTCTTCTGTAAAAACAAAATGGAGAGTGAGTTAATGGGTTACAGTAGATGAGAACATGAAGATTTATGTGAGCTGATGGGTGGTTACAATGAATAAGCAAATGAAGATTTATGTAACTTTTTGTGTGATTAATTTAGAGGATTAAAAAGAAAAGATGGTTGTTGATACGTAAAATTTATTGGGTTAAATTCATATAAAATTTGAATTTGATCCATATTTTATTGGGTCTAAAATTATTTTAAACTGTAAAAAATAATAAGTTCATTTTATTCCTCATCAAGGTTCATCTCACATTGAGGTCTAACCTCACGCTATGTGTCAAGTGACGTGGCATCCCAGTTAAATTAAAGGCCAACAAGACAAGGTCACACACTCAAATGATGTAGCAATTCAAGTCAATTTCAAGAGCCAATGAACCATCGCCAAGTGTCCCAAATAACATGTTTTTGGCCAATCACAAGTAACCTTGTCACATAACATTTGTGATAAGCTTGAAAACTGAATGGACCAATCAGAATGAGGCAGAAGAGGTTATTTACACTTGGACTGCCTACCCCTACAACTATAAATAGGAGGGTTACATAATTTTTTGAGGTCATTCTTCAAGCATTGGAGAAAGTTTTGCATTGACTGCACAGCTCTTCAAAGGATTGACTAACGGAGTTCTGCCCGGAGATCAACTCGACAAGACGAAGTGTTGTCTAACATTCCTGGAGATCCAAACGCATTTCTAGGAGGTTAAAATCATCCTACATTTGAGAAAAATGCTACGAAAGGCCCTCGAATCACGGAAAAAGCTTAGGAGAGAATAATCAAGAGAACAACAGAATTGTACTCACAAGATTCATTTAAATAAAATTATTCTTTTTATTTATTTTATTTTTGTATGCAGTTAATTTACAGCTTAATGAAAATTTATTGCGAAGAAATTTTGGCACGCCCAGTGGGACCATTTCAGTTCTTCATCTCTTCTTCCTGCAAATCAAATTCAATTACTTCTATGGACTTACAAAATACTAAAGATGCCTCGCGCAAGAACTTTGTTACTGCCACATCTGAGGAGCTCAGCCATGTTGGTCCACTCACTCGATGCAAGTTTAAGGCCAGTGGTTGGAACAGATCTAAATACTTCACTTCTTTGGAAAAGGCAGAAAAGAGCAAATCTTATATGGCGGTTGAAACTGCAACTCCTGGGGGCAATTTGACGTCCTTGTTATCTAATGAATTCTCTCAGACTAGCATCAATTTTAGTGAATCTGAAGATTCAACTGATTCTCCAGTTTCAATAAAGGTCAATGCCTTGACGGTTGATGCAACTGATATGAATGAGAAGTTCGCAATGATGGAACAAACCATTGAAGTCTTAAAGAAATCTGTCAAGGATAAAGATCTTCAAATTGCTTAACTAATTAACAAGTTAGAGTCCTCCGCCCCTGGAGAATCGAGCCACAACTCTGCTTGTCCACCCGGCTTTACTCTGTAAAATAAGAATGCCGATGAGTCACCTATCAAGAATAAATCGCAAAATAAGAAGAAGTCTACTTCGGTAGCCACTTTAACAGTTCAACAACTGGAAGATATGATTGCAAACACAATCAAGGAACAATATGGAGATTCATCACAAAGTTTTGTAGGATACTCAAAGCCATATTCTAAGCGAATTGAGGGCTTACCGATGCCAATTAGATATCAACCACCAAAGTTTCAACAATTTGATGGAAAGGAAAATCCAAGCAACACATCGCTCATTTAGTTGAAACTCGTAGCAGTGCTGGCACATATGGTGATCTTCTTGTCAAGCAGTTTGTTCGCTTTTTGAAAAGCAGCACCTTTGATTGGTACACGGACATGGAGTCTGAATCGATTGATTATTGGGAGCAACTAGAAAGTCAGTTCCTAAATCATTTCTACAGCACCCGTTGTACGGTCTGCATGATAGAGTTGACAAACCTAAGACAAAGTAAAGATGAGCCTGTAGTGGACTACATGAATTGCTGGCAAACATTGAGCTTTGATAGAAAGGATCAACTTTCAGAAACTTCCACGATTGAAGTTGCATTCAAGGGATGCATTTTGGCCTTGTGTACATCCTCCAAGGAATTAAGCCTTGAACTAGTGAAGAATTAGCTACGTACCTCATGACATAGAGTTAAGCATTGCAAGTCATAGAATGACATCACCTATTTTTTATCCTAAAAAAAGTCACGAAATTCAATGACTCATCAGAGGACCAAATTGGGGAATCTATGGCGATAACTGTGAGTTTTAAGAAGGCCTCCACAAGACAAAAAATGAAAGAGAAAGATCCAAAGCAACAAATGCAAGAAGTACAAAATTAGCCAACCTTGAAAGAGTTACAAGTAAGGGTATATCCTTTTTCCGACTCTAATATTTTTGGGATTCTAGACAAGTTACTAGCCAAATAAGTCATTGAACTCCCTATGTCAAAGTGAGAATCAAAAAAAGTCGATGATCCTAAGTACTATAAATTTTACCGTATTGTTGGTCATCACACCACAAAATGCTTCATCAATCATGACATTAATGCAAGAGGGAAAGATCATCATTGATGATGGCGATACAGTTGATGCAAATCATGTTTGCGCCAAACTTCACCATATGAAAGGATCAATTTCAAAAGCTCTACAATCCATGCACCCTGTGGAATCACCAAAAGTAAAATAAATCACCATACTACAATTTGGAAGCTTTGACCCAATTGGGGTTCTAGCCCTTGAAGAAAACAACAAGAAAAAACATGCAAAATGACTTCTCCAATAGAAGGAAGGGTTATACTTGGACATTGATCGCTCGCAAAAGAAAAAAATATCAAAGGGTCTAAACTCCAACTTTCAAAAGTCGACACAAGATCAAATACAAATCTGCTTCAACCAATGGGGGAAATAAATATCAAACTAAAGTGAAATAATGCTTCATTACAAAGGATTGGAAAGAAAGTTACATTACAAGAATTCTTCCCCTGAATGCTTTCGATGCACGAGCCTAAGCTGTAAGTCAAAATACCCCTCGATGCACGAGTCTAAATTATAAGTCAAAATGTTTCTTGATGCACGAGCGTAAACTGCAAGTTAAAATGCTCCTCGATGCATGAGCCTAGACTGCAAGTCAAAATGCTCCTCGATGCACGAGCCTAAACTAAAAGTTAAAATTTTCCTCGATGCACGAGCCTAAACTCCAAGTTAAAATGCTCCCCGGTGACGATCCTAAATTGCAATTCAAAATACTTCTTGACGCAGGAGCTTAAAATCAAGTCAAACACTCCTGACCCGCATGAGTCTAAACTATTAATGCATCTAAAAAAATGTAAAAAGGGACCAAAAGAAAGAGAAGAAAAAGTATGAAGCTTGAATGCATATGTAGAGTCCTTTGAAGATGTCATCTTTAAAGCAAAAGGATTCTTTATTACCTTCCAAGCAATGAAGTCTTCTCAATATGGAAAACACTTGTAATACATTGAATATTGCTCTAGTCCGTCCTTCAACATATTGCACAAGTGATTTGGCCCGAAACCTAAAGAAGAAGATGAAATTCATGAAGTATCCAAATCTGATGAAAAATAGAGTATCACAAGATTTAGCGTGCAACTTTAAAAAAGTACCTAAAAAATTTAGAAGTTTTATGATGGTGGTTTTCACGTGGGACGTAGATCTGCGAGTCCACATTCAAACACAAAATCATCTTCTAATTCTGATACTTCTATACCAAAATACAAAATTTGTTGATACGTTGTAAAATGCTGATAAAACTGGCAAACTAATATTAGAAGACTGGTTTTGAAGCAATAACTGAAATAATCCAGGTGTAGTCTGATTGTGATTTTCACGTGAGACTTATCTATGCAAATCTACTTTCCAATGCAAAAAATACACCTGATTCCAATACTTCTACGCTGAGATACAAAATTTATCGTGACGCTATGCAAAGCTGATAAAATAAGTGAGTCGAGATTAGAAGACCGATTTTGGATCTATATCTAGGACAATTCTGGCATAATATGATTGTTATTTTCATGTGTAATATAGCTCTACTAGTCTACTTTCCAATGCAAAAAATGACACCTGATTCCGATACTTTTACATAGATATATGGAATTTATCGTGACGCTGTGCAAAGTTGGTAAAATCAGTGAGCCAAGATTAGAAGACCGGTTTGGATCAATATTTGGGATGATTCTGGCATAATCTAATTACGATTTCCATGTGAAACGTAGTTATATGAGTCTACTTTCTAATGCAAAAAAGGCACTTGATTTCGATACTTCTACATCGAGATACAGAATTTATCATGATGTTGTGCAAAGCTGATAAAATCAGCGATCCAAGATTAGAAGACTGATATTGGAGCAATATTTGGTACAATTCTGGTGCAAACTGATTGTGATTCCCACATGAGACGTAGCTCTACGAGTCTAGTTTCCAAAGCAAAAAACGATTCCTAATTTTGATATTCTTAAGTCAAGATATGAGAATTTTCATGAGACTGCACAAAACAAAAAAAAAGTGATAAAATAAAATTAAAGGTCTGATTTTGAAAGGATACCTGGGCATATTTGTAAGACCCCGCAAAATCCTAAGCTCAAATTAGTCTTTTAATCTTACTAAGGGGTCCCAGACTTAGAAATTCTAACTAAGTATGCAGACTTAGTATTATTTTGGCCTTCGTAAGTTGGAAACTCTATTTTATGAACCTTATGGCCTTAAATTATCGATCTTTAGATTAATTCATGATCAGGAATGTCAGTAGGTGTTTCCGTACAAGTTTTGGAATTTTTGGACCTCTTTTAGACCATGTTCGAGTGACCAAAACAGTGAGTCGAGAACAAGAATCCTAGGTGATTTAATTTCAAAGCCAATACTCAAGGTTTCCACCATTATTTTTCAAGAATTCGCCAACTAAGGTATGTGAAGTGTTCATCCAAGGGTTCTTTCCACCCTTGGATTCCAAGAAACTCTTTTAAACTTCAGTAGTTGGAATTTATGATTTCCATGATTGGAATTAAAGTGTAATCATGATTATTATTTGAATTAGATTTATATTTCATGATTTATCATATGTTTCATGTGGAATTGATTATTGTGTGTGTAGATTCGTATAAATCCATGTTAAACCCCTTGAAATGGTAAAATTGGAAGTGAATCAGGATGCTCACTTATTAAGTGCATATATTATGCTCACCAAGTGCTTGATGAATTGTTCATGTGAACTAATAAGGGAAAGAAATCATGTCATGCTAGCTTATGTGCCAGTTATACTATGCAAGTGTTTGATAAAATGTCTCTATAGATACATTATGTACAAGTGTGCATTTTTATGCTATGCAAGATCATGTGATTCTTTACTCTTCATGCTATCGAGTCCTGGGGGTATTTAATACCCTAAAATTTATCTGTTTACCTAGAGCCAGTGTTAGTTACATAATAATCTCAATTATGTTACGATCAGTATTACTCTCAGTCAATTACAGGACTCAAGAAAACTCAGGAGACTCAGTATCAGTCCAATCCAATTCAGTATTTAGTTCAGACCTCGGTAAATTCAGTCAGTTAACAGAATTCAGTAGTATTCCATCAGTCAATAAAACTCAGTGAACTCAGTTCAGTTCAGTTAGACAGTATAATCAGTAACAGTTTAGTCAAGCCAAGTATGAACTTGAAAATCAGTTAGTGTCTATTCAGATGGGAGTAGGATTCAGCACCGAGTTAACCCAGGGAAAGGAACATTTCTGCCTGCAAAGGGTTTGACCATTAATAGCAATCCCTGTGTTAAAGAACTATGTAGACTATGTAGGTTGAGATATCTTTCTGCCATATATTATAAGGGTTTATACATCTTATTCAAGTTTTCCTGCCAGCGAGGGTTGATGAAAGAGCTTCCTGTCAGAGATGGTTAACTCACAGTTGTCTTTACCTGTGGCATAGTACTGATACCCTTCCAACTGGGGTTACAGGTTGGACCCTAATCTATTCAGAAAGGGATATGTCGGTTAGATGATTACCTCCTACAGTCTTAATTTCAGTTCCAATCTCAGAATAGAACTCAGTTCAGTTCTACAGATTCAGGACTGTCAGATACATACACTCAGTTCAGTATGGAACTCAGTTTAGTAATACAAAATCAAGACTATCAGATATAGTCACTTAGTTATCAGTTACATAGTATCAGTAAACTCGGATATTAGTAAATCAATAATTCAGAACTCAGTAAGTATCCAGTGTTATCACGATCTCAGTTACAGTATACGTATTCATGCATGTACTCTCATTTAGTTATATTTATGTCATTTAGCTAGTATTGTTCATGCATATAAACCCATGCATTACAACCTACCTTACTTAGTATACCATTACATTTAAAGTACTGACGCATACTTTCTCTTGCGCTATGATGTTTTATATCATTGGTTCAGACGCACGAGCTCCGGAGCACCCTTAGCAGTTCAGATCTTCAGTAGTCAGAATTAGTGGTGAGTCTTCATAGTTCAAGGAAATGATTATTTTCTTCAGTATTTCAGTTTATCAGTACAGTTTTCAGTAGTTGGAGTTAGTTAGGGGCTTGTCCCATTAACTCCATGATTCAGACAGTAGAGGTTTTTCAAACTAGAGTATTTTCAGACAGATATTTTAGTTTTGGTATTATTATACTGTATTCAATTTTAAATTAGTATTGAACCTTATGGAAAGTTTTTGCCAAATTTTCGCATATTTACAGTATTATTATTCAGTTATTACAGCAGATCCCACTCATGGGTTAGCTTGTGGTCCTTTGGGATTATGTGCACCATGTAGCATTTGGGGTACAGACTTGGGGAGTTACAAACTTGGTATCAATTCCTAAGGTTCAACAGAGTCCTAGGAAGTCTGAAATCCGTATCTAGTAGAGTCTTGTACATCGGTGTGAAGCGTGCCACACTTATGGACAAGAGGCTACGAGATGTTTTAGGAAAAGTTTCCTTTCTTTCAGTAATCATGTCATGCGAGTGAGAATGATCTCAAGTTAAAATCTCAGTCTAATTCATCTCTTCCTTATACTTCCAAAATATGTCTTTCAAAGAAGCTAACGAAAGAAGTAACAAAAACCAATCAGCCTCTCCACATGTTCTGGCAGATCCCCTGAATGAGCATGTTTCTTATGCTGAGTTTAGTGTTGCTTTCACCGCCTTAGCTCATTCAATAGTTTCTCAGAACAATAAGCTGGTTGTTATCCTATCTAGGCTTATGGCTCATACTCTATAGAGTAAGGAGTAGAGGCGAAGAAAAAAGGGAGAAAGAATAAGAGGGCCAGAACGTCTAGGCCAAAGTGTGGCCAAACTAATCCCCTTTGTCTGAAATATGGAAAAAACCAACAGGTTATCTGCAGAGCTGGAAGTGATGTATGTTTTGGGTCAGGAAAGACAGGTTACAGAGTCAGAGATTATCCCCAATCAGGTTCCCAGGTCAACAAAATTGTTTCTTAGCTCAGTCTGGTCGCCTGAATCAGCAGGGTACCACTTCCAGTTCCACCAGTGGGCAACGCCCAAACAGGCTTTATGCACTTCAGTCCCAACAGGATCAGGAAAGTTCTCCTGATATGGTCACTAGTACGTTACAAGTTTATCATTTGCATGTTTATGCTTTGCTAGATCGAGGGGCTTCTTTATCCTTTATTACTCCCTATATAGTTGTTGACTTCAGAGGCAACCCAAAAATACTAGCAGATCCTTTCTCAGTCTCTACCCCAGTGGGTAAATCTATCATAGCCCGCCGGGTATACAGGAACTGTCTGGTTATGGTATCTCAGAAAGTCACTTCAGTAGACTTAGTCGAATTAGAGATGACTGATTTTGATGTCATTCTTGACATGGATTGGTTTCATTCCTGCTATGACTCAGTTGACTACAGAAATAAAATTGTCCAATTTCAGTTTTCGAATAAACCCATTCTAGAGTGAAGGGGTAGTACTTCAGCACTTAAGGGTCAGCTTGTTTCCTACCTAAGGGCAAGGAAGATGATATCTAAGGGGTGTGTATAACATCTCATTTAAGTCCAAGACTCTAGTTCAAAAAACCCTAATCTTGAATTAGTGTCAGTATCATGTTAATTCCCAGATGTGTTTCCTGAAGATCTCCCCAGAGTTTCTTCCGAAAGGGAAATCAACTTTGAAATAGACTTTCTTCTAGATTCCCAGACCATATCTATCCCTCCATATAGAATGTCACCTACAGAACTCAGAATTAAAAGAACAGTTAAAGGATCTCCTGGATAAGGGATTCGTCAGACCCAGTGTGTCCCTGTGGGGTGCACCAGTTCTATTCGTGCATAAGAAAGATGATTCTCTCAGAATGTGTATAGACTACCGTCAGCAAAATAAATTCATGGCCAAGAAACAAGTATCCACTTCTAAGAATCGATGTCTTGTTTGACCAACTTGGACATGTTCATCATAGTCCTCATAGATGACCCTTTTGTCTATTCCCGTATCAAGAATAATCACGCAGATCATCTTAGAATTGTATTTTAGACGCTCAAAACCCATCAGTTATCATGATATCTATTCATGTCTTACATGTAAGCTCTATGATCATAGCCCATACTTGTGCACGTTAGCAATCATGCACACTTATAGTTCCTAGTATAATGAGTTCCAGTTCACTCAGTATTAGGAATCATGTTCCATAAATACAGAAACTCCAGACTTAGGTCATGCAACTCATGACTCAGGTACCCATGTCATGCTGTATAGTATGCTCATTTCCCATGACCCATGCTACACTCCTAGTGATCGGCTAAATTCATATTTTGTCATACATATCTTCAGTTTAGATATTTTGATAAATCATGATATTGATGTCCTATTCCTCAAGCCTCAGTTAAGTGTCAAATTCGATATGGTGTCATTTATGCTTCAGGTCCTCATGTTTTAAAATTTAGTGGACTCTCCTTACAAAATGATGTAGTGATGAGCAGTTGCTTTGAAGGGAAAGAGTAAATGTTTCATGTTAAGAAAAGATTATTGCATGCTAGTTTTACATAAAGCTATAGTTATGAAGATAGGTTTGAATGTCATGTTGATGTGTAAGTGGCTAAATGTATTTTGGAGATTTGGGTAGGCTTGAACATAGTGAGAGAATTCAGTCCAGATCAGACCTTAGTAGGTAGAGTTATCAGAACCTAGTATTCAGTTGCAGTACAGTCTTAGTTAGAGTCTCATTCACAATCCCAATCCAGTAATAAGATCAGTAACTCAGTTCAATTTCAGATTTGCTTGACCATAGCGTACAGTTATCACTTATTCCGTTATCATTATTTCAGAACCTCAGTTTACAACTATTTCAGAATCATGTTATATGCTTGGTATTGCATTCTCAAATAACACAATTTTTACAAATTCATGCTCAGTTATCTCATGTTACACAGTCAGTCCTTACCTCATATGCATGATACTCTACGATTCCAGACTAGTAATTCAGACTAAGTACATTTCAATATTACATGTCCACGTATTCATCTATCAGCCATTCAGATAATCAGATAAGTTAGTAAGTTAATGCACTCGTGCTCAGCACCCATGTGAGTATTTTCAGTAGTCTCAGGTAATGTGTTGTACTAAGGTGGAGAGTATAGTTGAGAGAGTATTCAAGGGATATGTCTAAGCTTTAAAATTTATAGTTGTAGTGCATAAGGCTTAGCCACTTCATCTTAGATTTTGCTTCATAGGCCTCGACTCACATTATGGAATTTTAGCCAGGATGTGATTTTCTTATTCAGCTGTTTTATTCAGTCATGCCAAGACTCCTTGCTCCCTAAAGGCACTAGAACTCAATAGAAAGAGTGTCAAATAAAGGCGCCAGTCGAATATAAGTTTTCAACATAAGTTAGTCCGCAAAACCAGCAATTTAGTTTAGCAGTTAGGCAGACAATATTCGTATGTTTGGATTTCCCATCCTTCCATCTAGTCACACTATCCGAAGTCTCGTAAATGAAACTATTCCAAGATTGAGAAACCATGTGGTTGCGAGTTTAGCTCAGTTCAGGTGTCATGCCTCAATTTCAAATCCCTAATATGCAGACACGATTCAGTTCTTAGGTGCCCTGTGCATCATCTTAATTTTTCCTTATTATCTTAGTCAAGTCAGCATTCATCAGGGGACATAATGTACCAAGAGGGTGATGCACTATAATCCCCGAGCTTTCATGACCTAAACCTTCCATCTTCTCTTAGCGTAATGAATCCAGTTTGGAGTGGTGGGTACTCATAGGTGCACCCTCAAGTTCTAATCTCAGTCGTAAGCCATGTATTTGGGCCTCAGTTTAGTTCATGTATCCTGTTTCAGGCTTAGTTATGTTCTCATGTTCCCGTTTATACATATTTAGTAAATAATCTCAGGTTCATAAGTATTCTCAGCTTAAGGTAACAATCTTTCTTAGATTGGCTTAGTCCATGTTTAGTTACAGTTATAAACTTGGTATCAATTACCGTTATATATTCAGTCATGCATTCACGAATCAGTTCAGTCATATACTCATGTATGTCCAGTATATAAGCCTAGCTGATCAGTAATCCCAGTTAAGCATTCATAAATAGTGTTCAGCTATGTACTCATGCATCAATATACATGTTCAGTATGATAATTTGGTATATCACTAATTTCAGTCATGAAATCATGCTTCAATTGTGTATGTTTAGTGTCTAAGTCCAGTCTAACAGTATTCTTAGTTTAATCAGTCTCATTCGATGATGAATGTTTCAAGGGGGAGATATTGAAAGACCCTGCAAAATTCTAAGCTCAACTCAATCTTTTAAGCTTTCTAAGGGGTCCCAAACTTAGAAAATTCAAGCTAAGTATTCAGACATAGTATTATTTTGGCCTTCATAAGTTGGAAACTCTATTTCACAACTCTTATGACCTTAAAGTATCGATCTTTAGATTGATTCATGATTAGGAATGTTAGTAGGTGTTTTCGAATAAGTTTTGGATTTTTTGGACCTCGTTTAGACCATGTTCGAGTGACCAAAATAGTGAGTCGACAAGATCTCGATGAATCACGTCATCCCTCGCGGATAGATAATTTTTCCCTCAGCTCGCTATAAATTCAAGTGAACCAACGCAAACTCGATGCGGCGCGTTGGCCATCGCATTGATGCCAACGACACGGCACATCGGTCTGCGCATCAACAGCTCAGTTTTCAGTCATTAAAAAGCCACGTTCATAGGGGTATTTTGGTCTTTTTCTACACCCCTATTCATCCGTAAAACACGAGATTCAACCCTCATTAAGCAACATACACTTACTTTCTCTCAAATTTCTCAAGAACAAGAACCCTAGGTGATTTAATTTTAAAGCCAAGACTAAAGGTTTCCACCATTATACTTCAAGAATTCGCCAACTAAGGTATGTGAAGTGTTCATCCAAGGGTTCCTTCCACCCTTGGATTCCAAGAAACTCTTTTAAACTTCAAGTAGTTGGAATTTATGATTTCTATGATTGGAATTAAAGTGTATTCATGATTATTATTTGAATTAGATTTCTATTTCATGATTTATCATACATTTCATGTGGAATTGATTATTGTGTGTGTAGATTCGTATGAATCCATGTTAAACCCCTTGAAATAGTGAAATTAGAAGAGAATCATGATGCTCACTTATTAAGTGCATATATTATGCTAACCAAGTGCTTGATGAATTATTCATATGAACTAATAAGGGAAAGAAATCATGTCACGCTAGCTTATGTGCAAGTTATACCATGCAAGTATTTGATAAAATGTCTCTGTAGAGACATTATGAACAAGTGTGCACTTTTATACTATACAAGATCATGTGATGCTTTACTCTTCATGCTATAAAGTCCTGGGGGTATTTAATACCTGACAATTTAGCTATTTACCTAGAGCCAGTGTCAGTTACAGAATAATCTCAATCATGTCTCGATCTGTAGTACTCTTAGTCAATTATAGGACTCAAGAAAACCCAGTAGACTCAGTATCAGTCCAGTCCAGTTCAGTATTCAGTTCAGACCTCAGTAAATTTAGTCGGTTAACAGAATTCAAGAGTATTTCATCAGTCAACAAAACTCAGTGAACTCAGTTCAGTTGAGTTAGATAGTATAATCAGTAATAGTTCAGTCAAGCCTATTATGAACTAGGAAATCAGTCAGTGTCTATTCAGATAGGAGTAGGATTCAGCACCGAGTTAACCCAGGGATGGGGAATTCCTGTCAGCAAAGGGTTTGACCATTAGTAGCAATCCCTTATTACAGAACTATGAAGCTAGTGTACGTTGAGATATACTCCTTCCAGATATTATGAGGGTTGATACATCTCATTTGAGTTTTCCTACCAACGAGGACTGACGAAAAAGCTTCCAGTCAGAGAGGGTTAACACACAGTTGTCTTTACCTTTGGTACGATACTGACACCCTTCCAATTGGAGCTACAGGTTGGACCCCAATCTATTTAGAAAGGGGAATATCGGTTAGATAATTACCTCCCATAGTCTCAGTTTTAGTTCCAATCTCAGAATAGAACTTAGTTCAGTTCTACAGATTCAGGACTGTCATATATAGTCACTCAGTTTAGTATGGAACTCAGTTTAGTTCCACAAGATCAAGACTGTCAGATACAGTCACTTAGTTATCAGTTACACAGTATCAGTAATCTCAGATATTAGTAAATTAATAATTCATAACTCAGTATCCAGTGTTATCATGATCTGAGTTACAGTATATGTATTCATGCATGTACTCTCATTCAGTTATATTCATGTCATTCAGTCAGTATTGTTCATGCATATAAACCCATGCATTTCAACCTACCTCACTTAGTATACCATTACATTTAAAGTACTAACGCATACTTTCTCTTGTGCTATGATGTTTTATATCATAGGTTCAGACGCACGGGCTCCCAAGTACCCTTAGCAGTTCAGATCTTCAGCAGTCAGAGTTAGTGGTGAGTCCTCATAGTTTGAGGACATGATTATTTTCTTTAGTATTTCAATTTATCAGTACAATTTTCAGTAGTTGGAGTTATTAGGGGCTTGTCCCATCAACTCCATGATTCAGACAGTAGAGGCTTTTCAAACTAGAGTATTTTTAATAGATATTTTAGTTTTGGTATTGTTATATCCCATTAAGTTTTAAATCAGTATTGAACCTTATGGAAAGTTTCTACCAAATTTCCAAATATTTATAGTATTATTATTCAGTTATTACAGTAGGTACAAGTCATGGGTTAGCTTGTGGTACTTTGGGATTATAAGCATCGTATAGCGTCCGGGGTATAGAATCGGGGCATTACAAACTTGGTATCAAAACCTAAGGTTCAACAGAGTCCTATGAAGTCTGAAATCCATATCTAGTAGAGTCTTGTGTATGGGTGTGAAGCGCGCCACACTTATGGACAAGAGGCTACGAGATATTTTAGGAAAAGTATCCCTTCTTTCAGTATTTATGTCGTGCGAGTGAGTATGAGCTCAAGTTAAACTCTCAGTATAATTAATATCTTTTTTATGCTTCCATAGCATGTCTTCCAGAGGATCTAACAAAAGAAGTAACAAAAACCATTCAACCCATCCGCACTTTCAGGCAGATCCCCTAAATGAGCATGTTTCTCACGCTGAGTTTAGAGTTGCTTTCACCACCTTAGCTCATTCAATAGTTGCTCAGAACAATAAGTTGGCTATTATCCAATCTAGGCTTATAGTTCATACTCCGCAAAGTAAGGAGGAGAGGCAAAGGAAAAAGGGAAGAAAGAATATAAAGGCCAAAACGTCTAGGCCAAAAAGTGGCCGAACTAATCCCATTTGTTTGAAATGTGAAAAAAAAACATCAGGTTATCTGCAGAGCTGGCAGTGATGTATGTTTCAGGTAAGGTAAGACAGGTCACAGAGTCATAGATTGTCCCCAGTCAGGTTCCCAGTTCAGCAAATTTGTTCCCCGGCTCAGTCCGATCGCCCGAATTAGCAGGGTACCGCTTCCAGTTCCACCAGTGGGCCACACCCAAATAGTCTTACTGCACTTTAGTCCCGACAGGACCAGGAAAATTTTCCTGATATGGTCACTGGAACGTTACAAGTTGATCATTTGCATGTTTATTCTTTACTAGATCTAGGGGCTTCTTTGTTCTTTGTTACTCCTTATGTAGCTGTTGACTTCGAGAAAGCCCCAAAATACTAGCAGAGCCTTTCTCAGTCTCTACCCCAGTGGGTAAATCTATCATAACCCAACAGGTATACAAGAACTGTCCGGTTATGGTATCTCAGAAAGTCACTTTTGCAGACTTAGTTGAATTAGAGATGACTGATTTTGATGTTATTCTCGGCATGGATTGGCTTCATTCCTGCTATGCCTCAGTCTACTACAGAAATAGAATTTTCCATTTTTAGTTTCCAAATAAACCCGTTCTAGAGTAGAGGGGTAGTACTTCAGCACTTATGGGGTCGTTTGTTTCCTACCTAAGGGCAAGGAAGATTATATCTAAGGTATGTGTCTACCATCTCATTCAAGTCCAAGACTCTAGTTCAAAAAACCCCAATCTTGAATTTGTGTCAGTAGCATGTGAATTCCCAGATGTGTTTCTCGAAGATCTCCTCAGAGTTCTTTCTGAAAGGGAAATCGACTTCAGAATAGACCTTCTTCCAGATACTCAGACCATATCTATCTCGCCATACTGAATGACACCTACAGAACTCAGAGAATTAAAAGAATAGTTAAAGTATCTCCTGGATAAGGGATTCATCACACCCAGTGTGTCCCCGTGGGGTGCACCAGTTCTATTCGTGCGTAAGAAAGATGGTTCTCTCAAAATGTGTATAGACTATCGTCAGCTAAATAAAGTCACGGTCAAGAAACAAGTATCCACTTCCAAGAATCAATGACTTATTTGACCAATTTCAGGGTGCCAGTTACTTTTTAGACCTCAGGTCAGGCTATCATCAGCTCCGAGTCAGGGAATGGGACATTTCAAAAATAGCTTTTAGAACACGGTATGGTCACTTCAAATTCTAGTCATGTCATTTAGTCTTACTAATGCCCCAGTATCTTTCATGGACTTGATGAACCGTGTGTTCAAGCAGTACTTGGATATGTTCGTCATAGTCATCATAGATGACCCTCTTGTCTATTCTCATAGTGAGAATGATCAGCAGATTATCTCAGAATCATATTCCAGACTCTCGAAACCCATCAGTTATCATGATATCTATTCATGTCTTACATGTCATCTCTATGATCATAGCCCATACTCATGCACGTTAGCAATCATGCACGCTTACAGTTCCTAGTATAATGATTTCCTATTCACTCAGTGTTACGAATCATGTTCCATGAATACAGAAACTCCAGACTTAGGTCATGCAGCTCATGACTCAGGTACCCATGTCATGCTGAAAAGTATGCTCAGTTCCCATGACCCATGATACACTCTTATAGATCGTCTAAATTTATATTTCTCCATGCATATCCTCAGTTTAGATCTTTTCATAAATCTAGGATCTTAATGTCCTATTCCTCAGGCCTCAGCTAAGTGTCAAGTTCGGTATGGTTCCATTCACGCTTTAGGTCCTCATTTTTAACATTCAGTGGACTCTTCTTTCAAAATGATATTGTGATGAACATTTGCTTAGAAGGGAGAGAGTAAATGTTTCATGTTAAGAAAAGATTATTGCGTGCTAGTTTTACACAAGGCTGTAGTTACGAAGATAGGCTTGAATATCATGTTGATGTGTAAGTGGCTAAATGCATTTTAGAGATTTGGGTAGGCTTGAACTTAGTGGGAGAATTTAGTCCAGATCAGACCTCAGTAGGTAGAGTTATCAGAACCTAGTATTCAGTTCTAGTGCAATCTTAGTTACAGTCTCAGTCACAGTCTCAATCTAGTAATCAGATCAGTAACTCAGTTCAATTTCAGATTTGCTTGACCATAGTATACAGTTATCAGTTATTCCATTATCAGTATTTCAGAACCTCAGTTTACAGACTATTTCAGAATCATGTTATATGCTTGGTCTTTCATTCTCAGCTAATACAGTTCTCACGAATTTATGCTCAATTATCTCATGTTACCCAGTCAGTCCTTACCTCGTATGCATGATACTCAGTGGTTCTAGTCTAGTTATTCAGACTAAGTATAGTTTAATATTACATGACCAAGTATTCAGCTATTAGACATTTAAATAATCAGATAAATTAGTAAGTTTATGCGCTCGTGCTCAGTACCCATGTGAGTATTTTCAGTAGTCACAGGTAATATGTTGTACTAAGGTGGAGAGTATAGATGAGAGGGTATTCAAGGGATATGTCTTAGCATGAAAATTTGTAGTTGCAGTGCATAAGGCTTAGCCACTTCATCTTATATTATGCTTTGTAGGCCTCGACTCATATTACAGAATTTTAGCCAGGATGTGATTTTCTTATTCAACTAATTTATTCAGACATGCCAAGACACCTTGCTCACTAAAGACACTAGAACTCTATAGAAAAGAGTGTCAAAGAAAGTCTTCAGTCGAATATAAGTTTTCATCATAAGTTAGTCCGCAAAACCAGCAATTCAGTTTAGCAGTTAGGTGGATAATTTTTGTATGTTTGGGTTTCCCATCCTTCCATCTAGTTGCACTATACGAAGTCTCATGAATGTAACTATTTAAAGATCGAGCAACCATGTGGTTGCGAGTTCAGCTCAGTTCAGGTGAAATGCCTCAATTTTAAATCCCCGATATGCAGTCATGATTTAGTTCGTAGGTGCCTTGTTTATCATCTCAGTTTTTTCTTATTATCTCAGCCAAGTCAGCATTCTTCAGGGGACATAATGACCCAAAGGGGAGATGCACTATAATCCTCGAGCTTTCATGACCTAAACCTTCCATCTTCTTTTCACGTAATGAATCCAGTTTGAAGTGGTGGGTACTCATAGGGGCATCCTCAAGTTCCAATCTCAGTCATAAGTCATGCATTCGAGGCTCAGTTTAGTTCATGATATTCAGTTCATGTATCCCATTTCAGTCTCAGTTATGTTCTCATGTTCCCATTTATACATGTTTAGTAAATGATCTCAAGTTCATCAGTATTCTCAGCTTAAGGTAACAGTCTTTTTTGGATTGGCTTAGTCCATGTTCAGTTACAGTTATAAACTTGGTATCAATTACCGTTACATATTTAGTCATGAATTCACGAATCAGTTTAGTCATGTACTCATGCATCAGACATTCATGTCTAGTATATAAGCCCAGCTTATCAGTAATCCCAGTTATGCATTCATGAATCATGTTTAGCTATGTACTTATGCATCAAATATTCTTGTTCAGTATGATAATTCGGTATATAACTAATTTTAATCATGAAATCATGCCTCAATAGTGCATGTTCGTTGTCTAAGTCCAGTCTATCAGTATTATCAGCTTAATCAGTCTCATTAAATGGAGAATGTTCCCAAGAGGGAGATATTGTAAGACCCTGCAAAATCCTATGCTCAACTCAGTCTTTTAAGCTTGCTAAGGGGTCCCAAACTTAGAAAATTCAAGCTAAGTATTCAGACTTAGTATTATTTTGGCCTTCATAAGTTGGTAACTCTATTTCATGACTCTTATGACCTTAAAGTATAGATCTTTAGGTTGATTCATGATCAGGAATGTCAGTAGGTATTTTTGGACAAGTTTCAGATTTTTTGGACCTCGTTTAGACCATGTTCGAGTGACCAAAATAGTGAGTCGACGCAATCTCGATACGTCACGTCATCCCTCATACCGACAAATAATTTTTCCCTCAGCTTAGTGCAAATTCTAGTGAACCAATGAAGACTCGATGCAGTGCGTCGGTCTGCATGTCGATAGTTTGGTTTTCAGTCATTAAAAAGCCGCGTCTATAGGGGTATTTTGGTCTTTTCCCCCACCCTTATTCAGCCCTAAAGCACGATATTCAGCCCTCATTAAGCAACATACGCTTACTTTCTATCAAATTTCTCAAGAACAAGAATCCTAGGTGATTTAATTTCAAAGCCAAGACTTAAGGTTTCCACCATTATTCTTCAAGAATTCGTCAACTAAAGTATGTGAAGTGTTCATCCAAGGGTTCCTTCCACCCTTGGATTCCAAGAAACTCTTTTAAACTTCAAGTAGTTGGAATTTATGATTTCCATTATTGGAATTAAAGTGTATTCATGATTATTATTTGAATTAGATTTATATTTCATGATTTATCATATGTTTCATGTGGAATTGATTATTGTGTGTGTAGATTCGTATGAATCCATGTTAAACCCCTTGAAATGGTGAAATTGGAAGTGAATCATGATGCTCACTTATTAAATGCATATATTATGCTCACAAAGTGCTTGATAAATTGTTCATGTGAACTAATAAGGGGAAAAAATCATGTCATGCAAGCTTATGTACAAGTTATACCATGCAAGTGTTTGATAAAATGTCTTTATAGATACATTATGAACAAGTGTGCATTTTTATGCTATGCAAGATCATGCGATGCTTTACTCTTCATGCTATCGAATCCTGCGGGTATTTAATACTCAACAATTTAGTGTTTGCCTAGACCCAGTGTTAGTTACAGAATAATCTCAGTCATGTCATAATCAGTAGTACTCTCAGTCAGTTACAGGACTCAGGAAAACCCAGTAGACTAAGCATCTGTCCAATCCAGTTCAGTATTCAGTTCATACCTCGGTAAAATCAGTCAGTTAACAAAATTCAGTAGTATTCCATCAGTCAATGGAACTCAGTGAACTCAGTTCAGTTCAGTTAGGTAGTATAATCAGTAACAGTTCAGTCAAGCCTAGTATGAACTAGGAAATCAGTCAGTGTCTATTCATATAGAAGTAGTATTCAACATCGAGTTAACCCAGGGATGTGGGCATTCCTGTCAGCAAAGGGTTTAACCCTTAGTACAATCCCTGCATTACCGAACTACGAAGCCAGCCTAGGTTGAGATATCTTTTTGCCAGATATTAATAGGGTTGATACATCTCATTCAAGTTTTACTACCAGCGAGGGTTGACGAAGGAGATTCCTTACAGAGAGGGTTAACTCACAATTGTCTTTACCCATGGCAAGGTACTGACACCCTTCCAACTGGGGTTACAGGTTAGACCCCAATCTATTCAGAAAGAGGCATGTTAGTTAGATGATTACCTCTCATAGTCTTAGTTTCAGTTCCAGTCTTAGAATAAAACTCAGTTCAGTTCTACAGATTCAGGACTATCACATACAGTCACTCAGTTCAGTATGAAATTCAGTTTAGTTTCACAGGATCAAGACTATCAGATACAGTCACTCAGTTATCCTTTACACAGTATCAGTAAACTCAGGTATCAGTAAATCAATAATTTAGAACGCAGTATCCAGTGTTATAATGATCTCAGTTACAGTATATGTATTCATGCATGTACTCCCATTCAGTTATATTCAATTCATTCAGTTGGTATTGTCCATGCATTTAAACCCATGCATTTTAGCCTACCTCACTCAGCATAGCAGTACATTCCAAGTACTGACGCATACTTTCTCTTACGCTATGATATTTTATATCATAGGTTTAGATGCACAGGCTCCTGAGCACGCTTAGCAGTTAAGATTTTCAGCAGTCAGAGTTAGTGGTGAATCCTCATAGTTCGAGGACATGATTATTTTCTTTAGTGTTTCAGTTTATCAGTATAGTTTTCAGTAGTTGGATTTAGTTGGGGGCTTGTCCCATGAACTCCATGATTCTGACAGTAGAGACTTTTCAGACTAGAGTATTTTTAGATAGATATTTCAGTTTTGGTATTGTTATACCGTATTCAGTTTTAAATCAGTATTCAACCTTATGGTAAGTTTCCGCCAAATTTCTACATATTTACAATATTATTATTCAGTTATTACAACAGGTACCAGCCATGGATTAGCTTGTGGTCCTTCGGGATTATGAGCACCGTGTAGCTTCTGGGGTACAGGCTCGGGGCGTTACAAGATCTGGAGTTAATATGAGCATGGATTTTGTGTAGAACGTAGACTCATGATTCTACTTTCCAACACTATAAGTCGTTCATGATTTAGAAACCTCCATGATGCATTAGGAAGCTTCTCTCACAGACGCCCCAAAGTGCCCGAAAATTCAATTGTGAAAAAAGAGCAAAAAGAGCAGAAGAACGCGAGTTAAATTGTGGCTAAGGTTGAATTACAATGACTTAATGGGGTGGTGATGTCTTTTAATAGACTCTAAAGGGCCCCATGTTGATTTCAAAAAGGAATCTGCTGAACAAGTTTTATTCAAGAAGAATTGGGACGTCCAAGTGTCCAAAATAAGTCAAATTCCTAATCCTTTTTTAAATAGGATAACATCATTATGCAATCCTATTAAAATTCGATATAAGACTAATACCCGTATCCTACATGATTTAGATATATTTAGTTTTAAACATAATTTACACTCCTAAGGAAGAGATTCACGTTACTCTATCCAGATTATCATGATTTCGAGGAGTCAGATTTTGACAAAATGCTCGAAGTCTTACAAAATAAAAGTACTCCATAAATACTTCAAATATCGTCTCTAACAGTTCTGACAAATCAAACACCTCGACGATCCTTGAAGTAGGGGGCATCTGTAGACACGTAAAATTTATTGGGTTAAATTAATATAAAATTTGAATTTGTTCCATATTTTATTGAGTCTAAAATTATTTTGGGTTGTAAAAAATAATAAGTCTATTTTATTCCTTATCAAGGTCCATCTCAAATTAAGACCCAAACTCACGCCACGTGTCAAGTGGCGTGGCATCCCAGTCGAATTAAAGACCAACAAGACAAGGCCACACACTCAAATGATGTGGCAATCCAAGTCAAGTTCAAGAGCCAATGAAACATTGCCAAGTGTCCCAAATGACATGTTTTTGGTCAATCACAAGTTACCTTGTCACATAACTTTTGTGATAAGCTTGAAAACTGAATGGACCAATTAGAATGAGACAAAAGAGGTTATTGCACTTGGACTGTCTACCCCATGCAACTATAAATATGAGGGTTACATAATTTTTTGAGGTCATTCTGCAAGCATTATAGAAAGTTCTGCATTGACTATACAGCTCTTCAAAGGATTGATTAACAGAGTTTTGTCCGGAGATCAACTCGACAATACAAAGTGTTGTTTCACATTTTTGGAGATCCAAACGCATTTCTAGGAGGTTAAAATTATCCTATATTCGAAAAAAAATGCTACAAAAGGCCTTTGAATCACGGAAAAAGCTAAGGAGAGAAGAATCAAGAGAACAACAGATTTGTAATCACAAGATTCATTTAAATAAAAATATTCCTTTTATTTATTTTAGTTTTGCTTGCAGTTAATTTTCAGCTTAATGAAAATTTGTTGCAAACAAATTTTTTATCCCATAAATTTATGAAATATTGACAAAGAGATCAACAATCTTCAATGTCTCAACAATCTCCAAGATCCACAAATTCATGAGATATTCATAAAGAAATCAAATATCTCTAGATAATTTCATAAACTCATGGAATATTACAAAAGGAATAAAATCCTCTCTTCTTTATAATCAAATACATCAAGAAGATCCACAAATCCTCTTTTAACAGAGATCAAATCCAAAAATTTCTACGTTTGGAAAATACGTCACTAACGGTCCTCGGATTATGGATAAAATCCATAACAAATTTAAATATTCCTATATTTGAGAAATATGCTACCGACGATCCTCAAATTACGGAGAAAATCAAGAGAGAAGAATCAAGAGAGGAACATAGTTGTACCCACTTTGTTTATCAATAAAATTATTGTTTCATCATATTTTAACAAACTGAAATTTGTTCGCAACAAATTTTCATTAAGCTGAAAATTAACTGTAATAAAAAATAAAATAAATAAAAAGAATAATTTTATTTAAATGAATGTTGTGAGTACAATTCCTTTGTTCTCTTGATTCTTCTCTCCTTTTTCATGATTCGAAGGCCTTTCATAGATTTTTTCTCGAATGTAGGATGATTTTAGCCTCCTAGAAATGCGTTTGGATCTCCAGAAATGTCAGACAACACTTCGTCTTGTTGAGTTGATCTCCGAAAAGAACTTCGTTAATCAGTGTAGTCAATGCAAAACTTTCTCCAATGCTTGCAGAATGACCTCAAAAAATTATATAATCCTCCTATTTATAGTTGTAGGGGGTAGGCAGTCCAAATGTCTCATTCTGATTGGTCCACTTAGTTTTCAAGCTTATCACAAATTTTATGTGACAAGATTGCTTGTGATTGGCCAAAAACATGTCATTTGGGACACTTGGCGATGTTTCATTGGATCTTAAACTGGACTAGGATTGTCACATCATTTGAGTGTGTGGCCTTGTCTTGTTGGTCTTTAATTTGACTGGGATGCCACATCTCTTAACACGTGGCGTGAGTTTGGGCCTCAATGTGAGATGGACCTTCTGATACCATTTGTAGGGGGGTGCGGATTAGGTGCGTAGTTTCAACTAGATAATAAATACGTATGTATTTATTTTTATAATGAATATTATTGATTGGGATAATTTTCATTTTTATCTTCTTGACTTAAGATGTTTTATTAATTCATATTCTAAATTAGATATTATCGTGATTAAATTATCTAGTATTTTAGGATCCTCGTTAGTAATATGTAATCTTTTATATTCTTGGTATAGACTACATAGTTGAGTTTCTATTTCTTTTAATGATTTATTCTTTTCGTAAGATGTATCCATTAATTTATTTTATCCTATTGAAATTTTAGCAATTTTTGTGTAGTATTTTATTCTAACTTTGCTATATTCAATGCGTAGGTTTATATTTTTTATCTGACTAATTAGTATTTGTTGTTCATGTATAACTAATTTTCCATCTGTATTAAATAATTTTTCGTATGTATTAAATAAATTGTTACTTGTATCTTCCTTTTCTAAGGTTAATTTTATTTTAAGTAATTTTTCTTCTAGTTGTCTTTTTTCTATTTCAAGTTGATTTCTGTAATTAACTTCTTCATATATCCAATTTTGTCTTTCTCTAATTTTCTTTATATATTCTAGCATCTTTTAATCTGAATAATATCCATCTGGGTAATTATCTAGGTATAACTGTGCTATCCAATTCATAATTTCAATTTCATAGTCTAATACCTTTTCTAATATTATTCTCTTAATATCTATAATTTCTATATCTCTAAGTATATATAAGATTAAGACTTTAAGATTATCTATCATTTAAAATTGACTAAATATTTTATTATAATATTTTGTAGTTGTTTGTTTTAGCCTTAGTAGTTCTTGCATATTTTTATTAAGGAATTCTATATATTTTATATCTTTATTTTCCATGTATTTGTCTATATTTATTTTCATCTGTTTTTCTAGTAACTGTATGTTTCCCATATCTTTTTCTAAAAATTCTATGTAATTTATCATCCTAAGTATTTGTAGGAGTAGTTAGGTAGGTATGGTATATAATTTACTCTAGTCATGTAATATTTACCAAATGCTTTTTCTAATATGATTTTTCTTATATCTACTACTTTTATATCTTTAAGTGCATACAAAATAAGTATTTTAAATTTATCTACCATCACATCAGATAAATAATTATTATTCATTTTCATAAAATTGCTTTTTTCAAAATATTCCCTTCAACCATGTACATAACAAAATATAGTCATCTTAGATTACTATATACTAGATTATTCTTAAATAACATGTTCTTCGGTCACTATTAGCATGGTAATCTGGATACTTTTCTCTTAAACAGCGCCTCTACTCTGGTTACTCCCCACCACGGCTTCTTGCCTTATTGGTTTCACCTTTAGGATGGCATAGTTCTTAGGGATTTTTCTCCGTTTCCACTTTGCTAATAAACTTCTTAACATATTATTCTTCGAATAATTCTACTATAAAGTAACTAACATGAATTTATTTTATCACATCATGATTGTTGGGAATTATGAATTTAGCTATTCATAATCATAAATAAATATACCTGTTCTGGTAGGTTTGATATTTCTGAGCTTTGTTCTTCCATAGATTTTTCCATTGAAATATACTTGTTTTTAATTAACTGAGCAAAATATTTTTTGTGGATTTGAGAGAATGTTTGTTTCAACTCATGAAGGCTTGCTTTGCAATGCCTTCTGCTTTTTCTATTTATAGAATGAACGATTTGTACAAAGTTCTTTACACGTTTTTTTATGTTTTCTAAAAAGCTAAAAACAAAAATAGACTTAAAAAGGTCCTAAAGCCTATTTCCTAGACTACCTAAAAGTCTAAACCTAAAAAGTAAAGCTAAAAAGTAGTCTTTACAAGAATACAAAGACTTTTTACGTAAATGTAATTTACAATAAGTCTTCCATCTATTTTGTCATATCTGTTGTGTCTCCATTATTGCTCTGGTCTTATCTTTTATTCTAGCTGAACTGCTGGGACATCATTATCTCCTCCATTACATTTTGAACATCTGTGATCTGGATATTTATGTCCAATAGTCTTGCAGTATCTGGTCAATAATTCTTCCGAAATAAATTTTTCTCTGATAGCTCTGGCAATAGGTTCTGTTTCTGGTTTAAGCAACGTGATAATCCATTGCCTAATAGTTTCCATATTTGTTTCTCGTAACTCTTTTGAATTTGAATATATTAATACATGATCTCTTGAATAGTAGTTCCATATGGGATTTTGTTTGCAATATGTATTTGCTAGCTCTTGTAAAATTGTAGATAATCCGATAATCCTCTTGTTTGCATAAAATTTTGGTATCTCGATTCTAGGTATCTCTGGTTGTGAAATAATATCTTGTGGTATAATCATATCTCGTGTCATTCCTATCTTCACAACTTGTATAGGTTTTTTAACTTCATCAAATAATATCTCTGCTGGTGCCGCGTAAATTTTTATAAAGAACAAGGTGCCTTTGGTTATTCTTTTAAAAATGATAAATGCTTCATATATTTCTGGTATAGTGGATATCTCAGTTTCGTCCGTGGTATATACAGTACTAAGTAGTCCATATTCGTAGCAAGTTTTAACTATGTTTGGTTTGGTTTTAGGTAAGGCAATTAGTTTATTATATCCGGTCAATCTCTGGGTTATATAGTTTGTATCTGGTTCTTGGACATTTGTAGCTTTGGGGTTGCTATTTAAAAAGGTTTGTATATTGTAGATATTTTCTATGTATTTTTGGGATGTGTAGTTATAAACTTTTTTATCTTGGTTCAGACTATCTCGGTATGTGGTAATTTGTGGGGGTATAAACATGGGATCTTTTGATGTATTTGGGGTATATGGTTTTTCAAATATTTTATTCATATTCATGTTCTAGTATCTTGGTCGACTAGATCCTTTGCTTGTACCTGCGGAAGTAGATAGATAAACGTTATGGGTTTGATGGAGTATCCCAACGTCTCCTTCTAGCTCTGGAATTTTAATGTCTTCCGATCGACATAGGTCTGCACACTGCTGAGTTAGCTGATTTGTAGCTATAGACTTCAGTTTACCTTCATTAGTCTTTAGCTTTTCTATCTCATTACCCATACTGTCCACTTTTATTGAAAGCGTAGTTAGGGTGTTGAATATTTTTTCTAGAGTATCTTCTTCTATGATATCAGTCTGTGTAGCTTTGTCTTGATATGTAATCTGCAATAACATTTTTATTAGTACCAATTACTTCAATTGTAAATGTAAAATTTAATATATTCAATACTAGTCTCCGAATTTCTTTTGTTGTAACTGAATTTTGTATTTTCTTTGTTAGCCACCAGCGTACTTGTGTATTATCTGTTCGCACAATAAATTTGTTATATACAATATATGGCTCAAATGCTAACAAACATTTATATAATGAACATAATTCTTTTCTATTTATTTCCCATTTTATTTCAGTCTCGTTGAACGTACCTGAGTAATATCTACAATGGTGTTCTATTTTTTCTGCTTCATATTTATATTTAAGTACTCCCCCGTAACTATATTCACTAGCATCTGCTTCTACTATATATATAAATTTTCTATTTTCATCTGGAAATTATAATTTTGGTAATTCTTTACAAGGTATTTTTATTTTTTGAACTTGTTTTTTATCTTCTTCATTATAGTTATATTCTATATCCTTTTTTAATTTTTTCTGTAGTGGTTTTAAGTTTTCTGCTAATTTTGGAATATATTCTCTTACTTGGTTTACTAATCCTAAAAATGATTGTAATTTCTTTTTCGTATCTAATTCTTCTTTCGAATTTATTATTTTTTGTACTATATGTTGTTGCATTTTTACTCCACTTTTATCTATTTGTATTCCTAAAAATTCTATTTGATTTTTCATAATTTCAGCTTTCTTTTTACTTAAACTTATTCCCGAATTTTCTATTATATCCGTAAATTGTTCTAATAATTTTAAATGTTCTTCTTTGGTCTTTGTATATAATAGTATATCATCTATGTATACTATACAATTAGGTAGTTGTTTAAAATAACTATCCATAAAATATTGATATCTACCTGGTGCATTTTTATATCCAAATGGTAGTACATTCCATTCATAAAATCCCTGTGGTACCGTAAATGCGGTTAATTCCTTAGATCCTTCTTCTAACTTTAGATGGTAAAATCCTGATTTACAATCAAATTTACTAAAATAATTATATCCTTGTATTTGTCTTATTTTTAATATCTTATTTGGTATTGGGTAATTATAAGTTATTGTTTTTGCATTTAAATTTCTATAATCAATAACCATTCTACTTTTTCCTCTTTTTTGTTCACTATGTTTATTTACTATAAATGTTGGGCTATTATGTTTGTTATTACTTTTTTGTATATATTGTTTTTCTAATAATTCATCTATATGCATTTTAAATTCTTTTAAATCATCAAAATTATATGTTAATGGTTTCTGGGTTATTATGCTATTTTTATCTATTAATTCAATTTTTATAGTAGTTTTATGTTTTTCCCATCCTTTTAATGGATCTTCACTATATAATTGTTCTAATTTTTTCTTAATTATTTCTATCTTATTTATTGAAAATATAGTTATTTCTGTTTTATTTATCGAAAATACAACTAATTCTATTGTATCTTCAGTATTTTTTATATTTTCTAACTTTTGTGTAATTTTTTCACTTCCTTTTATCCAATCAGTTTTCTTTCTTATTTTATTATTAACTCTTTTTGCCCTTACTTTTTGTTTACATGGTGTTGTAAACCACCAGTCTGTTCTAGTTATTATATGCGGGTATAATTTATCTAGAAACGGCATTCCTAAAAGTATATCTTTTGATGTTAGTTCATAATTATAAATTTCTTCTATTGTTAATATTTTATCCCATACTTGTGTTTTTACATTCTTAGCTTTATAAGTAATTAAGCTTCCTTCGTTATTAAATCCTTTAACTATTATTGGTGTTTTCAATTTATCCCATTTACTTTCTGGTAAACAATTATATCTATATTCACTAGCTTCTGCTCCTGTATCTATCATAGGCGTATAATATCTACTGTAATATCCTTCTACTACTATCTTCATTAATACATATATTTTCATTTTATGTTAATGCTCTTCTTAAGAATAATTTCTCTCTGTTATATGTTATAGTTAATTGTGTATGTTCTATATTATATGGTTTTACTTGTTCTAGCCATTTTATTCCTAATATTATGTCTGTTTTTTGCATTTCTTCTTTTACTTCAAATTCTATTTTTATTTTTCTTATTCCTATTATTATTTCTTTTTCTGCTATATTTTTAGTATTTATTAAGCTTCTTGGTAGATCTGAGCATATATTATTGTCGGTTTTTATTTCTTCATTTTTTACTAGATATTTTGCTATATAATTTTCTTCTTGTCCTGTATTTAAGAGTATTAAATATTCTTTTGCATTTACCTTTCCTGTTATGTAATAATGGTTTGAATTATCCATTGAACTTGTTTCATAACTTATTCTTTTTGATGAGCTTGATGATTCTGGTTAATCATAAGCTGTTCTTTTTGTTGTACTTATCCTATCATTTATTATTTCTAAATTTTCTTCTACATCTATGTCTCTATAGCTATAATCATTATAGTCTATCGTTTTTACAAATTGTTCAAATGGGCTATCTATTTGTATCTTATTAATCTTATTTTTTCCCGTTATTTTATGTTTTGTTGTTAATACATATAAATTTTTGCATCTTGCTGTAAATATTTTACTTCCTGGGGTTAATTCTATTCCTGATATCTTCCAATATAATACTAGTGATTTATCTATATTTCTATCCGTTACTGCTACTGAATAATTTGCACTTATTATAAATTTAAATTTTTGGTATATTAAATTTCCTTTTATGGCAGTTATTATACTTTTTTCTATAGGTTTTATAATTCTATCATCTGCTAAATATAATTCTATTGGTGTATCTATTCCTTCTCTAAAACATGCTTTTATTAATATTTCTGTACCTCCAAGGTGTACATATTTTATTGGGTCTCTACTTTTTATATCGTTTATCTCTTTATTAATTATTCTTTTTGTTACTAGTGGTATACTGGCTTTACCTTTTGCATATTTGCAGTCTATTACATGCTCTTTTTGACTTACTACATAATATTCTTCCTTTTTTCTAGTAAATATATTTTTTATTGTTGGTATTTTAAATATTTTTTCTACACTTAAGTCTAACTCTTTTCCTTTTATTTCATCAAATATATTGTTATCAAATATTATTTTTTGATCTGTTCCTTCTTCATTTAAATATTCTTCTTTTGTTAATATTTTTATATCTTCTTCAGTCATTTAATTCATCTAATTCACTATCTATTTCATTATCTGTTTCATTCTCTGAAATTTCATATATACTGTCTTCACTTTCTAATTCGTAATCTATGTAATCTATTTGCATATATTCTGTATTTTCTATTTTTATTTCTGATATTTGTTTATTTTTTGGGTTTTTAGGTAATTTACAATCTCTAGCTAGATGTCCTAACTTTCCACAATTATAACAAGTACATTCTTTTATAGATTTTTTCTTTCTATATGGTCTTTTGTTTTTATAATTTTTTACATAATATCTTTTTCTTGGTTTTTTGTATTTATATTTTGATTTTTTGTATTTTTTATATTTCTTATGCCTTTTTCTTTTCTTATAATATCTTTCTTCGCATCCAAATTGAGGTGTTATTTCATCTTTGCAACATGCTAAATTTCTTATTAATGTTTTTTCCATTTTTATTTCTTCTCTGTATTTTTCACATAAGTTTCTATACCATTGTTGTAAAAATTTTATTCTTGCTCCTAAAGTATCTACTATTTTTGTTTCATCCCAACTTTTTATTATTTTTGAACTAAATGGTTCAGGTAATTTATTAAAATATAATTTTCTTATTTCTTTACTTTCTTCTATATTATATGCTCCTTTATAATAATATTCTTTAAATGCGCAAGTATATTCATCTATGTAACACATATTACATATTGCTAATTTTAACATTAAATTCCTATTTATATCTATCTCTTCATTTTGTTCTTCTTCTGTTGTTGTCATGCTACTAAATTCGTCTTTTATAGCTGTTTCATATTTTTTTAATAATTCTATAGGTGTTAATTTCATTATTCCTTCTGTGGGTTTGTCAGTTCTTAATATTTTTTTACTATTTTCAGTTAGATTTAAAAACCATAATTTTACTGTTCCTATTAGTGTTCTTTCTATATATTCTGGTGCATCTGTTACACTTATATTATTATCTAATAATTGCTTTGTCATATATCCTATCCATAATTGTATTGTTTTTTCTGTATCTATTACACAATCTAAGTCTAGAAAGTTATAATTTTTATTAACTATTTGTTTTGGTGTCCATTTGTCATATTCATTCTTTAGATTATATCTTTTAAACTTATTTTTATAATATGTAGGTTTCCTTATTTCTGATGTACTAGGTATTATATTTTGATCTTCTTTTTTATCAAGAGTATTTATTTCTGTGTTGATATTTTCTAAATTTTCTTCATTAATTACTTCTTGTTTTTCATTGATTTCTAAATTTTTTGTATTTGTTAATATTTTTGTATATGTTTCACTATCTTCTGAATCATAATTGTCTGTTTCTTCAACATCTATATTATTTATTTCTAATTCCTCGTCTTTTATTTCTTTATCGTCTATTTCTAATTTTTCTTTAAATTGATTTATCTCGTTTAATAATTTTTGTTCTTTATCTTTTTCTTCTTTTTCTTTCTGTCTTTTTTCATACAGATCTTTTAACATTTGTAATTTTTTTTCTAATTCAGCAATCCTACTATTTTTAGTTTCTTCTATTTTTCGTATTTCTTCTGTAGTTTGTTGTTTTATTTTTTCTATTTCCTTTTTTCTATCTATTTCTTCGTTTTCTCTTTCTATTCTTACCATAGCTGTCAATTTATCTTCTAATTTTAATTCTTCTTTTTCTAACATTAAATATAAATGTTCACCTATTTTCTTATATCTTCTTCCTAAATTAGAAAATACTATTCTTATTTTTAATCCTTTGTGATTTTCATATATTTTTTCGTCTATTATAAATTCTTCTTTATTCATTTTATTGTAAATAGTTCATGTTGATATATATATTCTAAACTATCTATTTGTGATTCTAAATTTGATCTTTCATCTTTTTGTGCATTTATTGAGGTTTTACTAACTCTGGCAAATATATTATAATTTAATCTTTCTATTCTTATTTTTAATTCTTTACGTTTTTCAAATATAGTTTGTTTTAGTTCTTTGTATTTTTGTATTTTATTCATTCAAACAATATTTATAGTACTTTGGTGGATATCTAAATCTAATTTTATCATAATTAAGTGGTATATGTTTCATTCTTCTAGATTTTAAATGGATTATTAATTTTGCTTCAATACTAGATATTAAGGTAATTAGGTAAGCTAATCTTTGTGGGTTTTCTTTTGTTTTATTTAGACTTATATATTCCGAATAATTACTAATTAAAGATTCTTTAATTTGTCTAAAAGCTTCTCTGTTTTTAAATGGTCTTCTCATAATTAATATTGATTAATATTGATTAACTCCATGTTAAGTAAATCCGATCTAAATTAATAAACAACATATATAATAAACACATATATAATAAACAAAACACATAAACTCAAACATATATATTACTTCGGTATTTTTTAAATAACTGCGCTCTGATACACATAAAATAGACTTATTATTTTTTACAGCCCAAAATAATTTTAGACCCAATAAAATATGGATCAAATTCAAATTTTATATGAATTTGACCCAATAAATTTTATGTGTCTACAACTGTATGATGACAAAAAGAATTATCGATTAACTGAAAATAATGATTGGCAGCGAAGAAGGTTGGGAGGCCTGGTGGTGGCTGGTCGATTGGTGAAGATGAAGAAAGAGATTTTCCTTTTAAAAAGAAAGGAAAAATAAGAAAAGAAAATATTCTAATAAACTTCTTTGCCTTCTGAAATTATTTTTTTTGCCACATCAACACTTAGGGAGCAAATAGTTTAAAGAGGTCATAAGATCCTCATAAAGTATAGATGTGTAGTTGTAATTAGTGAATAGGTTGGCAGGATTTTTAATCATTTTTCGATCAATGTTTAAAATTATTTTCATTCAATGGATCAAATTTAACGAATCAAGAATGTTTTGTTCAAAGAAATAACTATTTATCAATGTTATATGTAAAAAAATTGCTTTTAAATTATCAAAAAAGTACTACAATATTGATATAGAATTGGAATATCTCTCTCTCTATATATATATAAGGCTTAGAAATATGCTAAGGTGACATACTTCTAAGGCCACTATTGAAATTTATCTTTTTGTTAATTTTTTAAGCTTTGTTTTATTTTTCTGATTTAAAAATTAATATATAAGTGAAAAACACCTAATTTAATATACTTATTGCAGTTAAATGAGTTGGGATGTTGAAAGTTCTTATTAATTCCATTGATAATAACGAATCGGGCCATAACTTACTCCCACAGTTATAATTTACATCTCGTCTAAATGGGCAATTACTGTATACATGTCACTATTTAATATAATTGGCAAAAAATATCCAACAGAAGATGGGAAAAAAGCGAGACTACATTTATTGGCATTAATTAGTCACTAATTAAAATTTAACTTCTTAATTAATAATTCGTTGAAAAATCATTAATTTCTTAAAATAAAATTACACATGTAATACTTATCATAAAAGTGTGTTTCAGTTGTATCCCACTATACTTTACTTAATGCTTTTATAAGGTACTAAATAAACAACACAAATTTAAAGAGATAATCTATTTTTGAGAGGAAAATTAAAGAACAATTAGAAAATATGTCTTCTATGATTCTTTGGATTCACTACAGTGGAGACTGGAACACTAACAACAGATTTGAGAATTATATTATTAATAAAAGAGGATAAAGACTTTTCATTAAGCCAAGTGGCATCCCATAAATCAGTCATTTGGCATCTTAAGACAAAAAAAATAGTTAGATTATTTTTTATTTATTATTTTAAAATTAAAATAGTAAATTTCAATAGATTAACTAATAAAACTTCTAATTTATAAATTTTACATTCATATAACTGTTCAATTTGAATTAGGAATTTTTAAAAACTGAAAAGTTAGTATTCATTTAGTGGTTTTCAATCCCACATTGTTTATGCATACTCAAGTAGAAAATATAAAAGAAAAGGAAAAAATTGAATAATATAAATTTTAAATTTGATAACTTCTCAATAAACCGTGATAAAAATTAAATTTAGTGGTAGAATTTTGGAACTTTTAGACAATAGTTCTCTAACTCTCCAAAGTGAAAGCAAATCTCCATCTCCATGAAGAAATCAAAAGAAAATCTTCATCTCCTTGTAGAAATCAACAAGCCTTGTAAGTTTAATTTAGAATCCATTTTTAGATCTTATTTTTCGTTTCCACTATCAATTTATCCACTAAGATCCTATGTTCCTTCATTATTTTTTGCTTATTTATATATTATACTTGAATTTTGTGCTTTTAAACCAAAATTAATATTACAGTTTTATATATTTCTTTAGAAAAGGTGAGGACTTACAGAAATGTAAATTGTAACTGCTACAAATTAACAATTTCTTCACTATTTTTATAGCCATCTTTTAAAGGAAGACGGATTTAAGGAAGATACAACAAATGGGGAATCATAACAATTGTATAATGAAGAAACAGGGCAGTAATCTTCCAAGTTCATTGCAACTTTATGGTCATGACGATGTTACTTTAATGCATCGTGGCTTGAGTTTGTCATATAACATATCCGTAGTTATATGAATGGCTAAACATTCAGGTGTTCCTATTTTGATGTATCATTTGGGATGTTATTACAGTCAGTTAGTTTTTGTGATATTAAGTTAGTTCTTCTCTTTACTATTTTTCAAGGAGTGAAACAACTCAAAATTCTGAAACCTTACAAGAACCCTTACTCAAATTGTCTTTCTTCTTTGACTTTTGTGTGAGTAAAAATCTAAAAGACTACCAAAATATGATAGTTTTAAGCGTTTGGTGGTTGTCAGAAATATTGAATCAACCATAATCTCTTTCAGTGGTATAGGTGACATCTTAGTTTTGAAAAAGTGATAGGTTAGTTTTGAATTTGATGAGATCATTAACTATGTCAATCCTTCCAGCGGCAACTGAGATAAATTGCGTAGGTGTCAAACTTAGTGGTATTTAATATTTTGAGAAACATTTGGTTGTGCTGTTTTTGCCCAGAGATTAATTTCTTTAATACTTTCAAGAAATAGTCATCAGTTGCAATCATGTTTCAAATTATGAGGAACTATAAACCTTTACTATGATGGATAAGTTATATGCATATGTGTGTGTTCATGTAGTTCCTCTCAGCGAAGTTATTCTATCAAAAAAATAGCTAAGAAATAAGTATAGTAGAGTTTTTTAATATTACAATTATGATAAGATAAAGGTTAATACTACAGTAAGAAATTTAATAACCAAAGCACAGTATAACCAAATAAAGAAAGCAAAACAAAGACTAGTAGAAAAGCATGATCAAAATCATAGAAAATAAAATCTACTTTCCAATGGGAAGATACAACCAATGATGATTTAACTAACATATGTTGATAATTTAATTACCTTATAAGTGATATTATTACTGCATAAACTATATTTATGGATAATACAAAAGAGTATCATTCTTCTCAAGCTTTCTTATTATATTTTGTCCACATAATTACGTTATGATTTGATTTCAGCACTAAAGTTAATCTATGATGGGGAATTTTGATTTTTGATTTACCTTACTGTTGGTAAAAAGTCAAACAAATTTAATGCTTTAACTTACACCAGTGACCAATTATTTGGCATTGAGGAAAGCAATAGCAAGAATAGATTAAATAAGTGAAGTTACTTTATCTGAATTGAAGAATGAATTTCAAAATGGATGTTCTCTCTGAAGATATAAGCCAGTCAAACATTTAATATTAGTGACGTGCTTTTGGCTTCTTGGATTTATTGTTCTTGAATTTAATGACAACTTCTGATGCAGATCGTTAAAATTAAGCTCTTCCAAATCTGTTGAGAACATCAAGAGTCATTGTCTAAAATAAAAATGAATTTATATTCAAGTTACCTAGAGATACTATGAAGAATGGGAAGCTGTGATTAGAAGAATGGTGCCACCTAATAGAAGAGATGTTCATGTGTTTAGAGACTGGTGCAGTTGCTCTGTTTGTACAATGAAAGTTCCTGAATCAAGAAAGATTGAAAAACTTAAGAAATGGTATAGGAAGCATATTTTGGATATTATAATAATTGGATGATTCCTTTTTAAGGGTAGCCTTCTATGAAAAGTACTATTACCCTTTATTAGCTTATATACATGAGTATAACAGATTATATAACTTTATTTATTATTTTAGTGTATTCTTTCTAACATATTAGGCCTTTATTCCCTCTTTACTGTAACTTATGTTAGTTGTTTCCATTTTCTTTGTTCTTATCACTACGTTAACGTAAATAATGGAAGGTTCATTGAATTTCAATGTAGTGCTTCTTGAGCTGTTCAAAGCATTCATTGGATTCTAATTTACATCTCTAACTATAATATATTATAGATGATTTCTCTTCATAGTTGTTGTTTTTGTTTCTTCGATGGAAACTTTTAGCAATAAAAACATTTATGCACTACTCTTTCTTTGCAAAGATAGAAATATTCTTTGCTTTTAGGAATTCCTTCAAAAGTAAGATGATGAACAATATTACTTTTTAGAGGTTCCTTCATTTTAGAGTTTATCTGCAGTCATTGCCAAATTTATGTTGTAGGCTCTTATAATGATATAGGTCCCCAACGTATATAAGATTGTATATTGATTGAAGAATTGTCAATAATGAAGCAGTAAAAGTTACAAATACCATTATGAATGTTAATTTCTAAAATTGATTCAAGAAGATGCAAATATAAAATTTGCACTATGTCACATATGATCCATACCAATATTGGTATAGAATTGTTTTTCTTAGATACATTGTGAAAGAAGAAGGATGACATGTGAGAATTTCCAAACATGAAATTTTATTTTACATAATCAACAAAACAAAAATAAAATTTGTAACAATTATTATTCTTTAAACATGCCGCTTATCACGCGAGTACTAATTCTAGTTATGAAATTAAAGAAATTATCATAAATACAGGTATTGATTATAAGGAATTCATTCAGATTATTGCTGATCATCTGGAAGTAAATACATATCTTAATTCTTTAGAAGTTCGACATAAAATTGATGAAGATTCAAAATAGATGGTAATACGTAATACTATTGAATTACAAGTATAAATAGAGATGAAAAAAAAAATCTCAATTTTAAGGATTATCCCTTGTGTATAACTTGGAAGCCTATAGATATTAATTGTGTGCTTCCGATTGATGTTTATGAAAATAAAATTAACATTATCCCAAATTACTCTATCCGCATCTGTCTCAACATCAACAACAATTTGTTACTAGATAATAATAAAGCGAGTGATTGTGAAGATGATTTTTTTAAAAATAGAGAAATTATAGATTATGTTAATGATATAATTCCTGCAGAATGGCAACGTTATAAGTACAAAGAAATTTTGGAGAGAACCATTCAAAATTATGAAATACGAGATAAATTTCAATACAGGGTGAAAAGATCAAGATCTTCCAGGTATGATTATATATTAAATTTGATAAAGTTTAAATAAATATTGTTATGAGAAGTTGTATACATGTAAGGTAATGTAAATCCCGCATTTTTCGAGCTAGAAATTAAACCGTTATTATTACGTGTGTAAATCATAATCCCATGATTTACTTTTGAATTCACATATCATGATCTTTATCTTAGTGTGGAAAGTTTTTTTAAAGTGAAAGATGTCCATAGTAATCATCTAACACCCCATGGTCGTAACGCTCTTTTGGTATATCTAAAATGACCTTTAGGACCCCTGTAGTGATGGTAGATCTTGTGTTGATGTTGTGGAAGGTGTTGGGGGTATTTTAGGACCTCAAAAGTAAGTAGAAGTCGTAAAGTAGGGCCTAGGAGATGGCAAGGTATCCTATTACCATCTCCTACCTTCACCGGAAAGGTTAGGCAATGGCTTAGGCGCCACCCATCTTAGATTAGGCTATGGTCTAGGCGTCACCCAACCTATGCTAGGAAATGGGTTAGGCACCGCCCAACCTGGGTTAGGACATGGGTTGGGCGCCACCCACTTGATGTTTGGCGGCTTAGGGGCTCCATTTATGAGTTATTTCAAGGGCAACCAAGTCCTTTTCTGTTTCATAACCATCCCTAAACATATTTACACGAAATTTAAGTCCCTAAACATGTTTTAACATTATCAAATTCCTAGTTCATCTTCCTAAAACACAAAAAGAGAGAAAACAACTTAGGGTTTGGACATTCAAGCTTAAAGGATCAATTTATTCATGTTTGCTTTATCGTCAAGGTATGTGGGACTACCCTAAACTCCATGGCCAAAGGTTTTATGATTTTTTTATAATGTTTAAGAATTTATAACCATGTTGCAAGAAGGTTTTTAAATATTATTTCAAAAAGTATGTCATGAAATCATTTTGATGAAAATATATATATTATATTGAACTCTCTTTCATGAAATCAATTTATAGTCCCTTATGAATATACATTTTTGATTATGGAAAGTTTAATTGAGAGCATGAACAACGAATTTCCTTTCCTGTTATGATATATATTGTCTATTTGAATTGTGAGTTATTTCTAATGCATGAATTAAGGTTTTGAAAGTAAGTTATTTAGCATCCTCGTGGTTGACATGGTTTATGACATGATGAGAGGGTAACTCCCCTTATTTATAAGTGTTTATTTTGTTATGATAAAGAAAATGCATGTGGTTCAAAGAAAGACTGGCCATCGTATGATTATGTGTTTTAAAAAAGTGTTTTGTCTACGCCTGCATGTGTTTTGAATTGAGAATGACCTCAAGAAATATTATAATCTTTTGGGGTGGCCATATATATGACTTCTTTAATAAAAAGGGCTATGGATATGTTATGATGTAATATGGAAGACTTACAAGTCTGAGTATGACGGTGCCCGGTGATAACGTGCCCTTAACAAAATAAGTCTTGAATGATTTAAAAGTATGAAGGATGGTTTTAAAGAACTAAAAATTGGGCTTAATAGAGATAGTTGGTTACTCGAAGAAGGCATTTGAGTGCAATGGCTCATTACTGGAAATAGTGGTTTGTTGATGTGGGTATTATCCAAAAAGAGATAAATTTTTAGACATCATGGAAGGGTGATGGCACGGTACACTTGTAAGGGGGTGTACCATATCATGAAAACTTCAATACTTAAGGAAAACAAGGATTGAGGGCTTGGACACCGAGTCAAGGGAGGATTCCATATAACCCATGGAATTACAGATCGTAGGGTGTACTGACTAGCTCAAAGGAATAATAAAGAGTGAGTCAAAGTGGTCGAGATTATTTTGGAGTTTACTAAAATATGCCCATGTATTTTTTTTACCTATATTTTATTTATTGTTATTATGAAATTCTCTCACTTATATTGACTAAAAACATGCTATTTTGGGGTTGTTTCAAATACTAGTACATTTGTATTGACTCCCTATATTTCAGGATCTGAGGCACATTTTTGGGGTCTGTCTAAGCAGTAGATTTGGGTTGTCAAGATTTTTTAGTTGGTGAGTCTCCCTTATTTTGAAAGGCCTTGTTTGTGGATTTTTGTCATTTGATTTTAGTTCATGGTCCGACTAGGGGCCTTGTCCCAATTTTCAAACTGATGTTGTTTTTATATTGTTAGAGATTTCGCAGATTGATGTTAGATGTTTTTAATGTTTGTCAACTCACATTAGTATTTTTCAGTAATAATAAGAAGATGACCATGTTCTCGTTTTTACTATGTTTTTCGCATTTCTTTATAATATGTGAATGTGGCATATGATTGCCAATTCTTGGCCCTTCATAGTTTAGGTTGCTCGTCATGTCTAGGGCCTCAGTTCAGGTTGTGACAAACTTGGTATTATAGTATGGTTCATGGTCCCAAGGTGACTGGAAAATTGTGTCGAGTAGAGTTCTGTTTATGGGTGTGTAGTGTACCACACTTATAAAGAGGAAGTTACTAGGTGTTTAGGAATGTCTCTCTTTTTTTCATGATCTAGATCGTGCCATTGTGCTTTCCATATGGAAGTTATCCAGATTCCTTCTTTACTAGGATTTTATTAGCTATGTCTCATTCTCGAGATGATACAAGTGCAAAATCATAGTGTCTAAATGATGTGGTCCCTTATAATTGAGTCATAAAAGATTATGAAGTTTCAAGAGGACTTGAGAGGAGTCTGTTAGTGCTTTAAAGTATTTTGATTTAAGCTTATAACCCTATCTATATCAATCATGGATTTGAGCCTGAGGTACGAAGTGTATTCAAATCCCTTTTAGAATCTCTATTGCAGATGTCATATTTAGGGGGAGAGATATGTGTCAGAATGTTGGAATAGTATTTCCCCCGAGTAGTAGTATGTTATAAGGTGTCATGACCTATGAGAAGTAATATGGTTCCAAAGTTAGTTCTATGAAGCCATAAGCTTAGAAGTTAGAAGTAAGGGTAACTCTTGAGTGAAGAAGGTAGATGTAGTTGTGTGACCTTTAAGTAAAGAATGGTGTGCCCTTTCATGGTGACTGGTTAATATTGTAGCTAGGTTAGTAGACCGTGTGGTAGTCTGTGAGGGTAGTGACTGGCTATGATTATTATTTATTTAAAATAGGGAAGGATCTCAGAATGGATAGTCACGGGGTTGTAGAAATCATTTATAGGTCGTGAATAAAAAGGGGTATATTAGTCAATAAGTTGTGGGTAGAGACTCATTGATGTAATAGAATTTGAAGGTAGTTGTGATGTATGCATAGGTAAGTAAATTTGATGTGAGAAAGTAGAATGTGTTGATAAAATCACAATGGGCTATAATATAAGATTAAGATCGACCATCCCTATTATGTGACTTTACCCCCTTGATTATTTTTTCTCTAGTCGTTGTAAACTAGTATTACATGTGAGAAGGTATATAGTAGATTTTGAGGTGTAGTAGTAATGACCTGGAGAGGATAAACTTATAGGCCATAGTTAAGAGAAATAAGAGACTTAGGTTGATATTTTTATTCTATTGATTAGTATAGTATATGGCATGCTTCATATGATTGGTATTGTTAGACTGTAGGCTTGAACTTTAGATGTGGGGTGTAGTGGCAAGAATAGTAGCTCAATATTAATAATGCATATTTTGTAGGAATGAATCAGTTGGCTTGACATAATGTTTGAAATAGCCTAGGTTGATAAGTTATGGAATAAGGAGTGGATAATTGTGATATATATATACATATAGTCATGAGGACTAGTGTTAAAAATGATGAATTATGGTTGAGTCATTAAGAGGATAAGAGTGCTAGGCATATAATAGTAAGTTGAACCACAGATATAATGTTGTTAGATAAGATTTTATGGTATAAGTGTCATGTGTACCTAGTTCATGTTCTTGAATTTTATAGTATGGGGAAGACTAAGGAGTTGTTGTTTTGTGTACTGTAGAGCTGAATTGTAGAAATATAGGTAGGCAATATGTGCCTTTGGTATAGTTTTACAAATTTTGTTAAGTTTGTACGTTATGTGATTAGAGGTGTAATGCTAGTATTTTACGGAGTTGAAGATGAAGTGTTAAGTGTTTAGAATCATGGATGTCCATGCGCATGGTAATGTTACTCATAAGAAATTGGTGTGTTTTATTAAAATTATTGAGAGGAGTTGTTTTCATGTGTATACTGACCCCCCACCCCACCCTCATTCTGTTAAGAGTTGTTGTTATAGATTTGATGAGGGGATATGTCCACAGGTCTAAGATTGTGACTTTGATCTAAGGGGGAGATGGTGAATTAAGGTAGTTCCTGAATTTTCTCAGTGTGGCAAGTTGCGGGGAGGAGTCATGATAAACCTATTCTTATTCAATCATATTCCTCCTACTTCAGTTTAAGATGTCATTCTACTAATGTCTTATGTATTCAAGTCTTGCCTATGTCTAAGGTCTGAGTTCTCTATGTAAATCATGTAATGTTTCGACCTCCAAACTAGAAGCAATGATGTCTCAGTAAATCCAGTCTTTCATGTATCCAATATCTATGTTATGATGTTTATGATCCATAAATTCCTGTCCCATATCATGCTTGGTTCTATGGAACTATTTTTTTATATGTTACTGATTCATTTTATGTCGAATTAGCCAAAATGATAAAGTTGTGCGAACTCATGACTATTTCAACTATAAAAATAAGAAGTGATAGCTTCGAGTAGAAGTCCTTGTCTCAATCATTGACTTCATGAATTCCAGTCTTATGGTATATAACTCTTGATATGTGCACTCATGTTTCACACTCTGCCCAGTTCTAAGAATCCATGTTGTGTTGTGTTTATGCCAGAATGACTCTCTACTTATGATCCAGACACTCGATATATGAAGAACTTTGTGTCTATTGTATCATATCTTTACCTTATGCCCCACCTTGAGTAGTGAAATAAGTATAAGTTATAATTGAGTGGTGTTACTCCTATTCATGATTCAAGGCTCGGGTCCCTCAATGACCCTCTGTATGTTAGTATGATGGTAGTTGTAGAAGCATAGTAATGTTTTAGATAAGGGAGTGGATGTTCTTGACGGTGAAAATTTTGATATGATTTCTTGAGCTAAAGCTACAGGATAAGGGGGGAAAAGGAGATGAACTTTCATTACGTGAAATAGTTAGGAATGAGATATTTGGCGAAAATCTTTGTGAGAGTGATTGAATTTGCTAGTATTAGTGGGGGGATCCATAAAGTGGGTGTAGTAATGATAGGCTTGAATGTGTGATTAATGAAAATACAAACCAATGTGTTATGTGGTTGGTATTCCTTGATTTAAAACCCGAGTGTGTTTGATGATAGTGATAAGGTGAAGTAATTTTCTTAATGGGATGTAGAGTACAGGGTCCCATAACTTAAGCTAGTACCTCTTTTCTTCAAGTTAGGCTTCAACATAGAAGCATTATGTAGTGGGACTCAAACTCTTGTGGTTAGAAGTGTTATGGGAGAATTGTAAGTTGGAAATAATGTAGTATGTTATTTGTTGTTTGAGGTATAGTCGAGTAGTGTCTAGGTTTTAGATCTATTCGTTGTATCTTGCAAGGTAGAGAATGCTTCTATTTTTTATCTTCCGCAAAATCTTATTTCATGATAAGTTCGAATGCATATCAAACCTTTGATCACCAAATAAACTCATGCTTGATCCCTAGAAATCATGTGCAAGGTCATCTCTATGTCAATTCTTATCATCTCACGCTTTGTGCTTACACTTTTCAATAGGGGGTTATCATGAAGATCTTTTGATGCCTTTGCATTTTCCGTTGAGGGAAAGAAAAATGTTCACTATGAGGTTACGTTCCTTACTTTATACTATTAGTGCTTTAACAAGTTCCTACCCATTATTCGGGGACGAATGATCCCAAAGGGAAGATAATGTAATACCCCACATTTTTTGAGCTAGAAATTGAACAGTCGTTGTTACGTGTGTAAACCATAATCCTATGATTTACTTTTGAATTCACGTGTCATGATCTTTATCTTAGTGTGGGAAGTGTTTATGAAGTGAAAGATGTCCATAGGAATCATGTAACACCCCATGGTTGTAACGATCTTTTGGTACATTTAAAATGACCTTTAGGACCCCCGTAGTTATGGTAGATCTTATGTTGATGTTGTGGGAGGTGTTGGGGGTGTTTTAGGACCTCAAAAGTAAGTAGAGGTCGCAAAGTAAGGCCTAGGCAGTGGCTAGGCATCGCATTGTGATCGCCTACCTTTATTGGAAAGGTTAGGTAATGGCTTAGGAGCCGCCCACCTTAGGTTAGGCCATGGGCTAGGCACCGCCCAACCTGTGTTAGGCAATGTTAGGCGTTGTCCAACCTGGGTTAGGCCATGGGATGAGCGTCGCCCACTTGATGTTTTGCGGCTTAAGGGCTCCGTTTTTGAGTTATTTTAAGGGCAACCAAGTCTTTTTACGTTCCATAACTGTCCCTAAACATCTTTACATGAAATTTAAGTCCCTAAATATGTTTTAAAATATTAAATCCCTAGTTCATCTTCCTAAAATGCAAGAAGAGAGAAAACAAGTTAGGGTTTGAACATTCAATCTTAAAGGGTCAATTTCTTTACATTTTCTTTATCGTTAAGGTATGTGGGACTACCCTAAACTCCATGGGACTAAGGTTTTATGGGTTTTTTTTATCAAGTTTAAGAATTTATAATCATGTTGCAAGAAGGGTTTTAAATATTATTTCAAAAAGTATGTCATGAAATCATTTTGATGAAAATATATATATTGTAGAACTCTCTTTCGTGGAATCGATTTATAGTCCCTTATGAATATATGTTTTTTATTTTAGAAAGTTTAATTGAGGGCATGAACAATGAATTCCCTTTCTTGTTATGATATATATTGTCTATTTGACTTGTGAGTTATTTCTAATGCATGAATTGAGGTTTTGAAAGTAAGTTCTTTAACATCCTCGTGGTTGACATGGTTTATGACATGATGAGAGGGTAACTCCTCTTATTTACAAGTGTTCATTTTGTTGTGAGAAAGAAAATGCATGTGTTTCAAAGAAAGATTGGCTATCGTATGATTATGTGTTTCAGAAAAGTGCTTGTCTACGTCTGCATGTGTTTTGAATTGAGAATGACCTCAAGAAATATTTGAATCTTTTGGGGTGGCCATTTATATGACTTTTTTAATAAAAAGGGCTACGGATATGTTATGATGTAATGTGTAAGACTTGTAAGTCTGGGTATGACGTTACCCGATGATAACGTGCTCTTAACAGAATAAGTCTTGAATGATTTGAAAGTATGAAGACTAGTTTTAAAGAACTAAAAGTTGGGCTTAAGAGTGCTAGTTGGTTACCCGAAGAAGGAATTTGAATGCAAGGACTCATTGTTGGAAACCGTGGTTTGCCGATATGAGTATTATCCGAAAAGGGATAAATTTTTAGACATCATGCAAGGGTGATGGCACGGTACACTTGTAAGAGGGTGTACCATATCATGAAAACTCCAATCCTTGCGGAAAACTTGGATTGGGGGCTTGGCCACTGAGTCAAGGGCGGATTTCATATAGCCCATGGAATTACAGATTGTAGGGTGTACTGACTAGCTCAGAAGAATAATAAAGAGTGAGTCAAAGTGGTCAGGATTGTTTCGGTGTTTACTAAAATGTGCCCATGTATTTTTTTATCTATATTATGTTTATTGTTATTATTAAATGCTCTCACTATATTTACTAAAAACATGTTATTTTGGATTGTTTCACATACCAATACATTTGTATTGACCCCCTATATTTCAGGATCTGAGGCACAGTCCTGGGGTCCGGCTAGGCAGTAGATTTGGATTGTCAGGAGTTTGCAGTTGGTAAGTCTCCCTTATTAAGGAAGGCCTTGTTTATGGGTCTTTATCATTTGATTTTAGTTCACGGTCCGATTAGGGGCCTTGTCCCAGTTTTTAGGCAGATATTGTTTTCGTATTGTTTGAAATTTTGCAGACTGATGTTAGATGTTTTGAATGTTTATGAACTCACATTAGTATTGCTCAGTAACAATAAGAAGATGACCATATTCCCATGTTTACTATATTTTTTTCATTTCTTTATAATATGTGAACGTTGCATATGATTGCCAATTAGAAGGGCTCTCGGGCTTTCATGGTTCAGGATGCTCGACGCGGTCAGGACCTCAGTTCGGATCGTGAGAGGTAATTATCTATTCTCCTATATATTTAGGAATAACATATTTAAAAAATGCATATAGGTATATGTTGTTGATAAAAACAGAAGATAAATGCTTAATTGTTTAAAAAATAAAGTGAACGTGATTAAACAACAATGTAAAAGAACCTAATTCACTTTAATTTGTTCTAACATTTTTCTATGAAAACATTAGGCATACACATTGCAAGTTTAAATGTAAAGATTCCATTATTTAACGAGCAAGAAATAAATACAAAAATGTAATGTGAACTTATCATTTTTCTAGTATATTTTATTTATCATTTGTTTTTCAATTGCCAAGGTATACTCTTAAGTGTGTTAGTAAGAATTGTGGTTGGTTGGTCAGATGTTCTACCTTGTGCAACTCAATAGTCTTCATAGTAAGAAAATTCATTGATATATACACTTATTCTGCACAAGACAGATTAGGTACTCAGTGTGTAGCCACATCAACGATAATTGAAAGAGTTATAATGGACACACTAGATGATCCAACTATTGTATACAATGCCAGAAACATTCAAAGGGACATGAAGTGACTTTATGGCTTAGAATTGAATTACTGGAAGGCACATATATTCAAAAAGAAGGCACTTGAAATATTGCGGGGAGATCCTGGTGATTAATATGACAAATTAACTAGTTACCTATTTATGATAAAACAAACTAATCCATGTTCAATTATTAGCTTGCGTAAAATGGGGAAGAAAATTTCATAAATTCTTTCGCCGAATTAAATTCTACGATAAAAGATTGAAAGTATTGCAGACCAGTTGTGATAGTTGATGGTATCTTTTCAAAAGCATGTTACAGAAGAACATTTTTAACTGCTAGCCGTCAGAATGCTGGAGGTAATATCGATGTCTGTTAATTTTACTATATAAGATTTAACTTACATGTTTAAAATAATTTTACTTTGTAAACTTAATTTGCAATTTTACATAGAGACTGTACTAATTTTTTTTATTTTGATTTATTCTTATAGTTGAAATTAAATATTTGAATAACTTCATATACATTTATTAATTTTTGAAGGACATATTTTACCGATCGCACATGTAATTGTTGATTCAGAGAATAATGCTTATTGAGAGTGGTTCTTTGAAAGGTTAAAAGAACCAATTAGTATTAGAGAAAGGATGTGTTTTGTATCTGACAGACATCAAAGCATATTAAGAGCTATATCAATAGTGTATTTAGGGGTTCCTCACTATATTTCTATGTGACATCTTTGAAATAACATAAAAGAAAATTATAGAAGGAATCAACTATAAATACGAGAAATTTTTTATGCAATGACCAGGACGTATACTGTGGAAGAATTTAATCACTACATGAAAGAAGTGGAAAGACTTGATAAGAGAGTAAAGAAGTATTTATTTGATATCGGATAATATAAATGAGCAAGAGCACATTCTACTGTAAATAGAACAATGATGATGACCTCTAAATTGTCGAGTCAGTAAATTCAGCAACCCAAGAGGCAAGAGATTTTCTCGTAAAGAATTTATTCGAACAAATGTGAATATTGATGATGAAATGGAATTACACTAACATGAAAGAGGCAGAAGAAAAATGTACCAAATTAACTGCAAAATATAAAAAAATTCTTGGTGCAAATTTTAAAGAAGCACAACATATTACAGTAAAATTTACTATTTCTTGTTGAAGTTATTTTACATACTCTATTTGGTATACATATTGTATTTGTACAATGATAAAAAAAAAATTATATAGGTGAGGCCTTCAACTGGTTACGCACATATGGTTACACATAAAGGGAGGAACTTTATTGTACATATTAAAAAGCGAATATGTACATGTAGACACTTTTAACTAGATGTTGTACTATGTACACCTGCTTTGACAGTGCTCAAAACTAAAGACTTAAACGGTGAAGATTATTGTTTCATTTATTATACCATTGCATCAATGAAGAAGACATATGAGATCCCAATCAATCCTATGTCAGATAAAACTTCTTGGAAGGTACCTTCAAGTGTATTGAACAAAATTGTATTGCACCTTGAAGGAAATAAAGTGTCAAGAAGACTTTCAAAGAAAAGAAATATTGTCACAATTTAAGAACATATAGAAATCTGCCCATAGACAAGTAGATATATATTTATGTATTTTGTTGGTTAATTGTTGTTGTCTTTTACTAAGTTTATAAACCTTAATTATTAGGAGGTTGTATTTTTTTATGTATACAATGAAGTTATATTTCTCGATTTGCATTCACACATTCTTACCTATATACATTCTGTCTACCACATTATGAACAACAATGTTATTTTGGATATAAAACAATTGAAGATTGAAAAGTGTACTGTAGTTTAGTGACTTCTTAAAATATAAATTTTAAATTTCATGTAACTTCATAATGTCATAAAATTTTAATAATATTATTTAAGATGAACACTGATGCACACTTGAGGACATTGTAGACGAAAAAGTTCAATAAACTAATAATCATTTACACTATATTACATGAAGAGATGCTATTTAATATTAAATATTCAAAAAATTATCAAACAATTAATGTAAATAATAGTACTATTATATTAACAAAGTTTATAATACATAAAAATAAAGATTCACAGAAAATTTACAAAATAGATTTCAGGAAGCAAATTTAATATGTACATATATACAAAACATGACCAAAATAACAAGTATTCAAAAATGGATAAAGGTAAGAAATAAGAGTTAGATCCGATTTTTTTTCTTTTACATCTTTCTTATCTTGAAAATACATTTTGAGAACTCTGATTCACTTTCAACGTCTTCCAATTGCTTCATACACCTATAGTGTCATAATAAACATGCCAATCTATGTCGATGTTTGTAACGCTCTATGAGTACATCGTGGGTGCCACACGGTGCTTACAGTCTCGAGGGACCACAAGCTAACCCATGAGTTGGTGCCTATTGTGAGCACTGAATAATAACAACAAAATACATGCGTGAAAGAACAATTGATAAGCCATAAGGTTTTAAATAACTGAAAACAATACAGGATCATGAATTTGGAAACAACTGTTGGAAATTAATGTCTGAAACTAATAAAATAACAATAAAACTGATTGTCTGTACTAGTCTGAAAAGCCTCTACTGACTGAATAAGAGTTAATGGGACAGTCCCCAACGAACTCCAACTAACTGTTAAACTGAAATTATGAAAGTAAATATAGTCTGTCCTCGAAATACAAGGACTCTCCACTGCTACGGCTGATAATCTGGAAGGTCTAAGTGTGATTCGATAAGTGAGCGTCCGAAACTATGATATGAAATATCATAGAGCAAGAAAAGAGTATGCGATCAGTACTTTGAATGTACTGGTATGCTAAATAAGGTAGGCTGATATGCATGATTTCATGTGCATGAATAATAACTAACTGAATAAGTAGCATGAGATACTGAATAGAATGCATAAAATCTATAAATATTGAAGATGCGTGTAATCTGTAAATACTGATGGATGCATGACTAAGCATAAAACATGTTCTAAAGATAATATGTAAACTAAAATACTGAAATCTGATAATTGAATAACTGATATATGTATGCTATGGTCAAGCAAACTGAAACTAAATTACTGAGTTGATTACTGGACTGAGACTGTGGGAGCTATCATCTAACTGACATACCCCAATGAGCAAGTTGGGGTCCAACCTGTGACCCCGGTCGGAAGGGTGTCAATACCGTACCACGAGTACTAACACTGGCTATGTGGATCCACTAAAGTGTTGTCCTGAAGGACTAAGGGTTACCCACAACTGTTAGGTACCCGTATGAGATCAACCCTCAACTGGCAGGTTAACATCTCAACCTACGTTGGCTACGTAGTTCTGAAATGCAGGAATCGCTTCTAAGATTGCAATATATTTGATAAATAAATTACCATATACCTTAAAATTTTGAAGTCATGTATGATTTGAACCACCCGAAAATTTTCGAACACCTATATTTTCACTTTGATGTTCCTAACAATATTATTAAATTGAGATAATAGATAATTTTTGAACGACATATAAGAGATCAACTACAACTAACATATTTCACATACTTATAAGTTAATAAATACACATATAAAAAATACCTCAATATCAAATTTAACAATTAATTGTTCGAGAGATGTCTTCATATAATTCTTGAAATATTCAAACTGCTAAACTATTGAACATCGGCAAGGGGTGTGTGTGTGTATTAATCATATTAATCTTAATAAGCTAACAACATATTATGAAATAAATGTAATAAATATTGTAAAAAAAAATTTACCTTGTCAAATTCAGTCCGCAAAACATAATCATTAGAAGAATCAGCTGAACCTCTTGAATTAACACTAGAATTAATTGTATGATGATTGTTGTTATTTTCATCATGCATACTTGACATTTTTCTGAAATGATCAAGAATCGATTTTCTTTTATATTTTTGTCAACAGAGGCTCCTTTACAAGATATATAAAGAATCAATATATGTTATATATATATAGCATTGAATAAAATGTGTATTAATAAAGTTGACAACCAACATATTTCACTATATACCTTAGCTTTTTTTTATTTCTATAGGATCAGCACCATTCAACATATTTTTAATACGTATGTTTTCTCTTTCACGTTCCTAACAGTTATGATTGAATTAAAATGACAGACAAGTTTTAAAATAAAAATTAGCTCACAAGAAGTCATATGTCACATTCTTATAATATTAATAACTATGAAAACTGATAAATACCTCACAATCTGAACTAACATTTAATTATTGAAGAGATGTCTTCACATAAGTCTTGAATCATTTAAACTCACTGCTAAGCTGTTTAAATAATTAAATCAACATATTAAAAAATACAATAATTAAACATATTAATCTTAATATGCTAACACTATCATATGGATTAAAATGTAATAAATAATATAAAAAAATTATTTACCTTGTTAAATTTAGTCAGCAAAGCATAATCACTAAAAGAAATCGCTGCATACATCTCTAGACTTCAAAGTAGAATTCATCCTCTGATGATTGTTGTTACTATCATCATGCTTAGTTGACATTTTCTTCAATGATCCAACAATCGATTCTACTTTGACCTTTTTCAACAAAGTAACTCCTTTGAAAGCTAAATATACAATCGTAAAATGTTAAAGGAATATATAAAACTATATATATTACAACAAACAAGAGGTATACCAATGAAGTAGTAAGCAACTTTTCATTTTTCAAATTTAAAATTATTTTCTTCAAATTTTTTCATTACCTTACAAACATTTTTTTCTTTATTCACTTTCTAGAAAAATTCCTTTTGTTAAGCAATGGAGTTTTGAAAATTTATTTGGTAAGATGAAACTGATAGGCATTATCAGTCGGCAAGTTAAGTGCTCCAAATTCATCAACTGTAGAGGAAATGTTTGATCATACCTAACAATCAATAAAAAAAAGTATCATAAAATCATAAGAAATAAATTTGTAAACTGATTTTTTCCACTAATATAAAGTTTAACAGAGTATAGCTAACTAACCTTCTCATTAAATTTGTTAAATAAAGACTTCTCTAAGAATTTCGTCTATGAAATTTGATGAATCACTTTTCAATTCAATAGTCCTGATAATCTATTAGCAACTCGATATGTGATTTCAGGATTTACACTTGAACACCATTCATAAACCCATAACTGTAGAGCAAGTGGAAAACCGTCAAATCAATGAAAATTTTTTAGATGATACATCTTATCCCTAACATATTTCAATACGACCTTAAAAACAACATGATATTCATCACTCTCAACCAACTCAAAATCACGATTACAAACAGTTGTTCCTCCACCAACACCAGAAAATGAAAAATTATAAATAAAATACAAAATTGCAATTTTGACAGCATTTTCATCCAACTGAATACATTTCAAATCTTCAAAACAAGACACCATATCGTCTAACGACACTGTAGAAGTCTCCCCAAAATAATTACTTCTTAATCTATTTGAACCATTATAATTTTCAACAAACTTATCATCTCTAAAAAATCATAAATCAGTTATGATTTTAAATTTTTTTTAATTCAAAACACAAACTTGATTCATAAATCTTTACACAAAATAAATTCTTTCTTTCCTAAACTAACTCCCTTCTTATCAAATAAACAATTACTTGATTTTGAACATGGACTTCGGGCATGTAAAGAAAATAACCAAAAATAATTTTTCTAAATATTTTCAATTGAGGCTTGCTAAGTTTATCATACAACTTACGGACAACATCCACGTTTACGTGGGAGCTATAGCGAGCATCAGGAAACTGTTTGCTTTTCGGAATGTAAAATTCCCACATTTGCAAAATGAAACCCAATCAACACAAATATTTTTTTCAATTTCCTTCATAATGGATGTTTTGACACGGCATATTCAAGGTGAGGTGGCTTGGTTTATATTTTTTTGCAGATGATGTAGCTTTGATTAATGAGACCCGAGGAGAGGCTAATAATAAATTGAAGGTTTGGAGACAAATCCTGGAGTCTAAAGGGTTCAAGTTGAGTAAAACAAAAATGGACTACTTGGATTGCAAGTTTAGTGATGTGACTCAAGGGGATGAGGTGGTAGTAAAGTTAGATTCGCAGACTGTCGGTAAGAGGGATAGTTTTAAGTATCTTGGGTCTACGATCATGGGGAATGGGGAGATTGATGAGGATGTCACGCATCGAATAGGGGTGGGGTGGATAAATGAAAGCTTGTTTCAGGTGTTTTGTGTGATAAGAAGATGCCCCTCAAACTTAAAGAAAAGCTCTATAGAGTAGCGGTACATCCGGCCATAATGTATGGAGCGGAGTGATAGTCATTCAAGAACTCCCATATCCAGAAGTTAAAGGTAGCGAAAATAAAAATGTTGAGGTGGATGTGTGGACTCACTAGAGGTGATAGGGTAAGGAATGAGACTATTCGGGCGAAGGTGAAAGTGGCTTCGATGGAGAACAAGATGCGAGAAGTGCGGTTGAGATGGTTTAGGTATGTGATGAGGAGGGGCATGGATGTCCCAGTTCGGAGGTGTGAGAAATTAGATTTGGATGGTTTCAGATGGGGCAGAGGTAGGTCAAAGAAGTACTGGAGGAAGGTGATTAGACATGACACGGAGCACTTACAGCTTACTGAGGACATGACCCTAGATAGGAAGGTATGGAGAGAGTAAATTAGGGTAAAAGGTTAGTGCGGGTGGGTGACCTTGCTAGTAGCCGTAGAACTTTGAACATAGGATGAAGTCTCTAGATAGGAGGGTTGGGAGAGGGAGGGACTTGCGGTTTGGTAGTTTATGATACTACTTAGTGGGTGTCATATTTTCTATTATTTCACTTCGTCATGTGTTTTATTACAACTGTATTTACTATCCTTTTTTCTTGAGCCGCGGGTCTACCGGAAACAACCTCTCTACTTCTTCGGAGGTAGTGGTATGAACTACGTACATTTTACCCTTCTCAGGCCTCACTAGGTGGGAATACACTGGATATGTTGTTGTATACAATACAAATCTCAAAAAATCATATAAATTCACATGTAAAGACAGAAATTAAATAGGTTTGAAATTTACTCTTAAGATGCGATTTTTAATCGCAATATTCTTGTTTTTTCTATAAATGGGTTTCTTTTCCTCCAAAACAACATTCTCTTCTTTCACATCAACTTCTTCTTTAATAACTTTTTCCTTTCTCTTAGCAATGCGTTTCTTATCCACAAAACTGACACCCATCTCATTTTTATCAATGATTTTTTTCTTTTTTGAACTTCTATGTGACGGAATAAATTTTAGGAGGAGATTCTACAAGATCGGAATCACTACACATCATTTTTTCAAAAGAACTTCCTCTTTTACTACTTCAAAGTAATTAAATACAAGCTTCAATTAGCTAAGAAAAAAATGCAACAATAAAATACGTGAAATCCTAAAATTGATGAACTTTTACATTATAAAACAGCAACTAAAAACTAGTTAAGGAGATGAAACTTTTCATGTGTTATAGTTTATTAAATTCGGAATATGAAAAGAATTTAGGAAGAAAATGGAGTAGATGTGGGAATGAAGTTGTAGAACATAAAGTAGAAAAGGGAGTACAGAAGAAAACCGTAGAAGGTTCTAAAAAGAAATAAATTAAACAAGGTGTAAAAACGATGAAAGAGAATATATTAAGTAATTAATAATTTTAAATTAAAGAGAAAGAAGAAAAGAAAAGTTAGGCTAGTCTACATAGCCCTGAGCGTTGCGGATTAGGTGTGATAATTTAACTAGATAATAAATACGTAGGTATTTATTTTTATAATGAATATTATTGATTGGAATTATTTTCATTTTTATCTTCTTGACTTAAGATGTTTTATTAATTCATGTTCTAGATTAGATATTATCGTAATTAGATTATCTAGTGTTTTAGGATCCTCGTTAGTAATATGTAACCGTTTGTATTCTAGGTATAGACTATATAGTTGAGTTTCTATTTCTTTTAATGAGTTATTCTTTTCGTAAGATGTATTCATTAATTTGTGTAGTTTATTATTTTATCCTATTAAAATTTTAGCAATTTCTGTGTAGTATTTTATTCTAACTTTGCTATATTCAATGCGTAGGTTTATGTTCTTTATCTGGTTTACTAGTATTTGTTGTTCATGTATAGGTAATTTTCCATCTGTATTAAATAATTTTTCGTATGTATTAAATAAATTATTACTTGTATCTTCCTTTTCTAAGGTTAATTTTATTTTAAGTAATTTTTCTTCTAGTTGTCCTTTTTCTATTTCAAGTTGATTTCTGTAATTAACTTCTTCATATATCCAATTTTGTCTTTCTCTAATTTTTTTTATATATTCTAACATTTATTTATTCTGAATAATATTCATCTGAATCTAAGTAATATTGATGTTCATAATATATGCGTAAGTTTTCTATACTGTTTAATAATTCTTCCTCTTCATAATCTTCTAATTTTTCTCATATTATTTTCTTTATGTCTATAATTTCTATATCTTTAAGTATATATAAAACAAGTATTTTAATATCATCTATCATGTTTTTTCATAATATTTTCTAGTTGTTTGTTTTAGTCTAAGTAATTCTTGCGTATTTTCATTAAGAAATTCTATATATTTCTTAGTATATATATAAAACATGTTTTTCATTATCTAAGTAATTCTTTATTTTCCATGTATTTGTCTATATTTATTTTCATCTGTTTTTCTAGTAACTGTATGTCTCTCATATTTTTTTCTAAAAATTCTATGTAATTTATCATGGTAAGTATTTGTAAGAGTAGTTAGGTAGGTATGGTATATAATTTACTCTAGTCATGTAATATTTACCAAATGCTTTTTCTAATATGATTTTTCTTATATCTACTACTTTTATATCTTTAAGTGCATACAAAATAAGTATTTTAAATTTATCTACCATTGTATCAGATAAATAATTATTCATTTTCATAAAATTGTTTTTTTCAAAATATTCCCTTCAACCATGTACATAACAAAATATAGTCATCTCAGATTACTATGTACTAGATTATTCTTAAATAACATGTTCTTCGGTCACTATTAGCATGGTAATCTGGATATTTTCCCTTAAACAGCGCCTCTACTCTGGTTACTCCCCACCACGGCTTCTTGCCTTATTGATTTCACCTTTAGGATGGCATAGTTCTTAGGGATTTTTCTCCGTTGCCACTTTGCTAATAAACTTCTTAACATATTATTCTTCGAATAATTCTACTATAAAGTAACTAACATGAATCTATTTTATCATACCATGATTGTTGGGAATTATGAATTTAGCTATTCATAATCATAAATAGATATACCTGTTCGGGTAGGTTTGATATTTCTGAGCTTTGTTCCTCCATAGATTTTTCCATTGAAATATACCTATTTTTAATAACTAAGCAAAAATATTTGTTGTAGACAAGAGAGAGTTTTTCTATTTCAACGCATGAAGTCTTGCCTTGCAATGCCCTCAGTTGCCTTCCTTTATAGAACGAAAAAAACTTTACAATCATCTTTACACGTTTTTTAAATGCTAACCTATAAGTCAAAAAGGCTATAAGGTCTAAAAAGGCTACCTAACCTAAAAGGCCTATACATAGCCTTTAAAGGCTAAGAAAAGTCCAAGTCTACATAAATGCTAATTTACAATCTTAACAAATTTACGTAAAGAATAAATGATCCAATATCTTGTCTTCCGTTGATGTTGTCGTATCTGCTATATCTCAATTATTGCTTCTTCTCTTATCTTTCCAGCTGGCATGCTTATCTTCTTGATTCTTTTATTCTAGCTGAACTTCTGGGACAATATTATCTTCTCCATTACATTTTGAACATTGATGGTCTGGATATTTATGTCCAATTAACTTGCAATATCTGGTTAATAATTCTTCCGAAATAAATTTTTCTTTAATAGCTCTGGCGATAGGTTTTTTCTCTGGATTGAGTAAAGTCAAGATCCATTGCCTTACGTCTTCCATATCTGCTTCTCGTAGTTCCTTTGAATTTGAGTATATTATTACATTACCTCTTGAATAATAACTCCATATGGGATTTCTGTTGCGATAATTATTTGCTAATTCTTGAAGAATCGTAGATAGTCCAATAATTCTCTTATTTGCATAAAAATTTGGTATCTCAATTCTAGGTATTTCTGGTTGTTGAGTAATATCTTCTGGTATAATCATATCTCGGGTCATTCCTATTTTTACAACTTGTATAGGTGATTTAACTTCATCATACAATATCTCTGCTGGTGCCATATAAAATTTTATAAAAAATAGGTTACCTTTGGTTATTCTTTTAAAAATGTTAAATGAATCATATATTTCTGGTATATTGGATATTTCATTTCTGTCTTGGGTATATATGGTGCTAAGTAGTCCATATTCGTAACAGGTTTTAACTAGACCTGGTTTGGTTTTGGGCAAAGCAATTAGCTTATTGTATCCGGTTAGCTTTTGGGTTATGTAATTTGTATGTGGTTCTTGGATGTTTATAGCTCTGGGGTTGGTATTTAAGAAGGTTTGTATTTTGTAAATATTTTCTATGTATGTTCGGGTTGTATGGTTGTAGGTCTTTTTGTCTTGGTTTAGACTTTCTCGGTATGTGGTGATTTGTGGGGGTATAAACATAGGATCTTTTGGTGTATTTGGAATAAATGGTTTATCAAATAGCTTGTTTAGGTTCATATTTGTATTTCTCCTAACTCCTTTGCTTGTACCTGCAGAAGTAGATTGATAAATGTTATGGGTTTTATGGAGTATCCCAACGTCTCCTTCTAGCTCTGGAATTTTAATGTCTTCCGATCGATATAGCTCTGCACACTGCTGAGTTAGCTGATTTGTAGCTATAGACTTCAGTTTATCTTCATTAGTCTTTAGCTTTTCTATCTCATTACCCATACTGTCCACTTTCATTGAAAGCGTAGTTAGGGTGTTGAGTATTTTTTCTAGAGTATCTTCTTCTATTATGTCAGTCTGTGTAGCTTTGTCTTGATATGTAATCTGCAATAACATTTTTGTTAGTACTAATTACTTCAATTGTAAATGTAAAATTTAATATATTCAATACTAGTCTCCGAATTTCTTTTGTTGTAACTGAATTTTGTATTTTCTTTGTTAGCCACCAACGTACCTGTGTATTATCTGTTCGTACAATAAACTTGTTATATACAATATATGGCTCAAATGCTAATAAACATTTATATAATGAGCATAATTCTTTTCTATTTATTTCCCATTTTATTTTTGTTTCATTAAATGTACCTGAGTAGTATCTACAGTGGTGTTCTAATTTTTCTTCTTCATATTTATATTTAAGTACTCTTCCATAACTACATTCACTAGCATCTGCTTCTACTATATATATAAATTTTCTATTTTCATCTGGAAATTATAATTTTGGTAATTCTTTACAAAGTATTTTTATTTTTTGAACTTGTTTTTTATCTTCTTCGTTATAATTATATTCTACATCCTTTTTTAATTTTTTCTGTAAGGGCTTTAGATTTTGTGCTAGTTTTGGTATATATTCTCTTACTTGGTTTACTAATCCTAAAAATGATTGTAATTTCTTTTTTGTATCTAATTCTTCTTTCGAATTTATTATTTTTTGTACTATATGTTGTTGTATTTTTACTCCACTTTTATCTATTCGTATTCCTAAAAATTCTATCTGATTTTTCATAATTTCAGCTTTCTTTTTACTTAAACTTATTCCCGATTTTTCTATTATATCCGTAAATTGTTCCAATAATTTTAAATGTTCTTCTTTGGTCTTTGTATATAATAGTATATCGTCTATATATACTATACAATTAGGTAGTTGTTTAAAATAACTATCCATAAAATGTTGATATCTACCTGGTGCATTTTTATATCCAAATGGTAGTATATTCCATTCATAAAATCCTTGTAGTACCGTAAATGCGGTTAATTCCTTAGATTCTTCTTCTAACTTTAGATGGTAAAATCCTGATTTACAATCAAATTTACTAAAATAATTATATCCTTGTAATAAGTTTAAAAGATATAATCTAAAGAATGAATATGACAAATGGACACCAAAACAAATAGTTAATAAAAATTACAACTTTTTAGACTTAGATTGTGTAATAGATACAGAAAAAACAATACAATTATGGATAGGATATATGACAAAACAATTATTAGATAATAATATAAGTGTAATAGATGCACCAGAATATATAGAAAGAACACTAATAGGAACAGTGAAACTATGGTTTTTAAATCTAACTGAAAATAGTAAAAGAATATTAAGAACCGACAAACCCACAGAAGGAACATCATCAACAAAATTAACACCTATAGAATTATTAAAAAAATATGAAACAGCTATAAAAGACGAATTTAGTAGCATGACAACAAAAGAAGAAGAACAAAATGAAGAGAAAGATATAAATAGGAATTTAATGTTAAAATTAGCAATATGTAATATGTGTTATATAGATGAATATACTTGCGCATTTAAAGAATATTATTATAAAGGAGCATATAATATAGAAGAAAGTAAAGAAATAAGAAAATTATATTTTAATAAATTACCTGAACCATTTAGTTCAAAAATAATAAAAAGTTGGGATGAAACAAAAACAGTAGATACTCTAGGAGCAAGAATAAAATTTTTACAACAATGGTATAGAAACCTATGTGAAAAATACAGAGAAGAAATAAAAATGGAAAAAACATTAATAAGAAATTTAGCATGTTGCAAAGATAAAATAGCACCTCAATTTGGATGCGAAGATAGATATTATAAAAAAAGAAAAAGACATAAGAAATATAAGAAATACAAAAAATCAAAATATAAGTATAAGAAACCAAGAAAAAGATATTATGTAAAAAATTATAAACATAAAACACCATATAGGAAAAAGAAATCTATAAAGGAATGTACCTGTTATAATTGCGAAAAAATAGGACATTTAGCTAGAGATTGTAAATTACCTAAAAACCCAAAAAATAAACAAATATCAGAAATAAAAATAGAAAATATAGAATATATGCAGATAGATTACATAGATTACGAATTAGAAAGTGAAGACAGTATATATGAAATTTCAGAGAATGAAACAGATAACGAAATAGATAGTGAATTAGACAAATTAAATGACTGAGGAAGATATAAAAATAATAACAAAAGAAGAATATTTAAATGACGAAGGAATAGATCAAAAAATAATATTTTATAACAATGTATTTGATGAAATAAAAGGAAAAGAGTTAGACTTAAGTGTAGAAAAAATATTTAAAATACCAACAATAAAAAATATATTTACTAGGAAAAAGGAAGAATATTATGTAGTAAGCCAAAAGGAACATGTAATAGACTGTAGATATGCAAAAGGTAAAGCTAGTATACCACTAGTAACAAAAAGAATAATGAATAAAGAGATAAACGATATAAAAAGTAGAGACCCAATAAAATATGTACACCTTGGAGGTACAGAAATATTAATAAAAGCATGTTTTAGAGAAGGAATAGATACACCAATAGAATTATATTTAGCAGATGATAGAATTATAAAACCTATAGAAAAAAGTATAATAACTGTCATAAAAAGAAATTTAATATACCAAAAATTTTAATTTATAATAAGTGCATATTATTCAGTAGCAGTAACGGATAAAAATATAGACAAATCATTAGTATTATATTGGAAAATGTCAGGAATAGAATTAACCCCAGGAAGTAAAATATTTACAGCAAGATGTAAAAATCTATATGTATTAACAACAAAACATAAAATAACGAGAAAAAATAAAATTAATAAAATACAAATAGAAAGCCCTTTTGAACAATTTGTAAAAACAATTGATAATAATGATTATAGTTACAGAAATATAGACATAGAAGAAGATCTAGAATTAATAAATGATAGAATAAGTACAACAAAAAGAATAGCTTATGATAAACCGGAATCATCAAGCTCATAAAAAAGAACAAGTTATGAAACAAGTTCAATGGATAATTCAAACCAATATTACATAACAGGAAAGGTAAATGAAAAAGAATATTTAATACTCTTAAATACAGAACAAGAAGAAAATTATATAGCAAAATATCTAGTAAAAAATGAGGAAATAAAAACTGACAATAATATATGCCCAGATCTACCAAGAAGTTTAATAAATACTAAAAATATAGCAGAAAAAGAAATAATAATAGGAATAAGAAAAATAAAAATAGAATTTGAAGTAAAAGAAGAAATGCAAAAAACAGACATAATATTAGGAATAAAATGGTTAGAACAAGTAAAACCATATAATATAGAACATACACAATTAACTATAACATATAACAGAGAGAAATTATTCTTAAGAAGAGCTTTAACATAAAATGAAAATATATGCATTAATGAAGATAGTAGTAGAAGGATATTACAGTAGATATTATACGCCTATGATAGACACAGGAGCAGAAGCTAATTTATGTAGATATAATTGTTTACCAGAAAGTAAATGGGATAAATTAAAAACACCAATAATAGTTAAAGGATTTAATAACGAAGGAAGCTTAATTACTTACAAAGCTAAGAATGTAAAAACACAAGTATGGGATAAAATATTAACAATAGAAGAAATTTATAATTATGAACTAACATCAAAAGATATACTTTTAGGAATGCCGTTTCTAGATAAATTATACCCACATATAATAACTAGAACAGATTGGTGGTTTACAACACCATGTAAACAGAAAGTAAGAGCAAAAAGAGTTAATAATAAAATAAGAAAGAAAACTGATTGGATAAAAGGAAGTGAAAAAATTACACAAAAGTTAGAAAATATAAAAAATACTGAAGATACAATAGAACTAGTCGTATTTTCGATAAATAAAACAGAAATAACTATATTTTCAATAAATAAGATAGAAATAATTAAGGGAAAATTAGAACAATTATATAGTGAAGATCCATTAAAAGGATGGGAAAGACATAAACCTACGCATTGAATATAGCAAAGTTAGAATAAAATACTACACAGAAATTGCTAAAATTTTAATAGGATAAAATAATAAACTACACAAATTAATGAATACATCTTACGAAAAGAATAACTCATTAAAAGAAATATTAACTCAACTATATAGCCTATACCTAGAATACAAACGGTTACATATTACTAACGAGGATTCTAAAACACTAGATAATCTAATTACGATAATATCTAATCTAGAACATGAATTAATAAAACATCTTAAGTCAAGAAGATAAAAATGAAAATAATTCCAATCAATAATATTCATTATAAAAATAAATACCTACGTATTTATTAACTAGTTAAATTATCGCACCTAATCCGCACCCCCCTACAAATGCAAACTTATTCTTATAATATGTAGGTTTTCTTATTTCTGATGTACTAGGTATTATATTTTGATCTTCTTTTTTATCAAGAGTATTTATTTCTGTGTTGATATTTTCTAATTTTTCTTCATTAATTACTTCTTGTTTTTCATTGATTTCTAAATTTTTTGTATTTGTTAATATTTCTGTATATATTTCACTATCTTCTAAATCATAATTATCTGTTTCTTCAACATCTATATTATTTATTTCCAATTCCTTGTCTTTTATTTCTTTATTGTCTATTTCTAATTTTTCTTTAAATTGATTTATTTCGTTTATTAATTTTTGTTCTTTATCTTTTTCTTCTTTTTCTTTCTGTCTTTTTTCATACAAATCTTTTAACATTTGTAATTCTTTTTCTAATTCAGCAATCCTACTATTTTTCGTATTTCTTCTGTAGTTTGTTGTTTTATTTTTTCTATTTCCTTTTTTCTATCTATTTCTTCGTTTTCCCCTTCTATTCTTACCATAGCTGTCAATTTATCTTCTAATTTTAATTCTTCTTTTTCTAACATTAAATATAAATGTTCACCTATTTTCTTATATCTTCTCCCAAGATTAGAAAATACTATTCTTATTTTTAGTCCTTCGTGATTTTCATATATTTTTTCGTCTATTATAAATTCTTCTTTGTTCATTTAATTGTAAATAGTTCATGTTGATATATATATTCTAAACTATCTATTTGTGATTCTAAATTTGATATTTCATCTTTTTGTACATTTATTGAGTTTTTACTAACTCCGGCAAATATATAATAACTTAATCTTTCTATTCTTATTTTTAATTCTTTACGTTTTTCAAAAATAATTTGTTTTAGTTCTTTGTATTTTTGTATTTTATTCATTTAAATAGTATTTATAGTACTTTGGTGGATATCTAAATCTGATTTTATCATAATTAGGTGGTATGTGTCTCATTCTCCTAGATTTTAAATGGATTATTAATTTTGCTTCAATACTAGATACTAAGGTAATTAGGTAGGCTAGTCTTTTTGGGTTTTCTTTTGTTTTATTTAGACTTATATATTCTGAATAATTACTAATTAAAGATTCTTTAATTTTTCTAAAAGCTTCTCTGTTTTTAAATGGTCTTCTCATAATTAATCAATATGAATTATTGTCAAGTAAATCCAATCTAAATTCATAAATTCAAACATGTATGCTACTTCTGTATTTTTTAAATAACGAGGCTCTAATACCATTTGTAGGGGGGTGCGGATTAGATGCGATAATTTAACTAGATAATGACATTTAATGCCAATTAACTGAAATGTGGCTACACTCTGTCAATAATTATTAATTGTTGCTTTAACATATGTCATTTTTTTTATTTAAACCCATTAAACCACTTAATTATCAAGTACTTCATTTAACCGCTTACAACTCAAATTGTCACAAATTGCAGAGAAAATAGAAGCACGAGCAAGAAATCTAAGTCCAGATATCAAGATTTTTTTTCCTTCTCCTATAATTATTATTTTGTTATTACATTTCTCCTCTTTTTTTTTTTTTAAATCTTTTCTTAACTTTTTTCTACTACTTCCCAAACTATACTTGTTAATTTGTCTCATCTTATCTAGATATCTGAAAATTGTGATATCTATGAACAAAGATTTGCTATACCTTTAAGTATCTTTTCTAAAGCATCATCTTCTATTATATCAGTCTATGTAGTTTTATCTTGATATGTAATCTGCAATAACATTTTTGTTAGTACTAATTATTTCAATTGTAAATGTAAAATTTAATATATTCAATACTAGTCTCCGAATTTCTTTTATTGTAACTGAGTTTTGTATTTTCTTTGTTTACCACCATCGAACCTGGGTATTATCTGTTCTCACAATAAATTTGTTATATACAATATATGGTTCAAATGCTAATAAACATTTATATAACGAACATAATTCTTTTCTATTTATTTTCCATTTTATTTTTGTTCCATTAAACATAACTGAGTAATATCTGCAATGATGTTCTAATTTTTCATTTTCGTACCTATATTTAATACTCCTCCATAACTATATTCACTTGCATCTGCTTCTACTATATATGTAAGTTTTTTATTTTCGTCTAGAATTGTAATTTTGGTAATTCTTCACAAAGTATTTTTATTTTTTGGACTTGTTTTTTATCTTCTTCGTTGTAATTATATTCTGCGTCCTTTTTAAATTTTTTCTGTAAAGACTTTCGGTTTTCTGCTAATTTTGGTATATATTCTCTTACTTGGTTTACTAATCCTAAAAATGATTGTGATTTCTTTTTTGTATCTAATTCTTCTTTTGAATTTATTATCTTTTGTACTATATGTTGTTGCATTTTTACTCCATTTTTATCTATTTGTATTCCTAAAAACTCTATCTAGTTTTTCATAATTTCGGCTTTCTTTTCACTTAAACTTATTCCCGACTTTTATATTACATCTGTAAATTGTTCTAATAATTTTAAATGTTCCTCTTTAGTTTTTGTATATAATAGTATATCATCTATGTATACTATACAATTACGTAATTGTTTAAAATAACTATTCATAAAATGTTGATATCTACCCGGTGCATTTTTATATCCAAATGGTAATACGTTTCATTCATAAAATTCTTGTGGTACCGTAAATGCGGTTAATTCCTTAGATTCTTCTTCTAACATTAAGTGGTAAAATCCTAATTTACAGTCAAATTTACTAAAATAGTTATATCCTTGTATTTTTCTTATTTTTAATAACTTATTTGGTATTGGATAATTATATGTCATAGTTTTTGCATTTAAATTTCTATAATCAATAACCATTCTACTTTTACCTCTTTTTTGTTCACTATGTTTATTTACTATAAATGTTGGACTATTGTGTTTACTATTACTTTTTTGTATATACTGTTTTTCTAATAATTCATCTATATGCATTTTAAATTCTTTTAAATCGTCAAAATTATATGTTAATGATTTTTGAGTTATAATGCTATTTTTATCTATTAATTCAATTTTTATAGTAGTTTTATGTTTTTCCCATCCTTTTAATGGATCTTCACTATATAATTGTCTTAATTTTTTCTTTATTATTTTTACCTTATCTATTGAAAATATAGTTATTTCATTTTTATTTATCGAAAATACAACTAGCTCTACTATGTCTTCTGTATTTTTTATATTTTCTAACTTTTGTGTAATTTTTTCACTTCCTTCTATCCAATCAGTTTTCATTCTCATTTTATTAATAACTCTTTTTACCCTTACTTTTTGTTTACATGGTGTTGTAAACCACCAATCTGTTTTAGTTATTATATGTGTGTATAATTTATCTAAAAATGACATTTCTAAAAGCATATTTTTTTATGTTAGTTCATAATTATAGATTTCTTCTATTGTTATTATTTTATCTCATATCTGTATTTTTACATTTTTAGCTTTATATGTAATTAAGCTTCTTTCATTATTAAATCATTTGACTACTATTGGTGTTTTTAATTTATTCCATTTACTTTCTGGTAAACAGTTGTATCTACATAAGTTTGTTTCTGCTCCTGTATCTATCATAGCTGTATAATACCTATTATAATATCCTTCTACTATTATTTTTACAAGTACATATATTTTCATCTCATGTTAAAGTTCTTTTTATGAATAATCTTTCTTTATTATATGTTATAGATAATTGTGTATGTTCTATATTGTATGGTTTTACTTGTTCTAACCATTTTATTCCTAATATTACGTCTGCTTTTTGCATTTCTTCCTTTATTTTAAATTCTATTTTTATTTTTCTGACTCCTATTATTATTACTTTTTCTGTCGTATCTTTAATGTTTATTAGACTCCTTGGTAGATCTGGGCATATATCACTATTAGATTTTATTTCTTCACTTTTTACTAAATATTTTGCTATATAATTTTCTTCTTGTCCTGTGTTTAAGAGTATTAAATATTCTTTTTCATTTACTGTTCCTGTTATATAATATTGATTTAAATTAACTTTTGAATTGTTTCATAACTTGTTCTTTTTTATGAGCTTGATGATTCTGTTTTTTCATGAGCTATTCTTTTTGTTGTACTTATTCTATCATTAATTATTTCTAAATATTCTTCTATATTTATGTCTTTGTAACTATAATCATTATTATCAATTGTTTTTACAAATTATTCAGAAGGACTTTCTATTTGTATTTTATTAATTTTATTTTTTTCTGTTATTTTATGTTTTGTTGTTAATACATATAGATTTTTACATCTTGCTGTAAATATTTTACTTCCTGGAGTTAGTTCTATTCCTGATATTTTCCAATATAATACTAATGATTTATCTATATTTTTATCTGTTATTGCTACAGAATAATTCTATAGGTTTTATAATTCTATCATCTGCTAAATATAATTCTATTGGTGTAACTATTCCTTCTCTAAAACATGTTTTTATTAATATCTCTGTTCCTCCAAGATGTACATATTTTATTGGGTCTTTACTTTTTGTATCGTCTATTTCTTTATTAATTATTCTTTTTGTTACTAGTGGTATACTAACTCTTCCTTTTTCATATCTACAGTCTATTACATGTTCTTTTTGGCTTACTATGTAGTATTCTTCCTTTTTTCTACTAAATATATTTTTTATTGTTGATATTTTAAATATTTTTTCTACACTTAAGTCTAACTCTTTTCCTTTTATTTCGTCAAATATACTACTGTCAAATATTATTTTTTGATCTGTCTCTTCTTCATTTAAATATTCTTCCTTTGTTATTATTTTTATATCTTCTTCAGTTATTTGGTTCATTTTTATATCTTTTTCAGTCATTTGATTCTTCTAATTCACTATCTATTTCATTATCTGTTTCATTCTCCAAAATTTCATATATACTATCTTCACTTTCTAATTCATAATCTATATAATCTATCTACATATATTTTGTATTTTTTATTTTTATTTCTGATATTTGTTTATTTTTTGGATTTTTTGGTAATTTACAATCTCTAGCTAAATGTCCTAGTTTTCCACAATTATAACAAGTACATTCTTTTATAGATTTTTTTCTTCTATATGGTCTTTTATGTTTATAATTTTTTACATAATATCTTTTTCTTGGTTTCTTATGTTTATATTTTGATATTTTGTATTTCTTATATTTCTTATATCTTTTTCTTTTCTTATAATATCTTTCTTCACATCCAAATTGAGGTGTTATTTTATCTTTGCAACATGCTAAATTTCTTATTAATGTTTTTTCCATTTTTATTTCTTCTCTATATTTTTCACATAGATTTTTATACCATTGTTGTAAAAATTTTATTTTTGCTCCTAGGCTATCTACTATTTTTGCTGCATCCCAATTTTTTATTATTTTTGAACTAAATGGTTCATGTAATTTACTAAAATATAATTTTCTTATTTCTTTACTTTCTTCTATATTATATGTTCCTTTATAATAATATTCTTTAAATGTGCACGTATACTCATTTATATAGCACTTATTACATATTGCTAATTTTAACATTAAATTCCTATTCGTATCTTTCTTTTTATTTTGCTCTTCTTCTTCTGTTGTTATACTATTAAATTCTTCTCTTATAGCTATTTCATATTTTTTCAATATTTCTGTTGGTAGTATTTTAGTAGGTATTGATGCTCCTTCTGTTTTATTATCAGATCTTAGTACTTTTTTACTTGCTTCGGATAGGTTTAAAAATCATAATTTTACTGTTCTATTAATGCCTTTTCTATATATTCTGGTGTGTTTGTTGTATCTATTTTATTATCTAATAATTATTTTGACATGTATCCTACCCATAGTTGTATTATTTTATTTGAGTCTATTACATAGTCTAAATCTAAAAAGTTGTAATTAATTATTTATTTTGGTGTCCATTTATTATATTCATCCTTTGGATTATATCTTTTAAACTTATTTTTGTAGTTATAGGTTTATTTTTTTATTTCTGATGTACTAGGTATTATATTTTTATCTAGAATATTTACTTCTGTATTTATTAGTTCTAGATTTTCTTTATTAATTACTTCTTGTTTTTCATTAATTTCTAGTTTTCCTATATTTTCTAGAATTTCTGTGTATGTTTCACTATCCTCCGAATCATAATTATCTGTTTCTTCAGCATCTATTGTATTTATTTCTAATTCACTGGTTTCTGGTTCTTTATTTTTTATTTCTAATTTTTCTTTAAATCGATTTATCTCAATTAATAATTTTTGTTCTTTATCTTTTTCTTCTTTTTCTTTCTGTCTCTTTTCATATAAATCTTTTAGAATTTGTAGTTCTTTTTATAATTCAGCAATCCTACTATTTTTAGTTTCTTCTATTTTTCGTATTTCTTCTGTGGTTTGTTGTTTTATTTTCTCTATTTTTTTCTGTTTATCTCTTCGTTTTCTCTTTCTGTTCTTACCATGGCTGCCAACTTATCTTCTAATTTTAATTCTTCTTTTTCTAACATTAAATATAAATGTTCACCTATTCTCTTATATCTTCTTCCTAAATTAGAGAATACTATTTTTTTTTAATCCTTCGTGATTTTCATATGTTTTTTCATCTATTATAAATTCTTCTTTGTTCATTTTATTTAAATGTATATAGGTTATGTTGATATATATATTCTAGACTATCTATTGTTGATTCTAAATTTGATATTTCTTCTTTTTGTGAATTTATTGAGTTTTTACTAACTCCGGCAATTATGTTATATTGTAGTCTTTCTATCCTTATTTTTAATTATTTACGTTTTTCAGATATTATTTGTTTTAAATCTTTATATTGTGGTGGTTTTTGTATGTTATTCATCTAAACAATATTTATAATATTTTGGTGGATATCTAAATCTAATTTTATCATAACTAATAAATTAATCAAATAAATCCAATTATATACTACTTACGTAACTTTAATCAGCATAGACTCTGATATCATTCGTAGGGGTGTGCGGATAACTTGGGTAATATATAGATCTATTATAGTTTTAATGGATCTATTTTTATTTGTGCGTGGATATTTCTTAACTTCTCTAAACATTTTTATTTTTAGTGTATTTATTTTAATTTTATTAATTTTCATATCTTGGGGGTGATTAGATGGTATTTGATTAAATATTTTACTATAATATTATTTAGTTTTTTCTCTTAGTCTTTGTAATTCTTGTATATTATTTTAGAGGTATTCTAAATATTCTATATCTTTTGTTCTAAAATATTCAATTAAATTCTCTTTCATAAGTATTTCTGTTAATCTTATTTCGTCCATATCTTGTCTCCAATATTTTAAATACTCATAGTCTATCATTTTATCCTAAAGTAGTTGTGATCTACATGTCGCTTTCATGATTTAATAGCTTGTCTTTTATTTTTTCCATTATTGCTCCGTTGTTATCTTCTAGCTGGCGTCCTTATCTTCTTGGTTGATTTTTTCTTTTATTCTAGCTGGACTTCTCGGATAATATTATCTCCTCCATTACATCTCGAACATTGATGGTCTGGATATTTGTGTCCAATTATCTTGCAATATCTTGTTAATAATCCGTCTGAAATAAATCCTTTCCTAATTGCTCTTGCAGTAGATTATTTTTCTAGGTTAAGTAACGTCATTATCCATTGTCGAACATCTTTCATATCTGTTTGTCGTAGCTCTCTTGGATTTGAATAAATCATTTGATGGTCTCTTGAATAATAGCTCCATATTGGGTTTCCATTGATGTAATTATTTGCTAATTCTTGAATAATTGTAGCTAATCCAATAAGTCATTTATTTGCGTAAAAATCAGGTATCTCGATTTTGGGTATCTCTGGCTGCTGGACTATATCTTCCGGTATAATGATATCTCTGGTTAATCCTATTTTACAGCTTGAATAACTGGTTTGATCTCGTCGTATAATATCTCTGCTGGTGCAGTATAAAACTTTATATAAAATAGATTTCCTTTGGTTACTCTTTTATAGGTGGTGAATACTTTATGTAATTCTTCTATAGCTGTTAGTTCATCTCCATCTTGGGTATATACGTTATTTAATAATCCATAGTCGAAACATGTTTTTATTAAGCTTGGATTGGTTTTGGGTAGTGCGATTAGCTTGTTGTAACCTTGCAATTTTTGGGTTATGTAGTTTGTGTTTGGTTCTTGGATATTTGTAGCTCTGGGGTTAAGGTTTAGAAAAGTTTGTACTTTGTAGATATTTTCTATATATCCTCGGGCTATATGGTTATAAGTTTTTTTATCTTGGTTCAAACTATCTCGATATGTGGTAATTTGTGGGGGTATGTACAAGGGGTCTTTTTGTTCTTTTGGTATAAATGGTTTTTCAAATATCTTATTCATGTTCATGTTTTGGTATCTTTGTCCACTAACTCCTTTGCTTGTACCTGCAATTGTAGATTGATAAACGTTATGGGTTTTATGGAGTGTCCCAACGTCTCCTTTTAGCTCTGGAATTTAATTGTCTTCCGATCGACATAGCTCTACACACTGCAAAGTTAGTGATTTGTAGCTTCAGACTTCAGTTTAACTTCATTAGTCTTTAGCTTTTCTATTTCATTACTCATACTATCCACTTTCATTGAAAGCGTAGTTAGGGTTTTGAGTATCTTTTCTAAAACATTATCTTCTATTATATCAGTCTGTGTAGCTTTGTCTTGATATATAATCTGCAATAACATTTTTGTTAGTACTAATTACTTCAATTGTAAATGTAAAATTTAATATATTTATTACCAGTCTCCGAATCTCTTTCGTTGTAACTGAATTTTGTATTTTCTTTGTTAACCACCAACGTACCTGTGTATTATCTGTTCTCACAATAAATTTGTTATATACAATATATGGTTCAAATGCTAATAAACATTTATATAACGAACATAATTCTTTTCTATTTATTTCCCATTTTATTTCTATTTCATTAAACGTACCTGAGTAGTATCTGCAATGATGTTCTAATTTTTCATTTTCGTACCTATATTTATGTACTCCTCGATAATTACATTCACTAGCATCTGCTTCTACTATATATATAAATTTTTTATTTTCGTCAGGGAGTTGTAATTTTGGTAATTCTTTACAAAGTATTTTTATTTTTTGGATTTGTTTTTTATCTTCTTCGTTGTAATTATATTCTACGTCCTTTTTTATTTTTTTCTGTAAAGGCTTTAGGTTTTCTGCTAATTTTGGTATATATTCTCTTATTTGGTTTACTAATCCTAAAAATGATTTTAATTTCTTTTTTGTATTTAATTCATCTTTTGAATTTATTATTTTTTGTACTATATGTTGTTGCATTTTTACTCCGCTTTTATCTATTTGTATTCCTAAAAACTCTATCTGATTTTCATAATTTCGGCTTTGTTTTCACTTAAACTTATTCTCGATTTTTCTATTATATCTGTAAATTGTTCTAATAATTTTAAATGTTCCTCTTTAGTTTTTGTATATAGTAGTATATCATCTATGTATACAATACAATTAGGTAATTGTTTAGAACAACTATCCATAAAATGATGATATCTACCTGGTTCATTTTTATATCCAAATGGTAATACGTTCCATTCATAAAATTCTTGTGGTACCGTAAATGCGGTTAATTCCTTAGATTCTTCTTCTAACTTTAAGTGATAAAATTCTGATTTACTAAAATAGTTATATCCTTGTATTTGTCTTATTTTTAATATCTTATTTGGTACTGGATAATTATATGTCATAGTTTTTGCATTTAAATTTCTATAATCAATAACCATTCTACTTTTACCTCTTTTTTGTTCACTATGTTTATTTACTATAAATGTTGGACTATTGTGTTTACTATTACTTTTTTGTATATACTATTTTTCTAATAATTCATCTATATGCATTTTAAATTCTTTTAAATCTTCAAAATTATATGTTAATGGTTTTTGAGTTATTATGCTTTTTTATCTATTAATTCAATTTTTATAGTAGTTTTATGTTTTTCCCATCCTTTTAATGGATCTTCACTATATAATTGTGTTACTTTTTTCTTTATTATTTCTACCTTATCTATTGAAAATATAGTCATTTCTTTTTTATTTATCGAAAATACAACTAGCTCTACTGTGTCTTCTGTATTTTTTAGATTTTCTAACTTTTGTGTAATTTTTTCACTTCCTTCTATCCAATTAGTTTTCTTTCTTATTTTATTAATAACTCTTTTTGCGCTTACTTTTATTTACATGGTGTTGTAAACCACCAATCTGTTTTAGTTATTATATGTGTGTATAATTTATCTAAAAATGGCATTTCTAAAAGCATATTTTTTTATGTTAGTTCATAATTATAGATTTCTTCTATTGTTATTATTTTATCTCATATCTGTATTTTTACATTTTTAGCTTTATATGTAATTATGTTTCCTTCATTATTAAATCCTTTGACTTCTATTGGTGTTTTTAATTTATTCCATTTACTTTCTGGTACACAGTTGTATCTACATAAGTTTGCTTCTGCTCCTTTATCTATCATAGATGTATAATACCTATTATAACATCATTCTACTATTATTTTTACAAGTACATATATTTTCATATCATGTTAAAGTTCTTTTTATGAATAATCTTTCTTTATTATTTGTTATAGATGATTGTGTATGTTCTATATTTTATGGTTTTACTTGTTCTAACCATTTTATTCCTAATATTATGTCTGCTTTTTGCATTTCTTCCTTTATTTCAAATTCTATTTTTATTTTTCTGACTCCTATTATTATTTCTTTTTCTGTCGTATCCTTAATGTTTATTAGACTCCTTGGTAGATCTGGGCATATATCATTATTAGATTTTATTTCTTCACTTTTTACTAGATATTTTGCTATATAATTTTCTTCTTGTCCTGTGTTTAAGAGTATTAAATATTCTTTTTCATTTATTGTTCCTGTTATATAATAATGATTTAAATTAACTGTTGAAGTTTTTTCATAACTTGTTCGTTTTGATGAGCTTGATGATTCTGGTTTTTTAATGAGCTATTTTTTTTGTTGTGCTTATTCTATCATTTATTGTTTCTAAATCTTCTTCTATATTTATGTCTTTGTAACTATAATCATAATTATAAATTTTTTACAAATTGTTCAAAAGGACTTTCTATTTGTATTGTATTAATTTTATTTTTTCCTGTTATTTTATGTTTTGTTGTTAATACATATAGATTTTTACATCTTGTAATAAATATTTTACTTCCTGGGATTAGTTCTATTCCTGATATTTTTCAATATAATACTAATGATTTATCTATATTTTTATCTGTTATTGCTACTGAATAATTCGCACTTATTATAAATTTAAATTTTTGGTATATTAAATTGTCTTTTATGGTTGTTATTATACTTTTTTCTATAGGTTTTATAATTCTATCATATGCTAAATATAATTCTATTGGTGTATCTATTTCTTCTCTAAAACATGTTTTTATTAATATATTTGTTCCTCCAAGGTGTACATATTTTATTGGGTCTTTACTTTTTATATCGTTTATTTCTTTATTAATTATTCTTTTTGTTACTAGTAGTATACTAGTTCTTCCTTTTGCATATCTACAATCTATTACATGTTCTTTTTGGCTTACTACGTAGTATTCTTCTCTTCTTCTACTAAATATATTTTTTATTGTTGTTATTTTAAATATTTTTTCTACACTTAAGTCTAACTCTTTTTCTTTTATTTCGTCCAATATATTACTGTCAAATATTATTTTTTGACCTGTTCCTTCTTCATTTAAATATTCTTCCATCGTTATTATTTTTATATCTTCTTCAGTTATTGATTCAGTTTTATATCTTCTTCAGTCATTTGATTCATCTAATTCACTATCTATTTAATTATTTGTTTCATTCTCCGAAATTACATATATACTATCTTCACTTTCTAATTCATAATCTATATAATCAATTTGCATATATTCGGTATTTTCTATTTTTATTTCTGATATTTGTTTATATTTTGGGTTTTTTGGTAATTTACAATCTCTAGCTAAATGTCTTAGTTTTCCACAATTATAACAAGTACATTCTTTTATAGATTTCTTTTTTCTATATTGTCTTTTATCTTTAAAATATTTTACATAATATCTTTTTCTTGGTTTCTTATATTTATATTTTGATTTTTTGTATTTCTTATATTTCTTATGTCTTTTTCTTTTCTTATAATATCTTTCTTCACATCCAAATTGAGGTGTTATTTTATCTTTGCAACATGCTAAATTTCTTATTAATGTTTTTTCTATTTTTATTTCTTCTCTATATTTTTCACATAGATTTCTATACCATTGTTGTAAAAATTTTATTCTTGCTCCTAGGGTATCTACTATTTTTGCTTCATCCCAACATTTTATTATTTTTGAACTAAATGGTTCACGTAATTTACTAAAATATAATCTTCTTATTTCTTTACTTTCTTCTATATTATATGTTCCTTTATAATAATATTCTTTAAATGTGCACGTATACTCATCTATATAGCACATATTACATATTGCTAATTTTAACATTAAATTCCTATTCGTATCTTTCTCTTTATTTTGCTCTTCTTCTTCTTCTGTTGTTATACTATTAAATTCTTCTCTTATAGCTATTTCATATTTTTTCAATATTTCTGTTGGTAGTATTTTAGTAGGTATTGATGTTCCTTCTGTTTTATTATCAGATCTTAGTATTTTTTTACTTGTTTCGGCTAGGTTTAAAAACCATAATTTTTCTGTTCCTATTAATGTCTTTTCTATATATTCTGGTGTGTTTGTTGTATCTATTTTATTATATAATAATTGTTTTGACATGTATCCTACCCATAGTTGTATTATTTTATTTATGTCTATTACACAGTCTAAATCTAAAAAGTTGTAATTAATTATTTGTTTTGGTGTCCATTTATTATATTCATCCTTTGGATTATATCTTTTAAATTTATTTTTGTAATTATAGGTTGGTTTTCTTATTTCTGATGTACTACAGATTATATTTTTATCTAGAGTATTTACTTCTATATTTATTAGTTCTAGATTTTCTTTATTAATTACTTCTTGTTTTTCATTAATTTCTTGTTTTTCTATGTTTTCTAGAATTTCTGTATATGTTTCACTATCCTCCGAATCATAATTATCTGTTTCTTCAGCATCTATTGTATTTATTTCTAATTTACTGGTTTCTGGTTCTTTATTTTTTATTTCTAATTTTTCTTTAAATTGATTTATCTCGTTTAATAATTTTTGTTTTTTTAATCTTTTTCTTCTTTTTCTTTCTGCCTCTTTTCATATAAATCTTTTAGCATTTGTAGTTCTTTTTCTAATTCAACAATCCTACTATTTTAGTTTCTTCTATTTTTCGTATTTCTTTTGTGGTTTGTTGTTTTATTTTATCTATTTCCTTTTTTCTGTCTATCTCTTCGTTTTCTCTTTTTATTCTTACCATGGCTGCCAACTTATCTTCTAATTTTAATTCTTCTTTTTCTAACATTAAATATAAATGTCTCTTTCCTAAATTAGAGAATACTATTTTTTTTTAATCCTTCGTGATTTTCATATGTTTTTTCATCTATTATAAATTCTTCTTTGTTCATTTTATTTAAATGTATATAGGTTATGTTGATATATATATATATATATATATATATATATATATATATATATATATATATATTCTAGACTATCTATTATTGATTCTAAATTTGATATTTCTTCTTTTTGTGCATTTATTGAGTTTTTACTAACTCCGGCAATTATGTTATATTGTAGTCTTTCTATCCTTATTTTTAATTCTTTATGTTTTTCAGAAATTATTTGTTTTAATTCTTTATATTGTTGTGGTTTTTGTACGTTATTCATCTAAACAATATTTATAATATTTTGGTGGATATCTAAATCTAATTTTATCATAACTAATAAATTAATCAAATAAATCCAATTATATACTATTCTCTGATACCATTTGAAGGGGGTGCGGATAACTTGGGTAATAAATAGATCCATTATTGTAGGGGGTGCGGATAACTTGGGTAATAAATAGATCTATTACAGTTCTAATGGATCTATTTTTATTTGTGCGTGGATATTTCTTAACTTCTCTAAACATTTTTATTTTTAGTGTGTTTATTTTAATTTTATTAATGTTCATATCTTGGGGGGTGATTAGATGGTATTTGATTAAATGTTTTACTGTAATATTCTTTAGTTTTTTCTCTTAGTCTTTGTAATTCTTGTATATTATTTTGGAGGTATTCTAAATATTCTATATCTTTTGTTCTAAAATATTCAATTAAATTCTCTTTCATAAGTATTTCTGTTAATCTTATTTTTTCTATATCTCGTCTCCAATATTTTAAATACTCATAGTTTATCATTTTATCCTAAAGTAGTTGTGATACTGCAAATTTCTTTGTAATAATTTATTCTAATTTTACTATATCTGATATTAAATTCTAGGTTATCTATTTAGTTAATTATCCTATCTTTTTTGTCTATGAATAATTCTATGTCTAAATCATATTCTAAACTGTCTTTTAATTCTAGTTGTTTTATGGTTTTATTTATCCAAATTAATCTTTCTTTTAATTGTTCTCTTCCTTTTCTAAGCTGGTTTCTATAATTAATTTCTTCGTATAGCCAACTTTGTTTTTCTCTAACTCTTTGAATATATTCTAGCATTTCTTAATCTGTATAATATCCATCTGAATAATTATCTAGGTAGTAATAGTGATTGTCATCACTTAAGTATATTTCTCCTAACTCGTCTTCTATCTGATTTATATCTAACTCTTCATCTTCAATGTTAAATATTTTTTCCCATATTATTTTTTTTACGTCTATAATTTCTATATCTCCAAGTATGTATAAAACTAGTACTTCAAAATTATCTGTCTTTTAGGTGGGTTAATTAAATGCTTTTTCATAATATTCTTTAGTTGTTTGTTTTAATCTTATTAATTCCTCTATATTTTTATTAAGGTATTCTATATATTTTATATCTTTGGTTCTCATATATTCTTCTAAATTTGTTTTCATTAATTTTTCTATTAATTGTATATTTTTCATATCCATTTTCCAATATTCGTAATTTATCATGGTTGATGTGTAGGTTTGGTATGTAAGTATTTATAAGAGTAGTTAGGTAGGTGAGGTATGCAATTTATTCTAGTCATAAAGTATTTATCAAATATTTTTTCCAATATGATTTTTCTTATATCTACAATTTCTATATCCTTAAGTATATACAAAACAAGTAATTTAAATTTATCTATCATTTCGTCAGATAAATAAGTATTCATTTTTCATATGATGCTTTTTCAAAATATTCCCTTCAATCATACATAACAAAATATGATCATTTTAGATTACCATATACTAGATTATTCTTAAATAACATATTCTTCGGTCACTATTAGCATGGTAATCTGGATACTTTTCCCTTAAGCAGCGCCTCTACTCTGGCTACTCCCCTATCACGGCTTTCTTGACTCACCGATTTCACCTTTAGGATGGCATAGTTCTTAAGAATTTTTCTCCTTTTTCACTTTACTAATAAACTTCTTAACATGCTATTTTTCGAATAATTTTACTATAAAGTAACTAACATGAACTTATTTTATCATATCATGATTGTCAGGAATTTATGAATTTACCTATTCATAATCATAAATAAATATACCTGTTCTGGTAGGTTTGATAATTCTGGGCTTTATTCATCCATAGCTTTTGCTTTGAAACATATCTGTTTTTTTATTAAATATTCAAAAGTTTTTTGTTTACAAAGAAGGAGGCTTGCTTTGACACATGAAGACTTGCCTTTAACTGAGCAAAATGCTCGTATATTTATAACCTAAGAATGAAAGCGAGTATACTATTTTACTTTACACCTGTCCTAATATATCTTTACACGTCTCCTACTTAATAATTACATCTTATACAAAAAGTCTTACAAAGACAAAAAAACAATTATGGCAAGTGCCAAAAAGTCAACAAAATTAAAAAGCCAATAGTTCCTATACATTATTTACGTAAAGGAAATCAAGAAAGCTATCTACATGTTGCTTTCATGATTTAGTAGCTTGTCCTTTATTTTTTTCATTATTGCTCCGTTGTTATTTTCTAGCTGGCGTCCTTATTTTCTTGGTTGATTTTTTCTTTTATTCTAGCTGGACTTCTGGGATAATATTATCTCCTCCATTACATCTCGAACATTGATGGTCTGGATATTTGTGTCCAATTATCTTGCAATATCTTGTTAATAATCCGTCTGAAATAAATCCTTTCCTAATTGCTCTTGTAGTAGATTATTTTTCTGAGTTAAGTAACGTCATTATCCATTGTCTAACATCTTCCGTATCTGTTTGTCGTAGCTCTCTTGAATTTGAACAAATCATTTGATGGTCTCTTGAATAATATCTCCATATTGGGTTTCCATTGATGTAATTATTTGCTAATTCTTGAATAATTGTAGCTAATCCAATAAGTCATTTATTTGCGTAAAAATCATGAATCTCGATTTTAGGTATCTCTGGCTGCTGCACGATATCTTCCGGTATAATCATATCTCTGGTCAATCCTATTTTTACAACATGTATAGCTGGTTTGATCTCGTCGTATAATATCTCTGCTGGTGCAGTATAAAATTTATATAAAATAGATTTCCTTTGGTTACTCTTTTATAGGTGGTGAATACTTTATGTAATTCTTCTATAGCTGTTAGTTCTTCTCCATCTTGGGTATATACGGTATTTAATAATCCATAGTCAAAACATATTTTTATTAAGCTTGGATTGGTTTTGGGTAGTACGATTAGCTTGTTGTAACCTTGCAATTTTTGGGTTATGTAGTTTGTGTTTGGTTCTTGGATATTTGTAGCTCTGGGTTAAGGTTTAGAAAAGTTTGTACTTTGTAGATATTTTCTATATATCCTCGGGCTATATGGTTATAAGTTTTTTATCTTGGTTCAAACTATCTCGATATGTGGTAATTTGTAGGGGTATGTACAAGGGGTCTTTTTGTGCTTTTGGTATAAATGGGTTTTCAAATATCTTATTCATGTTCATATTTTGGTATCTTTGTCCACTAACTCCTTTGCTTGTACCTGCAATTGTAGATTGATAAACGTTATGGGTTTTATGGAGTGTCCCAACGTCTCCTTTTAGCTCTGGATTTTAATGTCTTCCGGTCGACATAGCTCTGCACACTGCAGAGTTAGCTGATTTGTAGCTTCATACTTCAGTTTAACTTCATTAGTCTTTAGCTTTTCTATTTCATTACCCATACTATCCACTTTCATTGAAAGCGTAGTTAGGGTTTTGAGTATCTTTTCTAAAGCATCATCTTCTATTATATCAGTCTGTGTAACTTTGTCTTGATATGTAATCTGCAATAACATTTTTGTTAGTACTAATTACTTCAATTGTAAATGTAAAATTTAATATATTTAATACTAGTCTCCGAATCTCTTTCGTTGTAAGTGAATTTTGTATTTTCTTTGTTAACCACCAACGTACCTGTGTATTATCTGTTCTCACAATAAATTTGTTATATACAATATACGGTTCAAATGCTAATAAACATTTATATAACGAACATAATTCTTTTCTTATTTATTTCCTATTTTATTTCTGTTTCATTAAACGTACCTGAGTAGTATCTGCAATGATGTTCTAATTTTTCATTTTCGTACCTATATTTATGTACTCCTCGATAATTACATTCACTAGCGTCTGCTTCTACTATATATATAAATTTTTTATTTTCGTCAGGGAATTGTAATTTTGGTAATTCTTTACAAAGTATTTTTATTTTTTGGACTTGTTTTTTATCTTCTTCGTTGTAATTATATTCTACGTCCTTTTTTAATTTTTTCTGTAAAGGCTTTAGGTTTTCTGCTAATTTTGGTATATATTCTCTTACATGGTTTACTAATCCTAAAAATGATTGTAATTTCTTTTTTGCATCTAATTCTTCTTTTGAATTTATTATCTTTTGTACTATATGTTGTTGCATTTTTACTCCATTTTTATCTATTTGTATTCCTAAAAACTCTATCTGGTTTTTCATAATTTCGGCTTTCTTTTCACTTAAACTTATTCTCGATTTTTCTATTATATCTGTAAATTGTTCTAATAATTTTAAATTTTCTTCTTTAGTTTTTGTATATAGTAGTATATCATCTATGTATACTATACAATTACGTAATTGTTTAAAATAACTATCCATAAAATGTTGATATCTACTTGGTGCATTTTTATATCCAAATGGTAATACGTTCCATTCATAAAATCCTTGTGGTACCGTAAATGCGGTTAATTCCTTAGATTCTTCTTCTAACTTTAAGTGGTAAAATCCTGATTTACAGTCAAATTTACTAAAATAGTTATATCCTTGTATTTGTCCTATTTTTAATATCTTATTTGGTATTGGATAATTATATGTCATAGTTTTTGCATTTAAATTTCTATAATCAATAACCATTTTAATTTTACCTCTTTTTTGTTAACTATGTTTATTTACTATAAATGCTGGACGATTATGTTTACTATTACTTTTTTGTATATACTGTTTTTCTAATAATTAATCTATATGCATTTTAAATTCTTTTAAATCGTCAAAATTATATGATAATGGTTTTTGAGTTATTATACTATTTTTATCTATTAATTCCATTTTTATTGTAGTTTTATGTTTTTCCCATCCTTTTAATAGATCTTCACAATATAATTGTCTTAATTTTTTCTTTTTTATTTCTACCTTATCTATTGAAAATATAGTTATTTCTTTTTTATTTATCGAAAATACAACTAGTTCTACTGTGTCTTCTGTATTTTTATATTTTCTAACTTTTGTGTAATTTTTTCACTTTCTTCTATCCAATCAGTTTTCATTCTTATTTTATTAATAACTCTTTTTGCCCTTACTTTTTATTTACATGGTGTTGTAAACCACCAATCTGTTTTAGTTATTATATGTGGGTATAATTTATCTAAAAATGACATTCCAAAAAGCATATCTTTTGATGTTAGTTCATAATTATAGATTTCTTCTATTGTTATTATTTTATCCATATCTGTATTTTTACATTTTTAGCTTTATATGTAATTAAGCTTCCTTCATTATTAAATCCTTTGACTTCTATTGGTGTTTTAAATTTATCCTATTTACTTTCTGGTAAACAATTGTATCTACATAAGTTTGTTTCTGCTCCTGTATCTATCATAGGTGTATAATACCTATTATAACATCATTCTACTATTATTTTTACAAATACATATATTTTCATATTATGTTAAAGTTCTTTTTATGAATAATCTTTCTTTATTATATGTTATAGATGATTGTGTATGTTCTATATTGTATGGTTTTACTTGTTCTAACCATTTTATTCCTAATATTATGTCTTCTTTTTGCATTTCTTCCTTTATTTCAAATTCTATTTTTATTTTTCTGACTCCTATTATTATTTCTTTTTCTGCCATATCTTTAATGTTTGTTAGACTCCTTGGTAGATCTGGGCATATATCATTATTAGATTTTATTTCTTCACTTTTTACTAGATATTTTGCTATATAATTTTCTTCTTGTCCTGTGTTTAAGAGTATTAAATATTCTTTTACATTTATTGTTCCTGTTATCTAATAAGGATTTAAATTAACTGTTGAAGTTTTTTCATAACTTGTTCTTTTTGATGAGCTTGATGATTCTGGTTTTTCATGAGCTATTTTTTTGGTGTGCTTATTTTATCATTTATTATTTCTAAATCTTCTTCTATATTTATGTCTTTGTAACTATAATCATTATTATAATTTTTTTACAAATTATTCAAAAGGACTTTCTATTTGTATTTTATTAATTTTATTTTTTCCTGTTATTTTATGTTTTGTTGTTAATACATATAGATTTTTACATCTTGCTGTAAATATTTTACTTCCTGGGGTTAGTTCTATTCCTGATATTTTTCAATATAATACTAATAATTTATCTATATTTTTATCTTTTATTGCTACTGAATAATTCACACTTATTATAAATTTAAATTTTTGGTATATTAAATTGTCTTTTATGGCTGTTATTATACTTTTTTCTATAGGTTTTATAATTCTATCATATGCTAAATATAATTCTATTGGTGTATCTATTTCTTCTCTAAAACATGTTTTTATTAATATATCTGTTCCTCCAAGGTGTACATATTTTATTGGGTCTTTACTTTTTATATCGTTTATTTCTTTATTAATTATTCTTTTTGTTACTAGTAGTATACTAGTTTTTCCTTTTGCATATCTACAGTCTATTACATGTTCTTTTTGGCTTACTACATAGTATTCTTCCCTTTTTCTACTAAATATATTTTTTATTGTTGGTATTTTAAATATTTTTTCTACACTTAATTCTAACTCTTTTTCTTTTATTTCGTCCAATATATTACTGTCAAATATTATTTTTTGATCTGTTCCTTCTTCATTTAAATATTCTTCCATCGTTATTATTTTTATATCTTCTTCAGTTATTTGATTCAGTTTTATATCTTCGGCAGTCATTTGATTCATCTAATTCACTATCTATTTCATTATTTGTTTCATTCTCCGAAATTTCATATATGCTATCTTTACTTTCTAATTCATAATCTATATAACCTATCTGCATATGTTCTGTATTTTCTATTTTTATTTCTGATATTTGTTTATTTTTTGGGTTTTTTGATAATTTACAATCTCTAGCTAAATATCTTAGTTTTCCACAATTATAACAAGTACATTCTTTTATAGATTTCTTTTTTCTATATGGTCTTTTATGTTTATAATTTTTTACATAATATCTTTTTCTTGGTTTCTTATATTTATATTTTGATTTTTTGTATTTCTTATATTTCTTATGTCTTTTTCTTTTCTTATAATATCTTTCTTCACATCCAAATTGAGGTGTTATTTTATCTTTGCAACATGCTAAATTTCTTATTAATGTTTTTTTTTTTTTTTTATTTCTTCTCTATATTTTTCACATAGATTTCTATACCATTGTTGTAAAAATTTTATTCTTGCTCCTAGGGTATCTACTATTTTTGCTTCATCCCAACTTTTTATTATTTTTGAACTAAATGGTTCAGGTAATTTACCAAAACATAATTTTCTTATTTCTTTACTTTCTTCTATATTATATGTTCCTTTATAATAATATTCTTTAAATGCGCACGTATACTCATCTATATAGCACATATTACATATTGCTAATTTTAACATTAAATTCCTATTCGTATCTTTCTCTTTATTTTGCTCTTCTTCTTCTGTTGTTATACTACTAAATTCTTCTCTTATAGCTATTTCATATATTTGCAATATTTCTGTTGGTAGTATTTTAGTAGGTATTGATGTTCCTTCTGTTTTATTATTAGATCTTAGTACTTTTTTACTTGCTTCGGCTAGGTTTAAAAATCATAATTTTACTGTTCCTATTAATGTCTTTTCTATATATTCTGGTGTGTTTGTTGTATCTATTTTATTATCTAATAATTGTGTTTGACATGTATCCTACCCATAGTTTTATTGTTTTATTTGTGTCTATTACACAGTCTAAATCTAAAAAGTTGTAATTAAGTTATTTATTTTGGTGTCCATTTATTATATTCATCCTTTGGATTATATCTTTTAAGCTTATTTTTGTAATTATAGGTTGGTTTTCTTATTTCTGATGTACTAGAGATTATATTTTTATCTAGAGTATTTACTTCTGTATTTATTAGTTCTAGATTTTCTTTATTAATTATTTCTTGTGTTTCATTAATTTCTAGTTTTCCTATGTTTTCTAGAATTTCTGTATATGTTTCACTATCTTCCGAATCATAATTATCTGTTTCTTCAGCATCTATTGTATTTATTTTTAATTACTGGTTTCTGGTTCTTTATTTTTTATTTCTAATTTTTCTTTAAATTGATTTATCTCAATTAATAATTTTTGTTCTTTATCCTTTTCTTCTTTTTATTTCTGTCTCTTTTCATATAAATCTTTTAGCATTTGTAGTTCTTTTTCTAATTCAGCAATCCTACTATTTTTAGTTTCTTCTATTTTTCGTATTTCTTTGTGGTTTGTTGTTTTATTTTATCTATTTTTTTCTGTCTATCTCTTCGTTTTCTCTTTCTATTCTTACCATGACTGCCAACTTATCTTCTAATTTTAATTCTTCTTTTTCTAACATTAAATATAAATGTTCACCTATTTTCTTATATCTTCTTCCTAAATTAGAGAATACTATTTTTATTTTTAATCCTTTGTGATTTTCATATGTTTTTTCATTTATTATAAATTCTTCTTTGTTCATTTTATTTAAATGTATATAGGTTATGTTGATATATATATTCTAGACTATCTATTGTTGATTCTAAATTTGATATTTCTTCTTTTTGTGAATTTATTGAGTTTTTACTAACTCCGGCAATTATGTTATACAGTAGTCTTTCTATCCTTATTTTTAATTTTTTACATTTTTTAGATATTATTTGTTTTAATTCTTTATATTGTTGTGGGTTTTGTACGTTATTCATTTAAACAATATTTATAATATTTTGGTGAATATCTAAATCTAATTTTATCATAACTAATAAATTAATCAAATAAATCCAATTATATACTACTTCCGTAACTTTAATTACCATAGATGATGATGTTTTAATCACTTAGAGTTATTAAACCATTCATTTTTATATGATTTATGTGTTATGTATACACACGACTAATTTCAAGGCCTTTTGTTGTTTTTATTTTTGGTACCCCAAAAAATCATGAAAACATGAATACTTGACAATAATATAGTAAGAATTTTCAAGTGGAATATATAAATTAATATGGGGTGAGTTTGATTTGACGATGAACGAACATAAAATTTTTACAATAGAAGAATAAACAGGTATCAACAACAATTATTGTTTTTTTAATTTTTAGAAGATTTTGTTTGTATTCTCAATGGTCATTTCATACTTAAAAGTTTTTTTTTTTTTCTTTTTATTTAAATTTTTGACCACCTTTGCCATATGTTGGTCTGAAGACATGAGCTAATTATATATCATTGGAGGAGAAGAAAGGATTAAAATATACTATTTGATTTAAATAATAGGAAAAATATTGGTACCACTTGCAGAAAGAAAATATGTGTATATATAGAACGCAAGGAATTGACAGGAGATGCAATTTTTTTTGGGAGAAGGTAAGGCTTTTGGGAGCATGAAATTTTTGAGATGACGTTATGTAATCTTTTTATATTTATTATTCTGATTTTTTTTTGTAATTATTAAATTATTAAAATATTTTAGTTGCTCTATGACATTTGTTACTCCATGCGTGTTCCAAAATTAATGAATGATGAAGCCATATGTAAAAAAACCTAAAACGTAGCCAATCATTTAGCATTTGAAAAGGCTTAACAATATCAGCGAAAGAAGAGCTCAATAAATTGCTATCGTTTTCTAAATGTTTCCAACTCATTTGAATACTTGTATTTCTTTCTCCTCCTATCAAATCGACTTTAATTTTGTTTAAACGACACTTTGTGTGAGATCTGACATGTTAAAAATTTACCAAACATATATTTGAATATTGAAATCTTTTTTCGTTAAATATATTTGAAATTCAAGAGGGGGGTGAATTAAAATTTTTTGTGAGTTGACTATTGAGCCTTCACAGTCGACTTGCCTGCAAATCAACACACTTCACAAAACAGATTAGATTTAAATAAATAGAAAAGTAAATGTTAAACTTAAAGTAAGTACATGAAGATTTATCATAGTTCAGAACACCAAAGTGGTGCCTACTTCTAGTCCCCTTGGGTTTCAAAGTTTCCTTAGATCTTTTGAAGTCGGACTCGAGTACAATAATGATGAACAAGTTCTTAAGACTTATTTTGTTCTTCAGATCTTGTGACACAACCTCAGTTTGTAATACAAAGTTGACTCGATCCAATTCTTTGTATAACTACTGTAAACTAATAAGTACAAAGCTTTGTGAGATTAAGATTGAGACACTTTTGAAGTTCTTTCTTAAAGTTGCGTAGTCTTTTCTGTTCTTTGTTTTGGCTTTTATAGTCTTCTGTTGCATCTGCTTCTTTTCTTCATAAGAAAATCCAAGGGATTTGTTCTCAATAATTTGAGTTAATTCCTTTATTGAGGGATTTTTCACCTTATGGTATGTCCATATCAGATATGTCTATACTCAATGTGATCTTACTTTCTCACAGTCATACATGTCTATATTAAATATGTCCAGGTGTGATCTCATTTCCTTTATTTTTGCCGTGAGGTATGTTTAGTTATCCTTTGATTTCCTTATCCAACGAGATCTTTAGTTGATGTGGTTCTTCTTGCCTTGTCTAGCAAAATCCTTAATTGATGTGGTTCCATTTTTAGCACTGTCCTCTGTGATAGGATATTCCTTGCCTTTGCGCGAGATATCCTCTCATCATTAGAGATTTTCAATGTCCTTTGTGCGAGATATCCTTTCATCATTAGAGATTTTCAATATACTACAAATGTTTGCTTATTAGTTTGTCATTATTAAAACATAAAACCTTAAATATTGGAGGCTAAATATCTCTCCCTTTTTGATAATGACAAACAAGCATTAAACATCAGTTGACTTCCCTGTCAAAGTAGCCGGCTTGCTCCCCCTGACTTGAAAACACTTTTGATGTTCTTCTATTCCTTGAGCATCAGTCGACTCTTATCCATTAATAGTCGACTTGCTCCCAATGACTTGCAGATACCTCTAATGTTCCTGTCTTTCTCCCCCTTTTGGCATAATAAAAAGAACCTCTGATGTTCCTGTCTTTCTCCCCCTTTTGGCATAATAAAAAGAACCTCTGATGTTCCTGTCTTTCTCCCCCTTTTGGCATAATAAAAAGAACCTCTGATGTTCCTGTCTTTCTCTCCCTTTTGGCATAATAAAAAGAACCACATAGCAACAAAAAAGAGAGCAGTAGACATATAGTAGAGAAATAGTCTAATTGATTACCAAAGGACTAGGAAAAAACAAAAAAACGTGTGGCAGATAGTGTGTTAAAAAACCCACCTTACAACCCAACTAAAACAAGGGAAAAGACCCCCTTTTGAATAAAAGTCATCATTCACCGCTAAGCCAGAAAGTATGTTAGGGTATTGTGCATGTTATGGTAGAATTTGTCATACAATTTTTCAACATTTTTAAAGAAGGGGGAGTAGGATTTCTGTACGGAAATTGTAAGATCTTCATTTGAGGATTTGACTTGGGACTTGAGGGAGTCCATGCGAGTGAACACTCAAGTAAACAACTTGATGCCCTCTTGTTTGAACCCATCAAGAACCAGTCGTACTGAGCCTATGTCAGTTTTGGTGCTCTTCCCAAGGTCCAATAGTTTGGAAGTCAACTCCTAAAGCAGCATTACACCTTCCTCAAAAGCTTTGAAGTGATATTTGATTTTCTCTAGTTCCTTCAACATAGTAATCATGGGGTTAGAAATAGACATGCTTACCTTATGGAACTCAGATTTTGCTCAGGAAGAATTCTTCTTGCACTATTTGTTATTAACCAAAGCATAACCCACACTGGAAAAAGTTTTGGAGTCATAAGTAGCAACGACTTCCACCTGGGGGTAAGCAGAGAGATCAATAGAGTAATATAAAAGAATTTGAGTAATTAGTAGGCCAGACTGTATAATGGCAGAGGCATGAACATCCATTGTTCTCTCAAGAATATATTCATGAATCCAGGCTGCCCAATTTATCTTGTGCTTTTTAACCAGAAAATACAGTACAAATACAGTACAACAAGCAATATTGATGAGGGGTCCCTTCCTTATAATCAGTGTGGATGCGGTTATATAGGCCATGACTCAATACTTAAAATACAGGGACAAATGACCAAAACTGGACGATACTGTGTCCGAGTCAGACAGGATCCTTTTTGCTTATATAAAACTTACCTCAAAATCTTTGGTCCAGGTACCATTCATAAAAGGAATCAAACAAGAGAACTTTGTATCAAATACAATCTCGAATAGAAATCATTTAGGACTTGTGCCAAGCACAAGAGTCTCAAGTTCACCGCTGTCAGGAGAGAGGCGGAGAATTGCATAAAATATTCAAACTGGATCCTTATAAACCTCAAGTCCACAGAGATGAAAAACCAGGGATGAATTTTGAAATTTAATGAAGTGACCGACATTATAGAAAACATCTTTAATTGACAGTGATTGATTATGCAACCGGCTACAATGGAGCATTTTTGAAGGCAGAGAATTTGTATTTTTGAGAGCATGTCCAAAACTTGTGCATGTCCTATAGAGGAAAAGAGTTTAGGGAGGTTGCAAGAGGTTTCTTGGTGGAGGGGGTTGGGCTGGGAGCAGGATGTTTTTTAATGGGAGTTGACTGTTGAGAATCCGATGAAGATTCGTCAGAGGACTCGAAAAAGAGAATTAGATCGTCTGAGAGAGTTTTAGGAAGAGATTTGTAAATATTGTCCATAGAGAGAGTTTTGATCATTGGAGAAAAGTAGAGTCAGATTTTAAATGGGGCTGAGAAGAAGAAAAGGGAATGGGTAAGAGAATCGAGGGAGAGAGGGAGATGTAGGGAATAAGGCAACTATTAGAAAAAAGGGATAGTGGGAGAAGATAAAAAGGGGTGAAGTAACAGTGTGACTGGTGGAAGTGAAAGGATGGCAGAAGGAGGGATGTTAGAAAGGTAAAAGGGTGCAGTGGCAGCGGAGGTGGAGTGAAAAGTGGTAAGAGTAATGATGACCCCTTTCTGAAAACTAATTTTTAGTTTAAAAATTTAAAGAAAAATTTGAAATAAGTAAAAAAAATATTTTTTAAAAATAAAATCATAGGTCATTAATTGTAACGCCTCGAGTCTGTACCTCAGACGCCACATGGTGCTTACGATCCCAAAGTACCACAAGCTAACCCATGACTGGTACCTGCTGCAATCACTGAATAATAACACTGTAATAAGGTGGAAATTAGGCTGAATCTGCCATAAGGTTCATAACTGAAATCAAATATTGATAAATAAATACTGAAAACTTAACATCTGTCTAAAATAGTCTAGTCCGAAAGTCTCTAACTATCTGAAGGTGGAGTTGATAGGACAAGTCCCCAACTAACTCCGACTACTGAAATATATAATGAATACTGAAAGGGGATACTTTTTCCTCGAACTATGAGGACTCACCACTATATCTGCCGCTGATAATTCAAGCTTCTAAGTACGGTCAGGAGCCTGTGCGTCTGAACCTATGATATAAGACATCATAGCGCAAAAGAAAGAGTATGCGTCAGTACTTTGAATATACTGGTATGCTATGTAAGGTAAGGCTGAATGCATGGGTTCATATACCTGAACAATAACTGAATGAATAATATACATGCAACTAACTGAGAGTATATATATGACTAAACTGCTATAAATACTAGTTATACACTACTGCGCATATATCTACATCTATGCATATATATATACTACTAGCTGGGTGACTGTTTCTGATAGTCCTGATGCTATAGAACTAAACTAAGTTCTATACTAAACTGGGTGATTGTATCTGAGAGTCCTGATCCTGAAGAACTGAACTGAATTTTGTGCTGAGTCTAAAAATAAAACTGTAACTGTGGGAGTGCTCATCTAACCGATATACCCCGATTATAGAATGAGTTGGGGTCTAACCTATGACCCAGTTGGAAGGGTGTTAGCACCTTGCCAAGGGATACTAACAATGGCTATAAGTTAACCTTATATGGAAGGAAAACATTTTGTTAACCCTTACTGGCAGGAAAACTCATACAAGATGTATCAACCCTTATCTGGCAGGAAAATATCTCAACCTACGCTGGCCACGTAGTTCTGTAATATAGGGACTTCTACTAAGGGTCAAACCCTATGCTGGCAGGAATGCCCCTATCCCTGGGTTTGCTCAGTGCTGAATCCTACTCCCAACTGAATAAACACTTATCTGATCACTAGACTGTACTAGGTTTGACTGAACTATTACCGATCGTGCTGACTAACTGAACTGGGATAAGTTTACTGAGTTTTATTAAGTGACTGAGTACTACTGTACTGTTCGTGACACTACTGAAACTAATCTGTAGCTACTGAGATTCTAGGTAAACAACTAGATTGCCGGGTATTGAATACCCTCAAGACTCGATATCATTCATAATCATAAAATATGACAATACTTAAAATCATGGCAATGATCAACTGCTCATAATGCAATTATTGAGACATTTCATCAGGCACTTGGAAGTCATGAACTTGTACATGAATAGGAGTACATGCTATCATGTCATAATTACACTATTCAACTCACATGGTCATTCCATCAAACACTTGCAAGATATAGCTTTAGCATAATAGTAATTTAAGCACGTAATAATAGAATGAATTCAACACTAGGGTCACCAATGAATCATAATTGCACAATTTATTCAACTAAGCATTTTATAAAGCACCTAGGAGGCAGAATCTTGTACTTGGGCATGAATAACATGTTAATACATCATGACTACAACCATCAATTCGCAATTCAAGGGTTTCAACATGGGTATTTCAACAATTACATACATGATATCTTATATTCATGAAAACTACAATTAAATCTTGGATTGAAAACCCAAAACAACATGAACGTGAAAATAACCCAATTAATACATGTAATTTTATAACGCCCCAAATCTGGTACCCGAAACGCTACACGATGCTCATGACCCCGAAGGACCACAAGCTAACCCATGACTGATATCTGTACCTATATATTGCATAATATACTAAATAATGCGGAAACATAAACTGAAAGGTCGTAAGGTTCACATAAATGAAGTAAAATATATCATCTAAACGGGGTATGAAATACCCAAGATAACTAAAATAACTGTCTGAGCATAATAGACTGGAAAGCCTCTAACTGACGGAACTGTCTGAGTAAGGAGTTTATGGGATATGTCCCCAACTAACTCCAACTAATAAAATAATTACTGAGATAATAAAATAATGATCATTTCCTCGAAAGATGAGGACTCACTTCTAATTCTGACAGCTGAGACTGGAATCTACTGATTCTCTGGAGCTCGTGTCTTTGAACCTATGGTATAAGACACCATAGCGCAAATGCATCAGTACTTTGAATGCACTGCTATGTATGTGAGGTAGGATGAATGCATGGGGTTCATATACATGAACAATACTGGCTAACTGACTAATATGAATGTGAGAATACATGCTTGCATACATAGTAACTATATTTGAAATCGTGATAACATGAGTATGTTGATGACTAATATGACTAATGAATGAATTCTGATAACTGATAACATGAGTGACTGTATCTGACAGTCCTGAATCTGATGGGACTAGCTGAGTTTCATACTGTATCTGAGTAGACTGTATCTAATAGTCCTGAATTCTGAAGAAGTATCTGAGTTTTTTTACTGAGACTGATACTGAGATTGTGGGAGGTAGTCATCTAATCGACATGCCCCAAATGATGCATTATAGCTGAATTAGGGTCCAATCTATGCCCTGATTGGAAGGGTGTCAATACCGCGCCACTGGTAAGGACAACATGTGAGTGACCCTAATATAACAGGTAACTCTAGTGAGAATGGTGGGAACCCTCATATAGCTGGCTAAGCCATCTCATCTACCCTCATATAGCAGGCTATGATGTCTTAATCTATGATGGCTATATAGTTCTGTAATGCAAGGATTGTTTCTAAGAATCACACCCTTATATAACAGGTGAGTTCCCATCCTTGAGTTCGCTCGGTGCTAATTTCTACTCCCATCTGAGCAGACACTGAACATGATTTACTAAACTGAACATGGACTAAGTTACTGGTTTTCATTGACTGTCGAAATACTACTGATATCTGACAACTGACTGAGTTCATGAGATCATGGAGATTTCCTGAGTCATAGGACTGTCTGAAGTCTAAGGATCATAGCTTGACTGAGAGTATTGTGAAAACATGACATGGCTCTAGGCACACAACTAATGTTTCGGGTACAAGTACCCCCAAGAATCGATAGAAGGAAACTGACTAAGTATAACTTTATCAAGTACAAGACCCACATCAACAATACATAATTTAATAAGTTGTGGATTTCACGAAGTACAGGGTTATCATACTATCTAACATGGGCGAGAATGCTGATAATCATATCATAATCTCATATTCTAAAATCATGGCCATTTTGACAACATACACATTTCACAATGATAGCATAAAAACCATTTAAACATAGGAGGATGACAAGCATGGCACATTTAGCTTACGTCTTGAGCTATAAATCATGATTTCTACTTTTTCAAGCATTTTATCAACCACCTTTCATGCACAACTTAGGGCATAAGTTAATTCATCAAATTACATATCATAAGCAACTAAATTCATGGATTTTATCTTGCATGGTAACATAATATCATGATAAACACACAAAGATTCTAACTTTGAAATCAATCAACGTTAACAACATGATTACAAATAACCCACAACATAAATACCATGATTTATAGATAAAATAAGGTTATTGAGCTTCATGGATGGAAGGAATCCATGAATGAACACAACGTATACCTTAGTTCATGATTTTCTAAAGATTGACGGTGAAACGTTCTTGAAATTTGATCTTCTATGAAAACCCTAGCTTATTCTTGAGAGAAACTTGAGAGAAACTAGTATATTTTTGATGAAAAGTGGCTGAATCATGTGTTAAAGGGCTTAAATAGGGGTGGGAAGTTGACCTTTTTAACCCTGGATGCGTCATTTAGTTTCAGTAAAAAATTCTCGAATTGGACCCCTGGCGCAACGCGGCACTATCACGCCGTGTCACTGAAATTTGACTATTGGGAGACTGAGGGATGGCGTGACGCGGAGCCATCGTGTTGCCCCTTATTTTATGACCTGGAACTTTGGTGCGACACGGAGGGAATCACGCTGAGACACTAGAAAAAGAAAATTGCCATTTTAGCTTGTGGCACGGTGTGCCACTGACCAATATGGTGCTGTTTTACGATGGGAACTTGAAATAGTCATAACTTCTTACCCAGTTATCGTATTTAGGCAAATTTTATATCGATGGAAAGCTTATTGAATTTACCACATAAAAAAGGTGAAAATCTTAAAAATACCACGTGTACAAAAGTGGATTCATCTTTCAAAGAAAGCTCTTAACATTTTTTAGATGATTTCAAGCTAGGAAAAGGTACGGGGTATTACAATATCTCCCCCTTGAGAAAATTCATCCTTGAATAAAACTGAGAGTGAGGGGAAGAACATAAACTAACATACATACTTAACATGAATAACCGAAACATGATCTCATGACTGACATGACTGATAACTGAATATATCATACTGGACACACATATCTGATGCATGCATAACTGATTTATGAATGCATGATTGAGTGTTCTGAGGAACTAAGTTTCTCACAATGAGAAAGCATGTCTGATGCTTAATTATATAACTGAACTGATACATGAATGCATGACTGAATATGCAATGGTACTTGATATCAAGTTTATGATGAACACTGAACATGAAACTGAGTAAGCTTTAGGAGGACTGTTACCTTAAGCTTGATCTGAGTTGGCGAATAAGAGGTGAGGATACTTGGTACGCATGTCTTCTTCTGCTTCCCAAGTAGCTCCCTCTACGGACGGATTTCTCCAAAGAACTTTAATTAGAGGGACTTCTTTGTTTCTCAATCTACAAGTCTGATAGTCTAGGATTTCGACTGAAATCTCTTCATAAGAAAGGCTGTTCTGAACATCGATGCTCTGAATAGGGACTACAATTGCTGGGTCACCTATACACTTCTTGATCAAGGAGACATGGAAGACTAGATGAACTGAGGCTAGATCTGAAGGCAATTAGAGCTCATAAGTTACCTTGTAGAAGCGACTGAGAATCTTGAAGGGACTGACATATCAAGGACTGAGATTTCCCTTCTTTCCGAATCTCTTCACTCATTTTATGGGATAGATCTTGAGGTAGACATAATTACCAATCTCAAACTCGAGATCATTTCTATGAACATCTGCATAAGACTTCTGTCGGCTCTGAGCAGCCCGGAGTCTCTCTCTAATCAACTGGACTTTTTCTAAGGCATCGAATACCAAGTTAGGCCCTATAACTGAGGCCTCACTAACTTCGAACCAACCAATTGGATATCTACATCTCTTACCATAGAGAGCTTCGAATAGAGCCATGTGAATACTGGAATGATAGCTATTGTTGTATGCAAACTCAATCAAACGCAAGTGGTCATCCCAACTACCCTTGAAATCAATTGCACACGCCCTTAGCATATCTTCTAGAGTCTGAATGGTCCTTTCTGCTTGACCCTCTGTCTGAGGATGAAAGGCTGTATTGAGATAAACTTGGGTACCAAGACCCTTTTGGAATGCTTTATCGAAATAAGAGGTGAACAAGGTACCTCTGTCTGAGATAATAGATAGTGGAACACCGTGCAATCTAACCAACTCCCTGATGTAGAAGTTGGCATAATCCTTAGTTGAATAAGAGGTATGGACTGGAACAAAATGGGTTGATTTGGTCATTCTGTCTATAATGACCCAGACTGAATCATGCTGATGACGAGTTCGAGGCAAACCCGTCTTGAAGTCTATATTCACTTCTTCCCACTTCCAAGTAGTTATAAGGAACTCCTGCATAGGACCACAAGGCTTCTGATGTTCTATATTAACCTGCTGACATATAAAGCACTTAGCCACAAACTCTGCAACATCTCTCTTCATCCCACTCCACCAATAGATATTTCACAAGTTGCGGTACATCTTTGTGGACCCTGAATGAATAGAGTAGTGCGCACCATGCGCTTCTACAAGAATTTGCTGCCTTAAGTCATCTACACCAGGAATACAGAGACGACACTGAAAGTGCAAAACACCATCTCCACCTTGGGAGAAAACCTCTACTTTATGATCCTGAACTGACTCTTTCAACTTGACAAGGTTGGGATCTCTATCTTGCTTTTCTTTCACCTCAGAAACTAGAGATGATTCTGAACTACTCTAAACCCATATATCACCCTCATCTGTATCGACTAAGCGAACGCCTAGTCTGTAAAGCTGATGTACTTCCTGAGCTAACATCTTCTTACTGTCATCCACATGAGCAACACTACCCATAGACAGTCTACTGAGAGCGTCGGCCACTACATTGGCCTTGCCCAGATGAAAGAGGACACTCATGTCATAATCTTTCAAGAGCTCTAACTACCTTCTGTGACGAAGATTGAGATATTTTTGAGAAAAGACATACTGAAAACTCTTATGATCTGTGAAGACATCTACATGAACTCCGTAGAGATAATGCCTCTAAATCTTCAAGGCAAAGACTACGGCTGCTAACTCAAGATCATGAGTAGGATAATTCTTCTCATGGGGTTTAAGCAGTCTAGAGGCGTAGGCTATGACCTTACCATGCTATATGAGGAAACAACCTAAACCCACTCTGGATTCATCACAATACACTACGAACCCATCTGGACCATCTGGAAGAGATAAAACTGGAGCTGAGGCGAGTTGAGTCTTCAACTCCTAAAAACTCTTCTCACAAGGATCTGACCACTAAAACTTGATTTTCTTTTGAGTCAATCTAGACATAGGGGACACAATAGAAGAAAATCCCTCAACAAACCATCTGTAATAGCCAGCCAGACCCAAGAAACTCTTGATATCTGATGGAGAGATAGGGCGAGGCTAGTTTCTTACTGCTTCGGTCTTTTGAGGATTTACTCTAATGCCATCACCGAAAATGATATAACCAAGGAATACTTCTGACCTTAGCCAAAACTCGCACTTACTGAATTTGGAGAATAACTGATGATCTTTGAGAGTCTGAAGTACTATCCTGAGATGGTCTGCATAATCGCGCTCACTATGGGAATAGACCAGAATATCATCAATGAAGACTATGACGAACAAGTCCAAGTACTTCTTGAACACACGGTTCATCAAGTCCATGAAATTGGTTGGGGCATTGGCAAGAACAAATGATATGATTAGCAATTTGAAGTTACCATACCAAGTTCGGAAAACTATTTTCAGAATGTCACATTCCCTAACTCTGAGCTGATGATAGCCAGATCTGAGATCTATCTTAAAGAAATAACTGGCACCCTGAAGTTGGTCAAAAAGTCATCGATTCTGGGAAGAGGATACTTGTTCTTGACCGTGACCTTATTGAGTTGATGGTAGTCTCTACATATTCTGAGAGAACAGTCTTTTTTGCACACGAATAATATTGGAGCACTCCACGGGGAAATGTTGGGTCTGATGAATCCCTTATCTAAAAGATCCTTCAACTGTTCTTTCAGTTCTTTGAGTTTTGTTGGTGCCATTCTGTATAGCAGAATAGAGATAGGATGAGTATTTGGAAAAAGATCAATACCGAAGTCTATTTCCCTGTCGGGAGGAATTCCTGAAAGACCTTCGGGAAAGACATCAGAATATTCATTCACTACTGGGACTAATTCAAGAATGGGAGTCTCAGAACAGGAATTCTTAACATGAACAAGATGATAGACCCTTAGATATTGATTTCCTTGCCCGAAGGTAGGAAATAAGCTGACCTCTAAAAGTGGATACACTACCCTTCCACTTTAGGATGGGTTTATTTGGGAACTAAAACTGGAATATTCTATTTCTGCAGTCGACTGTGGCATAGCAGGAATAAATCCAATCCATGCCGAGAATGATATCAAAATCAGTAATCTATAATTTGACTAAGTCTGCTGAAGTGACTTTCTGAAATATCATAATCGGGAAGTTCTTGTATACCCGTCGGGCTAAGATGGTTTTACCCACTGGGGTAGAAACTGAAAAAGGTTAGAAGTGCCCGTACCTATCCTATTTGCCAGACTTATGGCAAGCACCATCAGGGTATTTGCAGAGCTAGCAGTGGTATTTGTTTCGGATATGGCAAGCCAAGACACAGAGTCAAAGTCTGCCCTCAGCCAGGTCCTCAGGGTCAACAGAATCGCTCCTTATCTTAGCCTGATCGTCCAAATCAGCAGGGTGTCACCTTCAGTGATACTAGTGGGCAACGCCCAAATTGTCTTTATGCTCTTCAATCCCGACAAAATCAAGAAAATTCTCCTGATGTGGTTACCAGTACGTTACAGATCTTTTATGTGTATGTTTATGCTTTGCTAGATCCAGGAGCTTTTTTTTTGTCACTCCTTATATAGCATTCGATTTCGGATCTACCTTTATCTCGGATCTTCGCTCTCTTATTCTGCTTCTCCCACATCTTAATTTTTTGCTCTTCTATCTGCTGAGCATGAGTCATGAGCCTGGCTAAAGTTATGTCACTATTCATCATGACAGATCTACACTCATTAACCACACTATCATTCACCCCTAAAACGAACTTACTCATCCTTGCCCTGCTATCTGCAACCACATGAGAGGCATATCTGGCTAATTGAGTAAACTTAAGAGAATACTCTTTCATTGTCATATTGCCCTGCCTGAGGTTGATGAATTCTAACACCTTGGCTTCTCTAAGCTCAAGGGGAAAGAATCTATCAAGGAAAGAAGAAGAAAACTCCTCCCACTCAACTGGCCCTGCTTCATCTTCCCTCTATGACTTCCACTGCTTGAACCAAGTGTGAGCAATATCCTGCAACTGATTTACAGCTAGCTCAGTACACTCACTAGGAGTAACCACTATTATGTTTGTAACCTTCTACACCTGATCTAGGAATTTCTGAGGGTCCTCATCTAACTTAGACCCGAGAAAGTATGGAGGATTTATTCGGGTGAAATCCCGAATCCTGGCTGCAGCTGAATTAGCCACTGGATTGGCCGGAATGACATCTGGTCACTCATTCTAAGTAGTAACTGACTAAGCAAGAGTAGTGAATGCGGACCTAAACTCCGCATGAGAAACATGTTCGACAAAGGGATCTTCTTGGACAGGCTAGGTTATTCTCTTGGGAGGTATGTTCTCAAATAAGGAAAAGAAATGGATTAGACTGAGAGATTAGATTGAGATTATGGTCACTGGCACAACATGAATACTGAAAGAGGGGAAACTGATCCTAAAACATCTTGTAGCCTTCTATTCATAAATGTGGCGTGTAATACAACCATGTACAAGACTCTACTAGATGTGGCTTTCAGACTTCCTAGGACACTACTGAACCTTAGGCTCTGATAACAAGTTTGTAATGCCCCAAATATGGTACCCAAAATTCTACACGGTGCTCATGACCCCGAATGACCACAAGCTAACCCATGACTGATATTTATACCTGTATACTGCATAATATACCGAATAATACGGAAACATAAACTGAAAGGCCATAAGGTTCAAATAACTGAAGTAAAACATAAAATCTAAACGGGGTATGAAATACCCAAAATAACTAAAATAACTGTCTGAATATAATAGTCTGTAAAGCCTCTGACTGACGGAACTATCTAAGTAAGGAGTTGATGGGACATGTACCCAACTAACTCCAACTAATAAACTAATTACTTAGATAATAAAATGATGATCATGTCCTCGAAAGATGAGGACTCACTACTAACTCTGACAACTGAGACCGGAATCTACTGATACTCTGGAGCTCGTGTCTCTAAACCTATGGTATAAGACACCATAGCGCAAATATGTCAGTTCTTTGAATGTATTGGTATGCATGTGAGGTAGGATGAATGCATGGGGTTCATATGCATGAAAAATACTGGCTAATTGACTAATATGAACGTGAGAATACATGTTTGCATACATAGTAACTATATCTAAAATCGTGATAACATGAGTATTCTGATGACTAACATGACTAATGACAGAATTATGATAACTGATAACATGAATGACTATATCTGACAGTCTTGAATCTGATGTAACTAGCTGAGTTCCGTACTGTATTTGAGTTAACTGTATCTGACAGTCCTGAATTCTGAAGAACTATCTGAGTTCTTTTACTGAGGCCGATACTAAGACTGTGGGAGGTAGTCATCTAACCGACATGCCCCAAATGATGCATTATAGTTAAATTGGGGTTCAATCTATGCCCTGATTGGAAGGGTGTCAATACTGCGCCATTGGTAAGGACAACATGTGAGTGACCCTAATATAACAGGTAACTCTAGTGAGAATGGTGGGAACCCTCATATAACAGGCTAAGCCACCTCATCTGCCCTTATATAGAAGGCTATGATGTCGCAACCTATGCTGGCTACATAGTTCTGGAAAGCAAGGATTGCTTCTAAGAATCACACCCTCATATAACAGGTGTATTCCCATCCTTGGGTTCACTCGGTGCTAATTTCTACTCCCATCTGAATAAACACTGAACATGATTTACTGAACTGAACATGGACTAAGTTACTGGTTTTCGTTGACTGACGAAATACAACTGATATCTGACAACTGACTGAGTGCATGAGATCATGGAGATTTCCTGAGTCATAGGGTTGTCTGAAGTTTAAGGATCATAACTTAACTGAGAGTATCGTGAAAACATAACATGGCATTAGGCACACAACTAATGTTTTGGGTACAAGTACCCCCAGGACTCGATAGAAAAAAACTGATGAAGCCTGACTTTATCAAGTACAAGACCCACATCAATAATACATAATTCAATAAGTTGTGGATTTCACGAAGTACAAGGTTATCATACTATCTAACATGGACGAGAATGCTGATAATCATATCATAATCTCATATTCTAATATCAAGACCATTCCAACAACAAACACATTTCACAATGATAGCATGGAAATTATTTAAACATAGGAGGATGACAAACATGTCACATTTAGCTTACGTCTTGAGCTATAAATCATGATTTCTACTTTTTCAAGCATTTTATCAACCACCTTTCATGCACAACTTAGGGCATAAGTTAATTCATCAAATTACATATCATAAGCAACTAAATTCATGGATTTTATCTTGCATGGTAACATAATATCATGATAAACACACAAAGATTCTAACTTTGAAATCAATCAACGTCAACAACATGATTACAAATAACCCACAACATAAATTCCGTAATTTATAGATAAAATAAGGTTCTTGAGCTTCATGGATGGAAGGAATCCATGAATGAACTAAACACATACCTTAGTTCATGATTTCGTGAAGATTGATGGTGAAACTTTCTTGAAATTGGATCTTCTATGAAAACCCTAGCTTGTTCTTGAGAGAAACTTTAGAGAAACTAGTATATTTTGGGTGAAAAGTGGTTGAATCACGTGTTAAAGGGCTTAAATAGGGGTGTAAAGTTGACCCTTTTAACCCTGGATGCGTAATTTAATTTCAGTAAAAATTTCCCGAATTGGACCCCTGGCGCGACGCGGCTCTATCGCACCGTGTCAACTGAATTTGACTATTGCGAGACTGAGGGATGGCGCAACGCAGAGCCATCAGGTTTTCCCTTCTTTTTCAACCTGGAAATTTAGCACGACGTGGAGGAAATCGCACTAAGATACTGGAAAAGGACAATTTCCATTTTAGCTTATGGCGCGGCGCGCCACTGACCAATATGGCATTGTTTTACGATGGGAACTTGAAATAGTCATAACTTCTTATCCGGTTATCGAATTTAGGCAATTTTTGTATCGATGGAAATCTTATTGAATTTCTCACATGAAAATAGCGAAAATCTTAAAAATACCATGTGTACAAAAGTGGATTCATCTTTCAAAGAAAGCTCCTAACATTTTTTAGATGATTTCAAGCTAGGAAAAGGTATGGGGTATTACAATATCTCCCCCTTAAGAACATTCTTCCTCGAATAAAACTAAGTGAGAGGGGAAGAACATAAAACAACATACATACTAAACATGAATAAATGAAACATGATCTCATGACTGACATTACTGATAACTGAATACATCATACTAGACACGATACCTGATGCATGCGTAACTAATTCATGAATGCATGATTGAGTGTTCGGAGGAACTAAATTTCTCACAATGAGAAAGCATGTATGATGCATAATTATATAACTGAACTAATACATGAATGCATGAATGAATATGCAATGGTACTTGATACCAAGTTTGTGATGAACACTAAACATAAAACTGAGTAAGCTTTAGAAGGACTGTTACCTTGAGCTTGATCTGAGTTGGCAAAGAAGAGGCAAGGATACTTGGTACACATGTATGCTTCTACTTCCCAAGAAGCTCCCTCGATGGACTTATTTCACCAAACAACTTTAACTAGAGGGACTTCTTTGTTCCTCAATCTACGAGTTTAATAGTCTAGGATTTCGACTGGAATCTCTTCATAAGAGAGGTTGTTCTGAACATCGATTCTCTGAATAGGGACTACAACTGCTGGGTCACCTATACACTTCTTGAGCAAGGAGACATGGAAGAATGAATGAACTGAGGCTAGATCTGAAGGCAATTTGAGCTCATAAGCTACCTTACCAAAGCGACTGAGAATCTTGAAGGGACCGATATATCGGGGACTGATCTTTCCCTTCTTGCATAATCTCATCACTCCTTTTATGGGAGAGATCTTGAGGTAGAAATAATCACCAATATCAAACTCGAGATCCTTTCCGCGAACATCTGCATAAGACTTCCGTCGACTCTGAGCATCCCGGAGTCTCTCTCTAATCAACTGGACTTTTTCTAAGGCATCGAATACCAAGTCAGGACCTATAATTGAGGCCTCACAAAATTCGAACCAACCAATTGGAGATCTACATCTCCTACCATAGAGAGCTTCGAATGGAGCCATATGAATACTGGAATGATAGCTGTTGTTGTATGCAAACTCAATCAAAGACAAGTGGTCATACGAACTACCCTTGAAATCAATTTCACATGCCCTTAGCATATCTTCTAAAGTCTGAATGGTCCTTTCTGCTTGACCATCTATCTGAGGATGGAAGGTTGTACTGAGATGAACTTGGGTACCAAGACCCTTTTGAAATGCTTTCTAGAAATGAGAGGTGAACTGGGTATCTCTGTTGAGATAATAGATAGCAGAACACCGTGAAATCTGACCAATACCCTGATGTAGAGTTTGGTATAATCCTTGGCTGAATAAGAAGTATGGACTGGAAGAAAATGGGCTGATTTGGTCATACTATCTATAATGACCTAGACTGAATCATGCTGATGACGAGTTTGAGGCAAACCCATCATGAAGTCCATGTTCACTTTATCCCACTTCCAAGTAGGAATAAGGAACTCCTACATAGGACCACTAGGCTTCTGATGCTCTATCTTAACCTGCTGACATGTAGAGCACTTAGCCACAAACTCTGCAACATCTATCTTCATCCCACTCTTACAATAGACTTCCCATAAGTCGTGGTACATCTTTGTGTCCCCTAGATAAATAGAGTAGTGTACCATGCACTTCTGCAAGAATTCACTGCCTTAAGTTATCTACACCTGGAACACAGAGACGACCCTGATAATGCAAAACATCATCTCCCCCTTGAGAGAAAATCTCTACTTTCTAATCCAGAATTGACTCTTTCAACTTGACAAGGCTGGGATCTCTATCTTGTTTTTCTTTCACCATGGAAACTAAAGATGATTCTGAACTACTCTGAACCCATATATCACCCTCATCTGTATCGACTAAGAGAACGCCTAGTCAAGCAAGCTGATGTACTTCCTAAGCTAACTTCTTCTTACTGTCATCCACATGAGCAACAATGCCCATAGACAGTCTACTGAGAGCATCAGCCACCACATTGGCCTTGCTCGGATGATAGAGGACACTCATGTCATAATCTTTCAAGAGCTCTAACCACCTTCTCTGACAAAGATTGAGATCTTTCTGAGAAAAGACATACTGAAGACTCTTATGATCTTTGAAGACATCTACATGAACTCCGTAGAGATAATGCCTCCAAATCTTCAAGGCAAAGACTACAACTTCTAACTCAAGATCATGAGTAGGATAATTCTTCTCATGGGGTTTAAGCTATCTGGAGGCATAGGATATGACCTTACCATGCTACATGAGGACACAACCTAAACCCACTCTGGATTCATCACAATACACTACGAACCCATCTGGACCATCTGGAAGAGATAAAACTGGAGTTGAGGTGAGTTGATTCTTTAACTCCTAAAAACTCTTCTCACAAGGATCTAACCACTGAAACTTGATTTTCTTCTGAGTTAATCTGGACATAGGGGACACAATAGAAGAAAATCCCTTAAAAAACATCCGTAATAGCCAGTCAGACCCAAGAAACTCCTGATATCTGATAGAGAGACAGGGCGAGGCTAGTTTTTTATTGCTTTGGTCTTTTGAGGATCTACTCTAATGTCATCACCAGAAACGATGTGACCAAGAAATGTTTCTGACCTTAGACAAAACTCGCATTTACTGAATTTGGCGAATAACTGATGATCTCTGAGAGTCTGAAGTACTATCCTAAGATGGTCTGCATGATCATGCTCACTGCAGGAATAGACCAGAATATCATCTGTGAAAACTATAACGAACATTTCCATGTACTGCTTGAACACACGGCTCATCAAGTCCCTAAAATTGGTGGGGCCGTTGGTAAGACCAAATGACATGACTAGAAATTCAAAGTGACCAAACCGAGTTCGGAAAGCTGTTTACGGAATGTCATATTCCCTAACTCTGAGCTGATGATAGCCAAATCTGAGATCTATCTTAGAGAAATAACTGGCACCCTGAAGTTGGTCAAACAAATTATCGATTTTAGGAAGAGGATACTTATTCTTGATTGTGACCTTATTGAGTTGATGGTAGTCTATACACATTCTGAGAGAACCATTTTTTTTGCACATGAATAATATTAGAGCGCCCCACGGGGAAATATTGGGTCTGATGAATCCCTTATCTAAGAGATCCTTCAACTGTTCTTTCAGTTCTTTGAGTTCTACTGGTGCCATTCTGTATGGCAGAATAGAAATAGCCTGAGTATCTGGAAGAAGATCAATACCGAAGTCTATTTCCCTTTTGGGAGGCATTCCTGAAAGTCCTTCGAGAAAGACATCTGAATATTCATTCACTACTGGACTAATTCAAGACTGGGATTCTTGAAACAGGAATCCTTAACATGAACAAGATGATAGACACATCCCTTAGATATCGATTTCCTTGCCCGAAGGTAGGAAACAAGCTGACCTCTAAAAGCGGATACACTACCCTTCCACTCTAGGATGGGTTTATTTGGGAACTGAAACTGGACTATTCTATTTCTGCAGTCGACTGTGGCATAGTAGGAATGAAGCCAATCCATGCCGCGAATGAATCAAAATTAGTCATCTCTAATTCGACTAAGTCTGCTGAAGTGACTTTCTAAAATATCATAATCGGGCAGTTCCTGTATGCCCGCCTGGCTATAATAGTCTCACCCACTGGGGTAGATACTGAAAAGGGCTCTGGTAGAATTTTGGGATTGACTACAAAATCGACTACTATATAAGGAGTGACAAAAGATAAAGAAGCTCCTGGATCTAGCAAAGCGTAAACATGCACATAAAAGATTTGTAACATACCAGTAACCACATCAAGAGAATTTTCCTGATCTTGTCGGGACTGGAGAGCATAGAGACGATATGGGCATTGCCCACTAGTAGCACTGGAGGTGGCACCCTACTAATTTGGGCGACTAGGCTGAGTTGATGAGCGATTTTGTTGACCCTGAGGACCTGGCTGAGGACATTTTTTGACTTATTGGCCTGGCTTTCCATATCCGAAACAAATACCACTGCTAGCTCTATAAATATCCTGATGGTGCTTGCCACAAGTCTGGCAAAGAGGATAGGTGCGGGCACTGCTAACACTGCCCTAGGACTTAGAGCCTGGCTCTCTATCTTTGTTACCCTCTCTGAACTTAGGAACTGGAGCACTGGATGAAGAAGAAGCTAGAACTGATGACTTAGGACAAAACTGAGAACGGTTTCCTCCTTCTGGCTTAGGTTGAGCAAAGTTTAAACTACCTTTCTTCTCTCTCTTATTCTGCTTCTTCCTTATCTTAATCTTCTGCTCCTCTATTTGCTGAGCATGAGTCTTGATCCTAGCTAAAGTCATGTCACTATTCAGCATGGCAGATCTACACTCATTAACCACGCTATCATTCACCCTTGAAATGAACTTACTCATCCTTGACCTGTTATCTGCAACCACATGAGGGGCATATCTAGCTAATTGAGTAAACTTAAGAGAATACTCTTTCACCATCATATTGTCCTTCCTGAGGTTGATGAATTCTAACACCTTATCTTCTTTAAGCTCTAGGGGAAAGAATCTATCAAGGAAAGAAGAAGAAAACTTCTCCCACTCAACTGGCCCTGCATCATCTGCCCTCTCTAACTTCCACTGCTTGAACCAAGTGTGAGAAACATCCTACAACTGATATACAGCTAGCTCAACTCTCACACTAGGAGTAACCCCCATTATATATGTAACCTTCTGCACCTGATCTAGGAATTCCTTAGGGTCCTCATCTGACTTAAACCCTAGAAAGGATGGACGATTCATTCGGGTGAAATCTCAAATCCTGGCTACAGCTGAATAGGCCACTGGATTGACCGGAACGATAGCTGGTCATTTATTCTGAGTAGCAACTGACTGAGCAAGAGTAGTGAATGTGGCCCTGAACTCCGCATGAGAAATATATTCATCCAACGAATCTTCTTGGATAGGCTGGGTTCTTCTCTTGGGAGGCATGTTCTAAAATAAGGAAAAAAAATAGGTTAGACTGAGAGATTAGATTTAGATTATGCTCACTGGCACGACATGAATACTGAAAGATGGGAAGCTATTCCTAAAGAATCTTATAGCCTCCTGTACATAAATATGGCGCGCAACACAACCATGTACAAGACTCTACTAGATGCGGATTTCAGACTTCCTAGGACACTATTGAACCTTAGGCTCTGATACCAAGTTTGTAATGCGCCGAATCTGGTACCCAGAATGCTACACGGTACTCATGACCCTGAAGGACCACAAGCTAACCCATGACTGATATCTGTTCCTGTATACTGCATAATATACTGAATAATATGGAAAAATAAACTGAAAGGCCATAAGGTTCACATAACTGAAGTAAAACATAACATCTAAATGGGGTATGAAATACCCAAAATAACTAAAATAACCGTCTGAACATAATAGTATAGAAATCCCTAACTGAAAGAACTGTCTAAGTAAGGAGTTGATGGGATATGTCCCCAACTAACTCCAACTAATAAACTAATTACTGAGATAATAAAATGATGATCATGTCATTGAAAGATGAGGACTCACTGCTAACTCTAACAGCTGAGACTGGAATCTACTAATGCTCTGGAGCTCATGTCTCTGAACCTATGGTATAAGACACCATAGCGCAAATGCGCCAATACTTTGAATGTACTGGTATGCATGTGAGGTAGGCTGAAAGCATAGGGTTCATATGCATGAACAATACTGACTAACTGACTAATATGAACGTGAGAATACATGCTTGCATACATAGTAACTTTGTCTGAAATCGTGATAACATGAGTATGTTGATGACTAACATGACTAATGATTGAATTCTGATAACTGATAATATGAGCGATTGTATCTGACAGTCCTGAATCTGATGGAACTAGCTGAGTTCCATACTGTATCTAAGTTGACTGTATCTAACAGTCCTAAATTCTAAAGAACTATCTGAGTTCTTTTACTGAGACTGTGGGAGGTAGCCATCTAATCGACATGCCCCAAACGATGCATTATAGCTTAATTAGGGTCCAATCTATGCCCTGATTTGAAGGGTGTCAATACCGCGCCACTGGTAAGGACAACATGTGAGTGACCTTAATATAATAGGTAACTCTAGTGAGAATGGTAGGAACCCTCATATAGCAGGATAAGCCACCTCATCTACCCTTATATAGTAGGCTATGATGTCTCAACCTATGCTGGCTACATAGTTCTGGAAAGAAAGGATTGCTTCTAAGAATCACACCCTCATATAACAGGTAAGTTCCCATCCTTGGGTTCGCTCGGTGCTAATTTCTACTCCCATCTGAATAGACACTGAACATGATTTACTAAACTGAACATGGACTGAGTTACTATTTTCCGTTGACTGACGGAATTCTACTGATATCTGATAACTGACTGAGTTCATGAGATCATGGAGATTTCCTAAGTCATAGGACTGTCTGAAGTCTAAGGATCATAGCTTGAATGAGAGTATCGTGAAAACATGACATGGTTCTAGACACAACTAATGTTTCGGGTACAAGTACCCCTAGGAATCGATTGAAGGAAACTGACAAAGCATGACTTTATCAAGTACAAGACCCACATCAATAATACATAAATTAATAAGTTGTGGATTTCACGAAGTACAGGGTTATCATACTATCTAACATGGACGAGAATGCTGATAATTATATCATAATATAATATTCTAATATCATGCCATTTCGACAAAATACACATTTCACAATGATAGCATGGAAACCATTTAAACATAGGATGATGACAAGCATGTCATATTTAGCTTATGTCTTGATCTATAAAGCATGATTTCTACTTTTTCAAGTATTTTATCATCCACCTTGCATGTACAACTTAGGGCATAAGTGAATTCATCAAATTACATATCATAAGCAACTAAATTCATGTATTTTATCTTGCATGGTAACATAATATCATGATAAACACACAAAGATTCTAACTTTGAAATCAATCAACGTCAACAACATGATTACAAATAACCCACAACATAAATACCATGATTTATAGATAAAACTAGGTTCTTGAGATTCACGGATGGAAGGAATCCATGAATGAACACAATGCATACCTTAGTCCATGATTTCGTGAAGATTGACGGTGAAACTTTCTTGAAATTGGATCTTCTATGTAAACCCTAGCTTGTTCTTGAGAGGTACTTGAGAGAAACTAGTTTATTTTGGGTGAAAAATGGCTGAATCACGTGTTAAAGGGCTTAAAGGGGGTGTAAATTTAACCCTTTTAACCCTGGATGCGTCATTTAATTTCAGTAATAATTTTCCAAATTGGACCCTTGGCGCGATGCGGCGTTATCGCGCCGTGTCACTGGAATTTAATTATTGGGAGACTGAGGGATGGCGCGATGTGGAGCCATTGCGTTGCCCCTTCTTTTATGACCTAGAACTTTGGAGAAATGCGAAGGAAATCATGCTGAGACACTAGAAAAGGAAAATTGTCATTTTAGCTTGTGGCGCGGCGCGCCACTGACCAATATGGCGCTGTTTTACGACGGAAACTTGAAATTGTCATAACTTCTTACCCAATTATCAGATTTAGGCAAATTTTATATCGATGGAAAGATTATTAAATTTCCCACATGAAAAAAAGTGAAAATCTTAAAAATAACACGTGTACAAGAGTGGATTCATCTTTCAAAGAAAGCTCCTAACATGTTTTAGATGATTTCAAGCTAGGAAAAGGTATGGGGTATTACAAATTCATGACACTATTAACTTGAGATTTTAAAAAGGGGTTCTTGAACTCCAAGGGTGGAAGGAAACCCTTGGATGAACACTTAACATACTTTGGTGCTTGAATTCGTGAAGACTGATGGTGTATTCTTGAATCTTGAATTTAAAATTATGTGCCCTAGGGTTTGTCCTTGAGTAAATTTGAGAGAAAATGAGTAATTTTGCTCTTTAGAATGATTAATTTTGTGTTTTTGGGGCTGAATAAAAGTTGAAAAAAAGACTTAATTTCCCCTTTTTGATGTGGAATTAAATAAGCAGAAACCGAGACTAGTGACGCGCTGGGCGACACGCCGCGTCGATGGTCGATGCGATAGCCAAAGCATTAGTGGAATTTGCAGTGAAGGCTGGTGAAAATTTCTGGTTGATGCGATGGGCGACGCGACGCATTGAGATCGCGTCGATCCACTATTTTGGACTCCCAGACGTGCATCAAATGATGCTCAAAAAATTTAAAACTCGTCCGAGAACATCTACTGACATTCCTAATCATGAATAAACCTAAAATCAATATTTTAAGGTCGTAAGGGTTGAAAATAAGTTCAAGGGAATATCGAGGCAAAAATAAGACTGTGTCAATACTTAGCTTAAAATTTCTAAGTCTGGGATCTCTTTTCATGTTATAAAGGACTGAGTTAGGGTTGGAAATTTTATAGGGTCTTACATTAATACTGAGAATGCCTAGTCTTTTTTTAAGGTAATAGAATCTTTCTTCTAACAAAGGTTTCGTAAAAATATCTCTCAATTGATTTTAGGAGTCAACAAAAGTTAAAGAAAAATCTCCATATTTTACATGATATCGAATAAAATGATGCTTAATATCAATGTGTTTAGCTCTAGAGTGATGCACAGTATATTTAGACAAACTAATAGCATCGGTGTTATCACATATTATGGGAATAGATTCAAAAGACAAATTAAAATCAATTAGTTGATGTACAATCCATAAAATTTGAGTACCACAACTTCCAACAGCTATGTATTCGGCTTTAGTTGTTGAAAGAGCTACTAAAGTTTGCTTCTTGTTGTTCCATGAAATCAGGGCATCACCAAGAATTTGACATGTTCCATTAGTACTTTTTATATCACTTTAATCACATGAAGAGTCAACGTCTGAATATCCAATTATTTTAAAAAGAGTGGATCAAGGATACCATAGTCCAGTAGCTTGAGTTCCTATGAGATATCAAATGATTCCTTTGACAGCAGTCAGATGAGACTATTTAGGAGTCGACTGAAACCTGGCACACTTACATACGTTGAACATAATGTCTGGTCGACTAGTGGTCAATAGAGTAGTGATCCAATCATTCCCCTATACATCTTTTCATCAACATCTTTTCTAGATAAGTTTGAATTAAGACTTGTGGATGGAGTCATCGGAGTTCCAGAGGACTTTCTTTTTTCCATGTCAACTTTTTGATGAGTTCCTTTGTGTACTTAGCTTGAGTGATGAAAGTACCTCTGGGTGTTTGTTTGATTTGTAATCCCAAGAAAAATGTAATCTCTCCTATGAGGCTAATTTCAAATTCTCCTTTCATCAAATTTGTGAAATTCTCACACAGTGAGATGTTAGGACTATCAAAAATAATATCATCAACGTAAATTTTCACAATAAGAAGATTTGAATCAAGCTTTTGTATGAACATAATTGTATTAATTTTATATCTTTGAAAATTATTATTTAGAAAGAAAGTACTTAATCTTTCATATCAAGCCTTTGGAGCTTGTGTGAGATCGTAAAGTGCTTTTGATAATTTAAATATAGGATTTGGATATGCAGGAGTTTCAAAACCGGGGGGTTGTTTTACAAAGACTTCTTCATGGATGAATCCATTTAAGAAGGCACTTTTGACGTTCATTTGATATAACTTAAAATATTTGAAAGTAGCAAAAACTAATAAAATTCAAATTGATTCTAACCTTGCTACAGGGGCAAAGATTTCATCATAATCAATACCTTCTCGTTGGGAGTAATTTTGAGCTACAAGTTTGGCATGGTTTCTGATAACCTTACCTTCTTCATTTAATTTTCTTCTGTAGAACCATCTTGTTCCATTTACTAAGCAATTCTTGAGTCTTTCAACTAGAGTCCAGACTTGACTTTCTTTGAATTAGTCTAACTCTTCCTTCATAGCCTCGACCCAGGATTCATTCTTGAGGTCCCCATCGGTCTTCTTTGGTTTGATTTTAGATACAAAGGTAACATAAGCTTGCTTTCTCAATGATTCTCTTGTCTGCATCCTATTATCTAGATTTTCGATGATAAATTCATTTGGACAGCTAGCATTATGTTTCCATTCTCTTAGAACACTTGGTTTGACTATTTCTACTGCAGGAGTCAAATCTGCAGGGGATGTATTCAACTCTTCTTGTGATGGTTCGAGAGTTGTTCTAGCATTGGCTTCAGGGTGTAGATCACTCACTTGTTCTTCATCAGTACTTACACTCATAGGAGGGAAAAATTGGCATAGAAGCCACTTTTCAAAACTATTTTGCCATATAGCCACTTATTTTCTTTTCCAGTTAATATTTAAGATTAGGGTAAAAAAAAAGTAGGAAAATTTAAAAAGTGGGGTTCACACGTGGGCCAAGGGACCATTTCAATATTTTTACAACTTTAAGAATTAAATATAATACACCTGAAACCCTCCACTTCTTCCAATATTAAAAAAAAATTCTCTCTCCTCTTCAATTTTCTCAACTCCCGCTATTCCCAAGAACTTTCTCCCCAAATGCTATTTTTGATTCTCCTTCTTCTCCAGCGGCTAAGGGCTCATTGTTGCTTTGTAAGGTTAGTTAAAATGGGGTTTCGATAATTTTTAGATCCATTTAAATGGATTTTATTGTTAATCATTTCGTAGTGATGTAGAAAAGTTTTTGTCCGAATGTGGTTGATTAAGTAGTTAAAATATGAGTATTTTATAGGTAATTAGTTTGATTTTAAAGCAATGGTTGAGGTTTTATTCGGCAGGTTTGACAGATTTTTCGTCAATTACGGTGTTGAATTTTGAATTTTTTGTTAAGGAGTTTTGGTTTAGTTATGGTTTTTTAGTAATGAAGTGTTGAATGGTGGGATAATTATTATTTTAAGAGTTATTTTGGTAATTTAATTCAAATACTGACCTATTTCTGTCCATAGACATGATGAGGAAAAAGACATTTGAATGATAATTTTGTTAACGTTTAAGACTCTTTTTTTATTTGACAAATAAAGGATTTGAATGATCTGTTGTTAGGATATGAAAAATATTCTTTTATTTTATGAAAGTTGGTTATGATTCTGCACTGAATCTACTTTTATTAAACTATATTATTGCATGGAATTTGAATATCCATTGTGTTGTCATAATTGGTACAGTTTATAGTTGACATCATAGAATGCATATTTAATCTTTCGTATACTGCTTGCATAGTCTATCATTACCATGCTACTCGATTTTAAGTTGATATGTAGTTTGATCAACAATGATTCTATGAAAAACAGTATTAACATTATAAAAAAATAGAAGTATTTTTATTTATTCAATATTACTACATCCATGATACACTTTTCCAAAGTACGAATACTAGCATAATAGCACATAACATCATTTTTAGGCCATTCTCCCATTCATCGGCCAAAACAAATTTTTATTTTAGTTGATCCCTCTCTATTTGGGTATCATGTAGCAATACTTTAAAGTGATCTCTCTGGTCTTCAGCTTCTTTGAACAAAGTCATGAGAAAATCTCTATTTTATTCGCATTCTCGGAGCCTTTGTAGTAGATTAAATTTTTTCAAGCCATGAAAATTTGATGTCTTGGGTAGCGGACTCAACGTTGATGGACTGATTGGAGGTGATACCTCATCAAGACATTTAAAAAATGAGCAGATTATCCTAGAAAAAAATAATAATTACATAACAATTTACTTAACTTTAAAAAAAATACGTGACTCACCTTTGCAATTGCACAGTTATAAAATTTGCGATCTGAATTTGAGTCCGTGCGCGACGTCCTTAAGACAACTGCATTTCCACAATGGCAAATTAGAGTCTTTTTAGAATTAAATGTTTGAGATGCTTGAGACATTGTAGAATTTTAAAATAAAAATAAAGTGGATGAAATAAAATAATGAGGGATGGAGGACTTTATATATGAAGTTAAAAGAAGTGTTAACATTGAAGGAGTATAAAATTAGTCGTTTGTTACAGCTGGAACAATAATTATATTTTTTGAACTGTTGGTGATACTTAATACATTCATCGATCATGACCTATGTCAGTCATCAACGAGATATTAAATTCTACCGTAGACCCTCGTAGTTGATTCACCCTTAATAAAATATTTAAAAAAAAATAATTAAGTAAAAAATATACTTGTGCTTTGAGTGTCCATCGATTCCTTTGGTCTACCGTGGACTTACACCGTAGGGCATGCATATATTGATCTCTGGATCATTGGTAGATCTCGTAGATGTATGTACATGATTATATACCTTTACTATCATGTTGTTTAAAATTGAATAGATAAATAAAAATTAAATATAGTGTGGAATTCTACACATATGAAGGAGTTTAAACAAGTTACATAATCATAATAGAGCTTATACAAATTAGGGGTAGTGAATTAAGGAGTGTGTGGATGGGTAGTGGTTGAACAAACAATATCTTAAAGGTAATGTTTGTCAAAGCACAAGTATGTTTTGAGGATGTTGATTGTATTTGATGACTACCCATACACACACTCCTTCAATTACCACCCGCAAATAAAAAAAGTACGTGGATGGGTAGTGGTTGAACAATCAACATCCTCAAAACATACTTGTGCTTTGATTAACATTACTCTTAGGATATTGTTTGTTCAATCACTATATATCCACACACTCCTTAATTCACTATCCCTAATTTGTATAAGCTCTAATATGATTGTGACTTGTTTAAACCCCTTCATATGTCTAGAAACCCACAATTTATTTATTTTTAAACAACATCCAAGTGAGGGTCTATAACCGTGTACATAGATCAATGTGATCTACAAATGATCAAGAGATCAATCGATGCACGCCCTACGGTGTAAGTCTCGTAGACCAAAGGAATAGATGGTCACTCAAAGAACAAGTATAGTTTTACATGGATTTGACATGGGTCAAAATTGATCACAGTCTATTAAGTATCACCAGCAGTTCAAGATTGTTTGTATAATGTAATATCCCGAACTTTCTTTAAAGTCTAATTTTGTTTCTAGAAGAATTAGGGATGACTTCCTAAGTGAATAATTTTTAAATAAGCTAGAATTTCCCTAATTTTGACTTATTATCATGTGGTAAATTGAATTAGCTTTCGAACGATACCAATTTCATCAAAATTCAATATCGAAGTAAAATGTTATGGACGTTTTATAGAGAACTGTCCGAACTGCCTAGGAGCGATGGGATGGCCGACGGACCATCTTGCTAGCGATGGACCATCGCCCAAGCCATTGCAACTGAGGCAGTAACCCCATCTTCTGGCCAAAGTGTGACGGACATGTCGACAAACTGTCGAGCTAGCGACAGACCATCGCATAAGCCTTCGCAACTGAGGCAGTGAACCTGTGTTCTGCCAAGGCGCGACGGGCAGGCCGACAGACCGTCGAGCCAGTGATAGAACGTCACCCAAGCCATCGCAGATCCCATTCAAGCGATTTAAAGCCGTTTTTAAAAGGGCTTTTGGGTCTTTTTCTACCCCTTTTTAACACCTATTTATATCAAACTAGAACTCATAACTCCTCATTTATCCCCAATATCAAGATTAGGGTTTCTCTCTAGATTAACCCTTAAGAATGAGATTCAAACCCTTCTTCAAGAAACTAAGAAATTTAAGTTCAAGAACCATCAAGAAAATATCCAGATCTGTATTTCCCAATCCAAGAACGTTTCAGAAAACGTTAGTTATCTTTCAAGATTCAGGCTTTGAGGTATGTTAGATATTGATTCTTGGGTTCTTTCCACCCAAGAAGTTGAAGAATCCTTTTAAATTATAAATATTATATATTTATGAGTTTTTATGATTTATGTGAGTTGAAATTCATGTTCATGTTATTGTTGAGTTTTGATTCATGTTCTAGATTATAAGTTTTATGATCTAGTCCTAGTATGTGATGATTAGCATAATTTTTGTGATAAACCCTTCAAGTTGCATGTTAATTTATGTAACCATGTTAATTAGATGTAGAAATTATTGTATAACCAAAGCATGCTCCCCATATGTTTGATAAAAGGTCTATGTGAAGAAGATAGTACCATTATAGCATGTTAATATGAAATCCCCTTTTATGTAAAATTTAATGCATGCTAAGTGTTTGTTGAAAGGTCTTAGTGAAAGAATTATGATATGTTAGTATGCATGCCTATTCATGTACAAGTTTATGACTTTTAAGTTCTTGATGAACTGCCTCATTAATTGTATTGTGAGTTGTTGACCATTGACAAGTATTCGAGAATTATCATGTCCTATTTATTTTTATGCTATCGAGTCCTAGGGTATTTAATACTCGATAATTTAGCTGAATGTCTAGAGCCAGTGTCAGTTTTCAAGATAATGCCAGTCGTGCCATGATTAGTAGAACTTAGTCAGTTACAGAACTTAGAAAGACTCAGTAATCTTAGTAGCAGTCTATTCCATCTCAGTATGCAGTTCAGACCTTAATAGTATTCAAGTATTTAATTCAGAACTCATTAGCATTCAGTCAGATAACAAAATTCAGTAGTATTTCGTCAGTCAACGAAACTTAGTAGATTCAGTTCAGCTCAGTTAATCAGTATGATCAGTAAGAGATTCAGTTCAGTACAGTACAGTCTAAGAATCACTTCAGAGTCTATTCAGTAAGGAGTAGGATTCAAAACCGAGCGAGGGCAGGGATGACGGCTTCCCCGTTAGAGAGGCAGAGTTGTTAGTAGCAGTCCCTGTACTCCAGAACTGCGTATCCAGCACAAGATAAGGATTCACCCATTAGATTAACGCTTGTATACCTCCCAGGATTCACCCATTAGATTATGCTTGACTTCCTATCTAGTGTCACCTATTAGACAGGCTTGACCATAGAAGTGTCTTTACCCGTGGCACGGTACTGATACCCTTCCAGCTGGGGTTATAGGTTAGACCCATTAGTTTAGATTCGGGGCATGTCGGTTAGATGATTACCTCCCACAGTCTCAGTTTCAGATTCAGTCGCAGTAATAGAACTCAGTTCAACTATACAGAAATCAAGACTTTCAGATACAGTCAATCAACCTAGTAAAAAACTTAGATAGTTCCAGAGATTCAGAGATCACCCGTTAGATAGGCTTGATCACATTTTTAGTAAATCATATTCATTATCAGTAGATTTAGAGATCACCCGCTAGATAGGCCTGATCTCAAATACAGTCAATAAGTACCGGTATCAGCAGATTCAAGGATCACCCGCTAGATAAGCTTGATCTCAGATTTTAGTATTAGTAGACTTAGTCATCAGATTTCAGTATCAGTAAACTTAGATAGTAGTTATCAGTAAACCCAGTTATCAGTAATCCAGTTATTAGAACTCAGTATTCAGTGTTACTACAATTTCAGTTATAGTTTATGCATCCATGAATGTATCTTCATTCAGTTTACTCATGTTATTCAGTCAGCTATAGTTCATGCATATGAGCCTTTGCATTTAGACTTACCTCATCTAGCATACCAGTATATTCTTACGTACTGACGCATACTTTTCTGTGCTATGGTGTCTTGTACCATAGGTTCAGAACCACGAGATCTAGAGTACCCTTAGAAGTTCAGATTCAGCCAGCAACAGTAGACTTAGCAGTGAGTCCTCATCATTCGAGGATGTTTTATTATTTCATTATATTTCTAGATTCAATATCTTAGTAGACGGGGTTAGTCGGGGGATTGTCCTATCAACTCCTTATTCAGACAGTTTAGAGGTTTTTAGACTAGATGTTCAGACAGTAGCTTTAGTATTTTGGATACTTTATTCAGTTGTATTTTAGTTTTAAACCTTATGGCAAGTTTTCGCTAGTTTTTTGCATTTTTACAGTATATTATGCAGTGCTCAGTTACAGGTATCAGTTAAGGGTTAACTTGTGGTCCTTCAAGATTATGAGCACCGTGTAGTGTTTGGGGTACCAGACTCGGGGGGTTACATATAACCACCCCCAAATCATGTGATTATGCATTAAAACTTTTTTTAATTTAATTATTTTCTTTCACCACCCCTAAATCATGTGATTATGTTTTTAAACTTTTTTTAATTTAATTATTTTCTTTCACCGGCCCCAAAACATGTGATTATCTGTTTAAATCTTTTTTAATTTAATTATTTTCTTTCACCAACCCCAAATTATGTGATTATCTGTTTAAATTTTTTTTAATTTAATTATTTTCTTTCAAACTACAAGCTACTGATGGTCCATAGATTTATATGGTCTACGATCGACCTATATGTTTGGTCGAGAAGTGACAGTATCTAAGATCGATGATACACTATATATGTGATCTGGATTTATTATCAAATCATTTTTTACTCTTCGTGAATTTAATCAAGTCAATCTACAGTTTTATTCATTGAACAAGAAATAAATATTTGAAAAATTAGTTGTATGGAAGAATAACCAACACAAAAAGCAACAATCACAAAAAAAGGGAAAACATAATTTAGAAACTGAAATACTTATATTCATTTTGTTCATTAGAGTACATACATTTTCCATTATCAAACAACAAAAAAAGCAAAAAACAAGAAGCTTTCTTCTAACAACAATCCTACCAAGAAAACTTCTTCTGCAATGAACACGTACAAAAACTTATAAACATAAAATAAAATAAAAACTTAAACTAATTTTAGGGGGATGCTGGGGGGGTGATGTAGCTGGGCCTTTCATTCCTAGCCTTTCCAGAATTTCCCTCAAGAAATGAGCAATTTGACGGAGTTTACGCTCTAAGTAGATGTGGTCTTAACCCATGCCATGGAAAAGGCGGTCAAAATCATTCTTTAACAGTAGGAGATCGTAGTGTCTTGGGGGAAATCGTCTTATGGGGTGTAAGGGTATTCTTCTGGGAGGAAAGCTTTTAGTTTGATGAAGAAGAAGAGGGTTTCTGAACTTTTGGGTTAAGGTAGAAGTGAATGCGTACATAGAAATAGTCATTGTACTTATAGACTTATAGAAGGCGTCATTTCATATTTCCAACCAATGATCAATCGATGCGTGTGGGAATAGAAAAGGTTTACCTTGTGTATACCAATAGTTTTTTATGTGAATAGACGTGTTTGCAACTTCTAATTAATTGAGAAAGGAAACGATGATTCAATGAATCGATTGAAGAGATATGGCGGTAAAAAGACCCACAAATATGTTTGATGAGTAATCATATAACCATTACAAAATATTCAATAGACCATGTAAAATATATATCATAGAATGATGGTGTCTACCGTAGAAAGCTTTAAGTCAATTACAACTAAACGTTAAATTGTACAGAAATGCACATTTAACCCCCAAAACAGTAGCTTTACAACTAAAGAAAAAAAAGCCTATCTAAGATTTGTTGACCATGATACATGTGGTTCTTTTGTTCCCGGATTTCATGCATATTGAAAACCTATTCCTCTTTTTGGACTTGAATGTTTCACCAATGCCCTTAATGTATTTGACTTTGTTCCTTCCGAGTTTGGGATCGTAGGGGGTAGAAAAATGTTAATGTATTGCAATACCTATGGCACAGTCCATTCGAACTCTGGAGGGACAACATTAATATTCAGAGTATGTGAGGAGGTAAGTTTTAACTTTATAAATTGGCGAAGAGTACTCGTAGATGGAGTTACCATAACCTTTGCCATCGCCATACTTCACTCGAAAAATGTCCATCGCATATTCGGACGACATTTTCACCAAGTCATATTTCCTACAAGAATAACTCCTCTACAAGAGATTGACCTTAACAGTAACACCATTGCCGAACACGATGAATTGGTTAGATCCCCATTTGCATTAGTCACATAAAAGGAATAGCTCGCACTCTTACTATCCCTTAGGATCTTTTCTGCACATGGCACAAATTTATTGTTTGTTCTATCGACAAAGGCATGTCGCTCCCTAAACTTTTCACAAAATTTTTCTAGCAATTATTGAATATGTATGACATGGGGGTACTCCCATTAACCCGTCAATATCGAGTTAAGAAATTCAGTGGTCATCACATCATACCTATGAACCGTGAAGTGTTCTCTACTCCATTTCTCAAAACCAAGCATATTTTCAAGGCATGTGCTGCCTCGGGGCAATTATTCTTCAATTTAGCAAAATGCTCACTAAATTCATCAAGAGAATAAGACTTTACCGCGACGTAGAATAGATAAAGATGTTCTCCACAGTATTGATTTATGAAAACATTTTCAGTGAGGTGCCTCATGCAAAGTCCATGATGCGCACGACTGTAAACACGGGAGAAGGCATTAGCAATGCTAATGTGCCTATCAGAGATGACACATAGATCTAGTTCATCTTCTACTATAAACTTCAAATTCTCAAAGAAGAAGGTCCAAGAAGAATCATTCTCTTTATCCACAACACAAAAGGCAACTAGAAGGATATGATTTTTGGTGTCCTGTGCAATGGCACTCAAATACACACCCCGTACTTGCCATACAAATGTGTGCCATCGATGGTAATTACCTTTCTCATGTGGGCATATCCCTGTATGCAAGCTCCAAATGCTAAAAAGTAGTATACGAATGATCCATCCATTCTGTTTACCATGATAGAGTAAGAAGACCTAGGATTCAATAACTCCACCATGGGGAGAAAAGCTGGGAAGCAAGCATATCCGTGCTCCGATGTCCTACGAATGATGTTCTTCACAATTACACTTCCTTTCCAACATATCCAATAGCTTGCTTTGTAATGCATCTCCCTAAACACAATCCTCTAAATTTCTCTTATGCTTGGACCCTTACCATCCCAAAAATGATTTACACATAGTGAAGCAATCATCTCGAATGAGATTCTCTTATGCCTACCCGTGGCATGTTCAACATAGGACATGTAGAACCCAACATACTTATATATGAGAGATCTGTTTGAGGATTCGTACTTCTTTTCCTGCAAAAACCAGCCACAACCATGAGATACACATTTCATCTTTAACAATTTGGTGCAACTCTTCTCCTTAAAATATTTAAAATATTGCCTCACCGTTGCTCCGTGTAGTAGCATTTTGAGCTCTTTATTATCAGTGAATATTTGCTAACGATAGAAATTGGTTCCATCGATGAAGGAATGTCTTGTTTGTGATCCCGCTCCACAATCTTCTACTGCATCTTGTGAGTCCGATGAAACGTCTTCCATATGCATAGAATTATCTTCCATATTAATTGGATGATCGCCATCGTTCTCATAATCATTTAAATCATCGTCAACTGTCGGGCGCTGAGGTGGGGGTGGTGATGAATTCAACGATTCTTCAAAGGGCCTCTCAACTATATTTATCCTTAACATAGAACTAAACCATTTTCATCAATATCTATCATGTATAATGACACACGTATATCATTATTTATGATCGTAGAATGCACCTTTTCCCTCGAATGCATTAGATAACTAATCATCACATCGCTCGATGTGCAATCTAGATCCCCGTTCTCCATTATGCTTGCAACCAAATCGTCGTATGAACCGTTGCAGCGAACAACAATGGGTACTGTCACCTTGGTAAAGATTTCCATTTCTAATATTTGGGAGTCTCATCCCATTCTCCCATGAAATCACTAGAAACCAGAACAAATTCTGCAATAGACATCCTAGAATTAATCTTTGGCTAACAGTCAATTATGTTGATAGTCTATGTCGAGATATATGCACGGTCGATGACTGATGATGACTAGTCGATAACTGGGCATATATCCTTACAAAAACCTTGAAATTGCAAATTTTTCTTCGAATCAATGATCATTGGGTTTATGAAATAGAGAAATGAACTTGGAGTCGCCTGAGCTACTGTAATGTACTTTCTTAAAAGGTTTTGAATAATGTGAGTGACTTTTTCATAATGATGGAAAGTATGTTTGAGAATATAGCAAACAAATGGGGTAATAATGGATGCAATGGACAAGCTTATGATATTTGTGGACTGATTTAGAGATAATCACCAAAAAATAATGTCAGAATCGGGCCTGAATCTGATCTTTTTGGAGAGAAACGAACCTTTTATTTTAAGCTTTTGGATTTATTTTTTTTAATTATTTTTGGAAACCTAGATATTTTTGTATTATATAATTATGGATGATGAAGTGAGTTGAAATGTATTATTAGAAACTTGTGGGTGAATTTGTTAACTTGAAAATATTGGATGATGAGGTGGATTTAAGTGGGTATATGGCAATTTTTTCAAGACTTTTGTCTAAATGATAAAATAAGTCTTGAAAAGAGCCTTTTTGGCATGAAATCCCCTCATATGAGGGTGGTTAGTTTCATCAAATACAATATGCATAGATTTCTCAACACATAACGTTCTTTTATTGTAAGCCCTGTAAGCTCGACTGTTGGGAGACTACCCAAGAAAAATACCTTCGTTACTTTGTGGATCAAATTTTCCTAAGTTATTCTTATCGTTGTTGTGGATAAAACACTTGCATCCAAGGGGATAAAAGTAGATAATATTTTTCTTCCCTCTCCACAACTCATAAGGCGTCTTCTTAAGAATGGGTCTGATGAGGCATCTATTAATGATGTGACATGTTATGCTTAACGTCTCTGCCCAAAAGTGATCTAGGAGATTGTGTTTTAACAGCATGGTCTTAGCAGTTTCTTGGAGAGACTGATTCTTTCGCTCCACCACATTATTTTGTTAAGGAGATTGAGGTGATGAGAAGTTCTGATAGAATCCATTCTTAGCACAGTATTCCTCAAAAGCCTTATTTCAAATTCTCCTCTGTGATTACTATAAACATAGGTGATGAAGTGTCCATCTTTTCTCTGTACTTTTCTACAAAAAATCTCAAAGTTTGTAAAAGCCCCATGATTATGAGCAGAAACATCACCCAAGCAAAACGGGAATAATCATCAACTATAATGAAAACATATTTTTTTCCACCAATACTTGTGGTCTTGGTGGGGCCAAACAGATCCATATAGGTTATTTGAAGGGGTTTGGTAGTAGAGACAATGTCTTTAACTTTGAATGATGTCTGGGTCTATTTACCTAATTAGAAGGCTTCATAGATGTGATCATTCTCAAACTTGAGTTTTAGTAGACCTTCACCGGTTCCAGTCTGGATAGTTTCTCAATGATATGCATATTGGCATGCCCAAGTTTTCTATGTCATAACCAAGTGTTATTGGTTTTCACAGTAAGACAGGTTAAGGTAGAAAATTCAGGGCTATTTAACATATAAATATTATCAACGCGTTCATCAATGAGAGAGATGTCTCTTTTATCATGTTTGATGGAACAACTTTCAGCTTTAAAGGAGACTCCAAATTAAATCCAGCATCACACAACTGACTGATACTGAGCAAGTTATGTTTGAGGTCGTCTACTAGATACATTTCAATAAGTTCACATGAGGAGTTGAGCTTTACTGAACCGACTTCGATGACGTAGCCTCTAGCATTATCACCAAATCTGACTGATCCTTCTTCTATTTTCTTTAGAGCAAAAAAATTTTCTTTCATTCTGGTCATATGGCTGGAACATCCACTATCGATGATCCACATTCCCTTTTTATAGCTTTTGCGGGCATGTTCCTGCAAAATAAGAAAATTAATTTTGTTTAGGTACCCAAGCGGTCATGGATCATTGCGAGTTAGATGTTCTCCCTTTAGGCTTCCAAACCTACATATTTTTAGGCATTTGCCTACAACTGTAAGATTTATGCCTTTTTTGTCCACAGATATAATAGACACGTCTTCGAGAGGAGAAATAGATCTTGGCTAATTTAAATAATTTTACGGGGAACTTGAGTTGGTTTTAAAAGAATTTGATCTCACAAAACTGTGACTTGGTATTTTTTTTTAATTTATTCAATTGTATTCTTACATCATCAAGCTCTTGTTGAAGCAAGTCAATTTCAATTTGACGTGCTTCAATTTTAACTTGACAGTTTTTTCGTTCCTCTTTGAGTTTTTGTTTAAGTCGAGCTTTCCAATTTTTATTATCTTGAGCTAGTTTATTATATTCATCTATAACTTTTGAAGCCCGTCAGTTATCATATCTAAATTAGATTCAAGAATTTTACAATTATGAAAGTCATGTGGCCTTACCTCGCTCAATTTACCTTTTGCCATGAAGCACATGTTGGTTGCTTCTGCTTCTTCTTTATTTTCATTCATTACTCTAAGCTCCAAAATTTAGATTATTTCTAGACGATCTTCTTCTTAATTCTGGACATTTTTGCTTAAAGAGGCTTGGCATTCCACAGTGATAGCAACGATCATCGTTTCTAGTGGAATCATTATTTCTGACTCCTTGGGATCTTTAATGTCTCTGCTTCATGATTTTCCTTACTCATCAATTTATGAGAGCCATTCCTTCACTATTGTATTGTTCTAAAAAAGCCTCCTCTTCAGTTGGTACAGTGTTAAAGGCTACGAGTTTCTTATTTTCTTCCTTGTTGTACCTATTGATGTAATTTCATTCATATGCAATGATATTACCTCTCAAATCATCATACGTCTTGTTATGAAGGTCTCTATCTTCCAGAATAGCAGCTTTAGCTTTCCATACTTTTGGGAAACTTCTAACCTATTTTTGGACTTGCTGGCTGTGCGAATAGATCATCCCCAATGATTTTAGATCACATACAATTTTGCTAAATCTAGCAAACATTGCTTCAATGTTCTCATTTTCTTCCATCTTAAATAGCTCATACTCATTGACTAGGGAAACAATCTTTGACATTTTGACTTTGGTAGTTCCTTCATAAGTTACCTCCAATTTGTTCCATATTTCTTTTGTAGCCTCGCAGGTTGATATCTTTTCATATTCTTCTTCGCTTGCTTCACAAAGAAGTAAACTTATAGCTCATGCATTAGTTTGAATTATCTCTTGTTGTTCTTTGGTGACTTCAAAGTTCTCGAGGTCTTCTATATCAGTACTGCTCAATTTTTTGTCTTTGTCCCTGTCCTTCTACTTTTCCTTGAGTCCTGGGATTAGTTTTGGTCCCTTATTGATAACAACCCATGCTTGAAAGTCATTTGATTGGACAAAGATTCTGGATATGTTCTTCCAATAAGAGTAGTGTTGTCCGTTGAAGTATGGTGGTCTTGTGGAGAAATAACCGTCTTGAATGAGAGCACTGGGAATTTGGTAGTTTACCATTTTATCTTTGATCACGTGCGGTTAAGAAACACTATTGGTGAGACCTGCTATGATACCAATTGAAATTCAAAAGGAGTGGGTAAATTTAAAATTTCTGTGGGTCGACTATTGATCCTTCACAGTCGACTTGTCTGCAAATCAACACACTTCACAAAACAAATTAGATTTAAATAAATAAATAAGTAAATAATCAACTTAAAGTAAGTACATGAAGATTTATCATAGTTCAGAATACCAAAGTGGTGTCTACTTCCAGTCCCCTTGAGTTTCAAAGTTTCCTTAGATCTTTCGAAGTCGAGCTCAAGTACAAAAATGATGAACAAGTTTCAAAGACTTATTTTGTTCTTCAGATCTTGTGACAGCCTCAATTTGTATTACAAAGTTGACTTGATCCTATTCTTTCTATAACTATTGTAAACTAATAAGTACAGAGCTTTATGAAATTAAGATTGAGACACTTTGAAGTTTTTTGTTGAAGTTGCGTAGTGTCTTCTGTCCTTTATTTTGGCTTTTATAGTCTTCTGTTGCATCTGCTTCTTTTCTTCATAAGGAAATCCTAGGGGTTTCTTCTCAATAATTTGAGTTGATTCCATGATTGAAAGAGTTTGCACCTTATGGTATGTCCATACTCGGTGTGATCTTTCTTTCTCATGACCATACATGTCCATATCAGATATGTCCATGTAGAGGGTGTGATCTCCTTTCCTTTAGTCTTGCCGTGAGGTATGTTTAATCATTCTTTGATTGCCTTGTTCAGTGAGATCTTTAGTTGATGTGGTTCTTGTTGTCTTGTCCAGCAAGATTCTTAATTTATGTGACTCCATTTTTAGCACCGTCCTCTTTGAGAGGATATTCCTTGCCTTTGTGCTAGATATTCTCCCATCATTAGAGATCTTTAATATCCTTTGTGCGAGATATCCTTCCATCATTAGAGATCTTCAATATCCTACAAATTTGCACTTATTAGTTTGTCATTATTAAAATAGAAAAACATAAATATAGGGAGCTAACAATAGTTACGTATATTTAGGAGATGAACAAAACCTGATATAATTAGCAATGCCTTTTTTATTACATTTTACGAAGTAGACATTTAAAAAGAATTACTAAAAGAACTATAGTGGTAAAAATATGTTTTATTTTTAATTAATAACAAATTTATAAAATAAGCTCTAACATCGCGCGAAGTGAGGATAATTTTACTAGTTAATAATACTAAAAAAATAGTCACAAATATTGTGTCGTGACAAGCCACCACCTTGAAAGTAATTTCGGCTTGATTCCGATGCAAACTTTCTAGCTAGTCACTCCCCAAGGTTCTACAACTACATCCAAACACGTGCACTCGCAGCTAGATGTTTGGAGGTTGCTCAAAACTATTATCCAAAATAAAGAACATAGGAAGAAAGGAGATGTTTTTCTTTCACTTTGTTGGTATTTCTTTTGTTCATAAATGGAGTGGTTTATATAGGTGAGGAACAAAAGATGTTTCAAGAGTAGAATTACTGGTGAGTTGAATGAGAATTCAATTCTACTAAATTAACTCATCTGTTAAAAGAGAATTGAAAAACTCTCAAATAAATTCACCCGTTGAAGAGAATAGAAAAACACATATACAAAAATAAGATGTTACAAATTCACAATTTATTTTTTGATAACAATGTGTTTGGACTTCTAGCTTTAAGATTTGCATTCTAATACATTTAACAGAAATCCCTTCATAGATTACGGTTTAACATTTGTAAAAGAAACTCAAAATTTTATAAGTAAAATTACAAAACGGTCTCAAATTATTTGTCAGGTTGAATTCACACAACTACTAAACAAGCAATCAAACCGATTGTCTTTTGAACCAACCAAACCAATCATTTTTTGTGAAAAAAAATATATGAAGAAATCATTTAATTTTCTGGGTCAGTTTGGCACCAAAAATTGGAAAATAGAAAAAAAAGACATACTCGGTCAGTTATTTTAGCGACAAAATTAGGGAAACAGAAAACACGATTGACTCAACGGTTATTTCCGCACCAAAATTCTAGAAATAGAGGAAGTGATGTGGCACCCCTCTATGGCCTCCATTGACATTTATCTTTTTTCTTCTTTTTTGAAGTCTTTTTCACAATTTAATCTAATAAAAATTAATATTTATTTTATAACTATATCCTCTTAATTACTCATATCTTTTTTAATTCTTTTGGGTCACTTTTTTTTCAATTTTAAAAGTGCAAAAACCATTGTCAATAATTTTATTTATGAAGACAATTTTGGGGTCTCTTTTGTTGGTTGTAGTGATCACTATTAGTCTCCTGCAAATTCTATTTCAAATTTACAGAGAAGTCGTGCGACTACTCATTTCAGACTATGAGCTGATTACCAAATCTCCGATGAAAAATAACGTCCAAGCAGAGTCGTAAAGATTGGATGTTCTTTGCCGTCTTCAAGTCCACTTAATGGCAGCACTTTGGTTTGGCTTTCCTCATCTTTTATGACATGTTAGATGGAACAATAAATGAAATAGATCCTTCATATATGTCTACTGGTCGCATAGCTTTTTCCTCTTGAATATTTTCATTCATCTTCATTTTTTCCTTATGTCATCCAAATGGGTACAATACACACCTTTATAATGGTTAGGTACAACATCAACATATCTTGATGTTGATTAATTAACTGTTGCTTTGTTGGATACATCGTTTTGATTCTAATCCAATACACAATGTAATTATTGCTTTGCGGAGGACAAGCCCAAAAAGCCATAGTAGTTAAATGTTGTGGTTTCTGACGTTGACATGCTAAAGTTGAAGGGTCGGTATACAATTAGAGTTACATACAGAAAAGAGTCATTTCTTCAAGTTTTGGCCATTTTGAGCTGTAGATATTACCAACAATTCATCTGTTGATGACGCTCAGAGTTGTGTATTACTACCATCTGTTTAGTTGAGAAGTATATGTTGTTTTCTCAGTTTTGTGTGGCAACTGGTGATTATTTTTTTTCGCATCAAAAATGGCTGGATAGTAAAGATTTTTTTGTGTTCATATATTATTCTTAGGATCTTTTTACTTCTTTGTCAAAAGCAGAATAGATTGTTTTTGTCATCTGCAATCATAGATGATGTGTCATGAAAGTTCAATCATTCATTGATGACTTTGTATATCCAAATGAAAGTTTTTTTGCTTTTGTAGTTTCTCCAAAAAAAATAGAAAGGCCTCGTATCTCCACTAGATTAAGCGCATTGCGCATATATGCTTCATTTTCTTTATTGCCACCAAAGGTTCGCTCCTCTTTTTTTGTTTTACTACAACTATAATTTACTATAATATAATATTAAGAACAACTAATTTTTCTTTTTCATTTCTTATAGTAGGAACTGTGTCAAAGCAAATGATAAAGTGGATATAGAAGAGTAAGAAATCAAGCTCAACGTCAAAGCCAATTATTCTGAAGTTTTTTTAGTGTAACCGCTTCTTCTATTTTTGGTCTAAGTATCAATTTCTTTTGTTGTAAATTTTGTGATTTCTATATATGTTTTGGAGGTGTGAATGTGATCCCAAATCTTTTATATTTTCTTTATGTAAGGCGAAATGCTCAATATTGAGAAAAATTTTCTTTTAGGCCATCAAAATATACTTATTTTTTTTATTGTTTAGGTTGTTTAATGCTTGAATAAAGTATATTGTTTGAATGGAACATGTAGATATCGCTATTGATTGAACTGGGTTATGGAGCCTTTTTCTTGTATCTTTTGTTTTTCATTAACTTCTGTTGAATTACATATAAGCTTGAGTATTTTTTTCAAAGTAAATACGTCATTAAAGTAGCATCAAATTGACAAGATTTTTTAATCCCAACTTATGAATTTGATATGATTTTTGTTTCATAACACCTATAAAGTTCAATATGACATTTGTATTAAGTATTTGGAGAAGTTGGATTATCATTTTATCCATATACTAAACAAAAATGTCATTAAACATCTAATCAATTTAATGGTAAATAATAATCATATCATATTGTAATACCCCGTATTATTCGTAGCTCAGTTCAACTCCTAGTAGCATGCATAAGAGGCTTAAATCCTGAAAATTTCACTAAGTGTTAGGGACTTAATCATTGTAGGGCCTCTTAACTTCGTGGATTTTTAAATTGATCTTTTCAACCTTGAAATGATACTTTTTTTAGTTAATTCATGTTCAGGGGTGTAAGGAGCATGCTTCGGAGAAGTTTTGAATTTTTCGGATGAGGATTGGGTCTTGTTTGGATCACGATTTCAGCAGCTCATCGCGGTAGGACTGCGTCGTGGTGCTTATAGAGATGGAAAGTACACCGTGTCGCGGTGAGCATGTAAAACGCACTTCAATTACGAATTTAATTTCCGGAGGGAAATTTTATCTTTTCCCCTCAACCCAATTTGTCAAATCATGAATATAACACCAGTTAGGACATTATTTGCCCATCTTCTTCAAATTTCTCCCAAAAACAAATCCTCTCCTCCCCCAAGATTATCAAATTACATTACTTTCTCTCCAAGGAAACAAAGAATTCAAGTTCTCCAATCCAAGAACATTCAAGAAAACATCAAGATTGTTGTTTCACTTTCAAGCTTAATTGTCTAAGGTATGTGTGATGTTCATCCATGAACCTTTTTCACCCATGGAGTCCAAAAATCTCTTTTTATACTTAAATTATGAATTGTACATGATTTAGTTGAATTATATCCATGAATATCTTGATAAATTATTTTCAAGTTATGATTATAAATGTTTCAAGTAGAATGAACCATTACATGCTTTGAATATTGAAATCTTCACATTGAAATCCTTAGTTCATGGTTTTAGTATTGTAAATTACCGTATGCTTTACCAATTTCCATGCTTAAATTCATGACTCTCGTGTGTTTGATGATATGTCTAAATGTTGGGTTTTGACCAATGATCCCCTGCTATGATTTTTAAAGCTTTATATGTCATCATTGTTATTTCCAGACAGTGTTGGTTGGTTATGAACACCTGATACCTAATTGTTTACATAATTTCAGTATCTTCAGAATGATTTTAGATAAAGCATTAGCATGATCATTCAGTCAGATATTATAAATCGTTGTTTGTTCAGTTAAGCTTATCTCAGTCTAGTAATCAGTGTCAGTTCAGTTGGGAGTAGAATTTAGCACTGAGCGAATGCAGGGATGGTGAATTCTCCATCAGTTAGGCAGAGTCGTTAGTAGCAGTCCCTGTATTTCAAAACTACATAGCCAGTGTAGGATATGAGGAGTCACTCGTCAATTAGCCTTGGCTTCCTCTCAGGGGTTACCCGCCAGTTTAGGTTTGACACCCTGGTCCTTCAAGACACCAGTTTAGTGGATCCACACAGTCAGATTTAGTACCCATGGCACGGTACTGACGTCCTTCCACCTGGGGTTACAGGTTGGACCCCGATTAGCTTATATTGGGGCATGTCGGTTAGATGATACCTCCCACAGTCTCAGTGCAGTATTCAGTCCAGAATTCAGTTCAAGTTTGCTATACCAAAGCATACAGATTACCAATCATTCAGTTATCAAATTTCAGTATTTCAATTTACAGATCATTTATGATATATATATATATATATATATGTCTAGTCTTGCATTCTCAGTATTTTAGTTTTCATGCATGCTTACTATGTTATCTCATACTATTCAGTTAGTTATTATTTCATGCACAGTTAACCCATATATATCAGCCTAACCTCATCTCATATACCAGTACATATATATATATATATATATATATATATATATATATATATGCTTAGTCTTGCATTCTTAGTATTTTAGTTTTCATGCGTGCTTACTATGTTATCTCATACTATTTAATTAGTTATTATTTCATGCACAGTTAACCCATATATATCAGCCTAACCTCATCTCATATACCAGTACATTCAAAGTATTGACCGCATACTCTTCTTTGCGCTATGATGTCTTATATCATAGGTTCGGATGCTCAGTTTCCCGACTGTACTTAGACAGTCCAGCAGTTTAGCAGCAGCAGCAGTGGTGAGTCCTCATATATCGAGGGCCTGTTATGTTTATTCAGTTATTTCTGTTTTTCTTTTTAGTTAGTCAGTTGGAGTTAGTTGGGGCCTGCCCCATCAACTCCTCAGTCAGTTTAGAGGCTTTCAGAAATTCAGATAGTTAGTTTGACAGCTAGTCAGTTTATCAGTATTATCAATTGCATTTTCAGTATTGATATCAGACGTTTACATACTTGTGATTGAATTATGCTTTCAGTATTTAGATTGATTTTGGCCTTATTAGTTTATTTTCTGTGTACATGTTTTATTTCCAGTGTATTCGGTGCTCACAGCAGGTACCAGCTCATGGGTTAGCTTGTGGTCACCTATGACCGTAAGCACCGCTGCCACGACTATGAGGTGGCTTCGGATCGTGACACATATTATACTAAATCCTAAAAGTCGAAAGGTGTTAAATTAAAAGTTGAAAGATGAAAGTATTGTTTTTTCTAAAGATGAAAATATCAAATATTTTGGTGAAAACTATTAAGGATGATGCATTTAATTAGACTCATATTTTTTATTTATATTAAATCTCTACTTTTCTATTTAAATATCTTTCTCTATATATAGTATATATAAAGGAAGGTTAGACATTTGATAATGTGATATATTTTTAAGGTCATCATTTTTATTTATCTTTTTTCTCCTTTTTTGACTATTTCTTCTTTATTATTATAAAATAACTAATTAATTATAGATTAAATAACAATCATATAATTACAGTAAAGACAAAATTTACGACTTTTTGAATTCTAAAAATTACGCTAAAACTTTTGAGTTCCCACTGCTTAACTCATACAAATGAAACCACAATATGGTACAATATTTTTGATTCTTTTGAAAGATTATATTTATTAATGGTATTTAATGCATTGAATACATGAGTTACTAATAAGGTTAAAATATTTTATTTTCTGGCCTTCAAAGGATATATTAAAGAGTCATGAATTATTTGTGTTTTCATTTATCAAATTATTAAAGACTCCAAGTATTAACATTTATTGTTAAATAAGGTCCTCAATTGGCTCTTTGATGACCAATTTATCACTATAGAAGGCTTTCTTTGAATCGTTTATATGAAACATGACTGCACTCTATTTTTTCTATTTAAATTTTATCATTTTTGCATTCTTTTAAAATGATTAGTATTTTCAGAAAATATATTGTGGTGATAGTAATTCATGCAGTAAGTCAAATTTCATTTAAGCGGTTATTTCTTCTTTGGATGTATATTTATCAAATTTATTCTTTTATCTGAAATAAAGTTATATTAATTTCTTTTTGTGAATCTATAGGTTACTTTGCAATTACATAAAACACAAACAAATTTATGTAAGCAATAGATTTTGATTTTCATATAAAATTTCTACATGCCTTATACTAAATAAGAAGAATGACACTTGAAAACTGCATGTATATAATGGGTATTGGGTGTTCATGTTTTGTTTGTTTACTCAAGTTTATCTATTTTTTGGTATATTTGTTATATATTATATACTGAAGTCTCGAATCCTCATATTAAGTTGTATTCTCTCCAATTCTAAATAAATGATATACTTAATTTTTTTTTATCTGAATATTTTATTTGTTGGACTTTTTATAATTGTCTTCAAATTTTTCTCTGTTTGTTATTTTCCTTTTTACTTTTCATTAACATAGCTTTATGTGCAGGTTTTTTCTCTACTTCTTCTTCTCTCTCTTTTCTAGAGGAAATTGGTGAAAAAGAACTAAATATCTTGATTTTATTTTGTTTCATTTTTTAGAAGCTAATTCATTTCTGATAGCAATCAAAAGTGATAACGAAAGTCAAGATCAACAATGAATTTCATTTAGGCTGAATAGTGAATACATATACAACTTTTTAAATTTGTCTGAATTTTTCATTTAGATCCCCAAATTAAAAGTTATACTATCTATTAAATAAACATTTGAACTAGAATCAAATAATGTCTATTGAGCTCACATTATTTTCTTTCAACTAACTCAAAAAATAGAATTCAGTCAACTGATATAATTAAAAATCAAAAAGTGTGTTTTTAAAAAAATTAACTAATTTATTTTAAAATCGCTTGAAGCGCAGCAAATTTCACTAGTTTTAAATAAACCGTCTGAATCGATCGATTTTTGTTCAAATCTTCAGTCAAGTTATTCTAAAAACAGTCTGAATAACCGACATGTGATTGATGAGTTATACTATAATTTTTTTGGTCTAAGCATCCTTCCAAGTTCATTGTTTTCTGAGATGGAGCCAACCTAGTAATAGGGGTTCGTTCGAAGCCTCTTCGATGAAAAATTATACTATTAATACATGGTTAAAATGATTTCTATGTATATATTATAGATGTGAAAGCTCCTTCGATGAGTTTTTCTTTAGATTTTGAACCCCCTCAGTAGAAATCCTGGCTCAACCTCTAGACTTTTCTCCCACTCATGACGACCCTAACCCCACCACCCCAATTTCTACCCCCACCCCAGCTCATCTCCTATTCATAGTGTTTTCCTATATATGCTCTTAAGACAATTTTCTTTTTATGTATGTACAAATACTAAAAGAAATAAGTAAGAAATTCACTTACTTTTAAAACAATTTTCTAGCATTGGTACCAAACACACCCCAAATTGGTATGATTCTCCTACCCATCCCGTTCCATCTCTTAAACATTTATGATTCAATTGGAGGTTGAAGTTCCAATAAACTTCTTTTCAATTGATTCTAATTTCTAATATACCATTGTCTGCAATAGAAAAACTGAGTCCCTCTTATGTATAACACAACAATAGTAATAACAAGTTGCTTAATTACGTTGCTATTATTATATAACAATTAAAAAGCACTACAAAGGTTATTACATATGATAGTAATGCTGAAGCATGAAAAAAGAAAATTGGCTCTGGTTCTGATGAGCTAGCTAAGCACATTTAGTGCCGAATCCAATTCTTTGCCCTTCCAAATCATAAATCACATTGAATCCACGCTGTTGGACGTTACCAATAATGGTGACTCCCTTTGTTGAGGCAAAAGCCAAGCACATTATTGATCTTTTATTATCATGTGGAGTCCATATTTTTCCCTGGTATGTCAAAGTCACATCAATAGTACTTCCTTGTCCAAAATGGAATTTAATTTCTGGCAACAAAAATTGTTCAATTCCCTCTAAGCTGTAGCAAGTATCCAGGAGCTCATCGACTTCGTCTAATAATGTATAAGTCAACATGGACTGCCTAAAAGCATTACGAAGTGCAGAGTATACCATTTGTGGCAATCGAGTGATGACCGTTCCACTGTCTATAATTGTCCTTCGAGAAGTGAATATTGTCGATGATACGTTGAGTTTTTTTCCAGCTACACTTATACCAACTAGATCAACATAGTAATTCACTGAATCATCATCTTTTACCAATGGTGTAAATTGGTTTGAACAAGTGTTGGAATTTTCCCTGGCTTCATTCCCAAAATATAAATTTCCCTTTAGGTCACTTGTTGGTGGTATATAATAACTGAACATTTTCATTGCTGAACCAATTTGAGACGTTACAGAGGATTCTCCTTTGCCAAGTCCAAATACTCCAGATGCATCACCAAAGTCACCGTCAATTTCTTGGCCACAACCAAATCGAAAATTCATTATTGCACCAAGATCATGATCATCTCCAGTAAGAGTATCACATCCCCAAGTGCCACTTATAGATGATTTATCTGCATAACCAACACTAAATGGACCATTGCACGTAGCAGTATTAT